>JAPPVO010000024.1:91871477-92471477 GCA_030407325.1 Camellia japonica | reverse complement strand
TCTGTATCTGGCAAAGCAGTCCAATTTTGGCATTATTTGATTTAAAATTGATTTTCCAAAAAGGTTTGTCTGATTTGGACTCTTTGGTGATTATCAGTTTCACATTGCACTTGTGAGACTAGATTCAAAATCGCAGGGGTCCGAACTGTGAGGCTTTCTTTTCAAACCTTTCTGAAAGGCGGGGCACAAAAAAAGGCAAGTCCATAGCAGCCCAAAAGGGGTGGCTGGCAAGCCACCAGAGGCTGCAGGCTGAAAAAGCTAGGCCTAGTCCAAAAGTGGGACAACAAAGGTATAGGATTTGAAAGGCTCAAAGTTGTGGCATTCCACTAAGGACTTTGAGCACTTTGTGAGTAAATAGAATCATCATCGGGTGTGCATGCGAGGACGTCCAAGTCGTAAGGGTGATAAAAAATGGGGTGTCTACAGCAAGCTTTCAGAAGTTTTCCAAACAGTGTAATTGGCTCGAGCAATCAAAGCTTCGCTCGAGTGAACTCATGGCTCGAGTGACCAAAAAGTTGGTTCGAGCCTAAAATGAGAGCTTTTAGAAGTTTTGCAGACCAAGGGGTCCGCTAGAGCTACCAAACCTTCGCTCCAGCAAACTGCCCTATTTCTGACATTTTGCAAAGTGTTTTTAAAGTATAAAATTGCATCCTCATTGCATCCTAGGCATTCTTAAGCCATGATTAAGCTATAATAATAAGGATAAGAATTAGAAACACACCTAAAAAGAAATGTATTAAGTCAAGTGTATTCAAAGTGTGTGTTTCGGTGTGTGTCTGCCACTTATTTGTGTAGGTCAAGTGCCATTGTTTGTCTGATCTGTCTAATTCATCTGATCTGCTTCTAGAGTTGTCTGTGAGCAACAACTCTGTAAAGGTATGTTTAACTATAAGTATTTTCTGACTAATATGATATGATCTGTTTTCTGAAATACTATTTTGTGAATTATGAATGAATATCCAATTTTCTAAAATGTTTCGTGGCATCCTTAGCATGATGGGAATCTGTCATATGTTATATGTTACCTGGTACTAGGGTTTCACGTGGGTTCCATTAATGGAAGAACTGATTATGCATAATCAACTATCTATTCTACACGTGGGTCTTAATGACCATCTCAAGTCAATATAAGTCTTTATGGCCAACTAATCTGCACGTGGGTCTTAATGACCATTTCATGTGAATATGGGTCTTTATGACTAACTACTCTGCACGTGGATCTTTGTGACCAATGTGATCTGTTAGCTATTGGATGTACCACGTATAACTGTTTACAAATCTGAATACGTACAAGAATCTATTTCTGATCTGAATTTTGATTTCTGAATCTATATGAACATTATTCATTAAAACCTTTAATCTGTTTTTATTCACTGGGCTCCAGCTCATTATTTATATTATGTTTGTAGGTAATCAGGCGCGTGACCAGGCTTGACTTCGAGTCTGGATCTGTTCTGTCAAGCCAACTACCGTGCCTCATATGGAGGTTCCTAAAAGTCTTTTGTAGTCGAGTTCCGTAATCAATGTGTTGTGAACAAGTTTTAAGCTTTTATTTTCTTTTGTTTATTTTGTATATAGGGCGAAGTCCCTTATATTTATCTGAACATGTAGTGACGCAAGAGTGAAGTCATAATATATGTAAATATAAGTTTAAATTTTCTATTCCATATAAGTCTACATAACTCCATGGACATTGTATATTTGTTATTTGTTTCCGTTAGCCCCTTATATTATGAATTTGTCTCAGAGGCCTTCGGTAATTTTAGGATTACTGGCCGGTTACAACACTAAACCTATAGAGGCGAATTTTGGTCGTAACATCATCCTCCTCTGCCAGATCTGACGATGATGCAACGAATCTCGATCATCAACGGCAATGATGAAGTTCTGGTAGTGAGGTCAACAATGGCGATGATGAAGTCCAAACCTGGCGCACCAAAGAGTTCTTCACCGAGAGCGATGATGGTGGTGATGAAAGTAGTGAGTCATGGTGAACTCCATAGCCATTGTTGAATAGCCCATTGAAACCCCCAAGCTCAAATAGAGAGAGAGAGAGAGAGAGAGAGTGAGGTTATGAACACAGACGCTTTTAGAAAGAATGAGAGAGAATGAAGAATAGAATGGGTAGTTTGGTCATATGGTAGAAGTGTGTCCTTATTAACAAAAAAGTTTTGTGCGTAAACCTTTGAACAAAGAAAATTTAAATTTAGATTTATCACCCCAGCGCCCTATAATTAAACCATAAATTGATCTAAACGCATCTATTACCATAAAATTAAATCATAAAATTATCTTAATCTAATTTTTTTTATTTTTAACCCACTTTTTTATTTAATAATATTTTAAAATAAACATATATAAATCATAAATTAAACTAAACACCCTAATTTATTACCATAAAATTACCTTACTTATTAATATTTTAAATTAAATATATACATATACATATATAAATTATAAATTAATCTGACTGCCGTAATTTATTGTCATAAAATTACCTTAATTATTTTTAATTTTTAACTTAATTTCTTATTTAATTTTTTTGTTGATTTTTTTTAATTTTGTTTCTACTCTATTGTGCTATTTGTTAGAAACATTGCAATATCTACTATTTATTACCTCTCTTTTTTATTTTTTATTTTTAATTTATGATTTGATTTAATGATAATAACTAACAGTAGTTAAATTAATGTATAATTTAATTTGTGATACATATAAATATATGTATTTTCAATTTAAAATATTATTAAATAAGGTAATTTTATGGTAATAAATTTTTATGATTTAAATTGTTATATATATTTATTTTTAAAAAATAAAAAAATTGGGTTAAAAATTAAAAATTATATTAAAGTAATTTTATGATTTAAACAAAAAAATAAAAGTAAACAATACATACAAAAAAAAAAAAAAGACACTAATCTAGCACAATAGAGTTGAAGAAAAATTAAACAAATCAAAAGAATAAAATAAATAAATAAGAGATGCAACCAGCACAATAGAATAGAAAGAAAATTAAATAAATTAAAAAGTAAAATTAAAAAAATAAAAAGAGAGAAAGAAGAAAATGGAAGAAGTAGTGTACAGTTTTGGCAAGTAATAACAAGCCATTTGATACTATTTTCTTATATAATGAAGGCTAAAGTCATATTAGTTTTTTTGGACAAATCATTTTATGAGGAGAGAGTATTAAATGGAGCCATATATACGTGTTGGGCGCATGTACCACACTTCCTGTTTGTTTGAATAGAAAAGGTACCAGTTGCACGTCACTCCAAAACTACAGGAGAGGTGTCTATATATATATTCAAATCACGGGGTGGTAATATGTAACAGCCTAAAATCACAGGGGATAAAGTGTTTTTACACAAATAAAAAATAAAAATAAAAAAAGTTAGCTTTGTTGATGATCACAAACACTTTTATAAATTCCATCCCAACAACATCTATTTAATAAGGAGTTTTTGATTCATACATTATGTCATAGTCAAATATAAAAGAGAGAATGCATAGCACAAATTATTTCATTATATACACAGAAAAGTTATATAATTTATGGGTGTGGTGATCATTGTATCTTAAAGACTAGATGCCCATCAATTGTAAGCACTAGAGATGAGGGCAAACTTATACCTTAGAGACATGGTATTCAAATATTGACATTGATCACAAACTATTCTAACTTTTACAAAATTTATGTAAGGAATTTTATTGTGTTTATTTTATTATTTGTTTACATTAAATTAATTTTTTTGAAAATATTTTCTCCCACTCCATCAATGTCAGACTTTTGCAACTTCAGCATGTACCAATAGCTATAATGGCAACAAGACCAAAAACATCTTCTTCTCTTTTTTTTTTTCTTTGTTTTTTTTTAACTGGATAATCCTCTCACTTTCCTGCAAATTTAAGGTAACGTCCATCGCAAAGATTATCAAGGTATCCAATTATTCGTTCCGAGTAAGAGATTATAAAATAAGAACTTGTCTCGATCTCCTTGTAAGATTTCTGAATGGTTTTCTGTATATTCTACAAAGTATTCATCAGTTTATATAGCTCTAAATTTATGGCTAAACAAGGAATTACTGAAAAAGGAAAATACACCTAATTTACGCTTAATTCCTAATATACACAATCATGCCATATATATAATATATTCACACCCTCGCTCAAACTTAACGTGTTTCAGTAGAAAATACTGAGAGTTTGCTAAGAAGAAACTAAAATCGATGGGTAGTGTGAGTCTTGGTAAAGAAGTCCACAAGTTGCAAAGCCGAGGAGACGAAACGAAGTGAGATAGAGCCAGACTGCAGATGCTGTCGGACAAAGTGACAATCAATCTCAATGGGTTTCGTCCGTTCATGGAAAACAGTATTGCGGGCAATCTAAATAGCATTGCAGTTGTCACAATAAAAAGAGGTCGGAGAAGACTAAGGGACACCCAAATCAGAGAGAAGACAACGAAGCTAAACAAGCTCAGCAGTAGCATGAGCCATAGCACGGTACTCAGCTTCGGTAGTAAAGCGAGCAACAACAGTTTGTTTCTTACTTTTCTAAGAGATCAAGGAATCGCCAAGAAACATACAGAAACCAGAGGTGGACTTGCGATCATTAACATCACCAGTCCAATCAAAATCAACATAGGCTACCAAGTCTAAAAAGTAAGTAAAGGACAACAGTAAACTCTGAAAGATGGTACCCAGGAGATAGCAAATAATGCGAACCAAAGCAGCCCAATGGTTAGAGCGAGAAGCATAAATGAACTAACTAACCACATACACAGCATAAGCAAGATCAGGGTGAGTGACAATCAAATAAACTAAACAACCCATAAGCTCGCGATAGAAAGTAAGATCATCTAGAGGGACATCATCAGTAGAGTTGAGCTTCACATTAAGCTCAATAAGTGTATCAGAAACCTTAGTATCAGTAAGACCAACACGGTGAATAACCTCATTAGCATACTTGGCCTGAGACAAAAAATAGCCCTTTGGAGAAAAGGCAACCTCAATACTAAGAAAATACCGCAAGGGACCCAGATCCTTCATTTGAAGGTACGGAAGAGATGTTGCTTGACATCAGAGATAGCAGAAGAGTCAAAGCTAGTGATGATCATATCATCCACATAGAGTAAGAGAGCAACAAAACCAGCCGAGGTATGTCTCAAAAATAAAGTAGAGTCGGAAACAGAAGGATGAAACCCAAGCTCGGTAACAGCAATCTGAAAGCGATCATACCAAGAACAAGGAGATTGCTTCAAACCATACAGAGCACGCCGAAGATGACAAACCTGCCCAGAGGAGTGGAGAAGGCCATGGGGAGAACGCATGTAGACCTCCTCAATGAGATGCCCGGTAAGAAAAGCATTCTTAACATCCATCTGATAAAGAGGCCAATGGTGAACAGCAGCAACAGAAATCAAAGTACGAACAGTATTCATCTTGGCAACAGAGACAAATGTCTCATCATAATCAATACCATACTCTTGCGAGAAACCCTCTGCAACCAACCGAGCTTTGTATCGCTTGAAAGAACCATCAAAATGAGTCTTGACTTTATAGACCCATTTGCAACCAACCAGATTCTTGCCAGCAGGCAAAGGAACCAACTCCCAAGTGTCAGTCTTCTGCAAGGCAAACAACTCATCCTCCATAGCTTAAACACAATTAAGATCCTAACAGGCCTCCGTGTAAGACTGAGGTTCTGAAAAAGAATAAATAACAGACAAAAAAGTACGATAGGAAGCAGAAAAACATGTATTAGACCAACCCAACCTGTTTGGAGGACGACGCTCACGAGTAGAATATCGATGTGTAACAGGATCAGAGTCGTCAGAAGCAGAAGGAGCAGCAATAGGAGTAGAGACAACTGGTGGTGGAGGAGTCTGGCGACGAGAATAGACCAACAACGGAGGGGAAAAAGAAGCTGAAGGAGGAGAATGAGTCATAAGTGACGTAGATAGAGAAGTATGAATGGGCTCAAAAGGAACAGTGGAGATGTACTCATCAGACGGGATCTCAAAAGGAAATGGGTCAATGTGAATCAATTCCTCTTTGGAAACTGGAGCAGTGAGAGTGGGAAGCTAAAAGTAAGACAGACGTTCGAGAAAGGCAACATGACGGGAGACATAAAGGTAACGAGAGACAAGATCGTAAAAGCGGTAGCCTTTCCGAGTAAGACTGTAGCCCAAAAAGACACACAAGACAGACTAGGCACTGAGTTTGGTCCTATCTTTACAGGGAATGAGGACAAAACAAGCAGATCCAAAGACGCGCAGGAGGGAATAATTGGGAGGTTGGAAATACAGAGCCTCATAAGGGGATCGGCCGGAGAGTAGAAGAGTCGACATGCAATTAAGGAGGAAAGCAACGGTAAGAACTGCCTCACCCCAGAATGGTGTCGGAACAGAGGCAGAGAGAATAAGAGATAGAGTTGTCTCAAGGAGATGACGGTGTTTACGCTCAGTACGACCATTTTGGGCAAGGGTATCAGTACAGGAGGTTTGGTTGCCCAATTTGGCCAAATACTCACGGAATTTAGTTTTAAAGTATTTCCCACCCAAGTCAAACCGGAGTATTTTAATTGTAGCCCCAAACTGTGTAGTAATTATAGACTGAAAGGTACGATATATATGGTAAAAGTCAGATTTATGAGCCATAAGACAAACCCAGGTATAGTGGGTACAATCATCAACAAATGACACATAGTACGCAGAACCCCCTTTAGTAAAAACAGGAGAAGGTCCCCTGACATTAGTATGTACAAGAGAAAAAGGGAAACAGAAATAGAAGTACTGTTATTAAAAGGTAAAGTTGTCATTTTTGCAAGTTTACATCATCGACACTCATTAATTTACCTAGGAGAAACTTTACCTAACAATCCTGACTAAGCTAAAGACCACAAGCAGTCAACAGACAAATTATCTAAACGAGAATGCCATAAATAAAACTGACTCGACTGAGAATCTAACTAAAAAGATAAAAGTGCAATAGGGGAGGTAGACAGAAGAAGATGCAGGCTTTCTACCATATAAAGATCTCCAACTCTATGGCCGGTCCCAATCTGCATCGTGGACACCTGATCTTGTACACAACAAACAGAAAAAGAAAAGATAACATCAAAACTGACTGATAGAAAGCAAGCTAACAGACAATTGAGGAACATAAAAAACAGAGAGAATAGTAACAGCAGTCATGACAGAGGGTAAAACAGACCTAATAGATAGGACAGACATACCAAACCCATTAGCAGTATTAATAGTAATAGAAAAGGGATAGGGGATACAGTTTTGGAGTAAGGAAAGGTGAGGAGTCATATGATGAGAGACCCTAGAATCAAAAAGCTAGACAGATGAAGGAATACCTAAAGAGGACCCAAGCAAACTTGAATGAAGAGAGGTGAGAGCAAAGGCAGATGAAGATGACTGAGAGGTGGACCAGAGATGCTGAAGCTGAGCAATTTGGGCACTCAAGGAAGCCAAGTCAGGATCAAAAGCTAAAGCAGATGTAGTATAAGCAGCAGGAGGACAAAAAGTACTCGAAGCAAGACCACGGAACTGAGGTTGAGACGGCTGAGAAGACTGACGGCCCTTCTTGGGACAGTTGTTCTTCCAATGGCCCTTTTGATGGCAAAAAGCACACTTAGCAAATGCTAGTGGCCCTTTCTTGGGCTTTGTAGTGGCCTGAAGCTGATGAGGTGGGGGGTTCGACAGTAGAAGAGGTTGAGTAGGAGCTAAAAAGACAAATGGAGACAGAGTTTGACTGGCCGTCTTAAGACGGGTTTCCTCAGAGAGGAGCTCATGAGCAATAGCATCCATAGAGAGGAGAGGAGACCGATAAAGGATGCCACCATGTATAGCCTCATACTGAGGGGAGAGAGCCATTAAGAATTACACTAAACGACCTTACTCTTGAAACTCAACATAAGCGTCTAGTGCCTTGAGGCTAGATGGTTCTATGAGAGCCAATTGATCCCAGAAGCCTGTTATCTCTATGTAGAAGTCCTGAATAGATTGATCACACTGACGAGCACTCTGAATAGTTGTTTCCAACTCATACCATTTAGCAAAATTGGATTGCTGATACACACCCAATAAATAGTTTTACACCTCCTTGGCAGTACTGTATTTGGAAAACATCATTCCTATACGATCATCCACAGAATTATGAAACCAAGTCAGAACTTAGGCATTATCACAATCCCAAGTGTCACAGAAAGTCAGATATCCTTCTTGTTTCGGGTCCAATGGACGAGGAAGAGAACTAGAAATATAGCCCGATTTTTTTTGACCAATAAGGAAATTCTTCATGACATTAGCCCAATAAGCATAATTGGCACCAGTGAGTTTACATTTGATTGCTTGGATTTTTGTGTCCGACATTGTAATAAATCAAAGATTCACTAGTTGAAATATAATAATGACTAACAAGTGGGCCAAACTATAAATAAGAGTTTTGACCCAAATAACAGTGCTGAGAAAGTCAAAGCCACGAACTTAAAGAGACAAAGATAGATATAGAGAGAGAGAGAGAGAAAGATACAAACAAAGCAAAGCAGAGCAGAGGTCGACCGAGTGAGGCAAATCAAACACTTCTTCGATCGCGTGAATCAAGGCTCGAACGAGAGAGTTCAGTCGAACATGATTGTGATTCTAGAGAGAGAGAGAGAGAGAGAGAAGCTTCTGATGATCACGAACCAGAGTCGATCAACTAGGAAAACCAGACGACTAAACTCCAACCAGTGAAGACGAGGCACGACGTCGACTGAGGGACTAAAACAGCGACTGAACTGATGTCGCGATGCAAACCAGAGAATTGATGTTGAGAACCAGAGAGAGATCAGTCACGAACCTGTTTCAATATCGTGATTGGGGGAGAAGATCACCCACAACTCACGACTGAGAGAGAGAGCAACAGTTTCTAGGGTTTTTGGCTCTGATACCATGTAAGATTTCTGAATGGTTTTCTGTACATTCAATTGTATACGTTTACAAAGTATTCATCAATTTATATAACCCTAAATATATGGCTGAACAAGGAATGACTGAAAAAGGAAAATACACCTAATTTACGCCTAATTCCTAATATACACAATCATGCCATATATACAATATATTCACACTCCCAAAACAAGTTCCGCTTAAATTAGGACTCACACAGCGAGAAGTATCGAGCCCACACTAAATGGGTGTTTGGGAAGTTGCTATTTTAGTTTTTGGCTATTTTAGTAGGCTAAAATTTTTAAGTTTTGGAAGATAGTTAGATTTTTTTGTAGTTAGATGTAATATTTATAAGAAAAAAAATAAAATGATTATGGATTTGATGTGACATTTTATTTTATTGACTATTTTATTTTATCTTTTTATGAATTTTAATCCAAAAAATTAAAAAATAACCTTTATCAAACACTCCCTAAATATTGTAATAACAACAATTTAAGATTTAAGATTTAAGCCTTGTTTGGTAAGTTAATATTTTAGTCAAAAAGTTACTAAAAAAATCAAAAAGCCTATTACCTATACTAAAAAGTCAAAGATTCCCTTTTCTCTCTACTTTTTGCACATATTTTCGTAAAAAGTCAAAAAAATCACTCCAAACATACTAATTTTTTTACCTCATATTTTAGCTAAAAAATTAAAAAAATACTAAAATAACATGTTCCCAAACGAGGTCTTTAGGCCTCGTTTGGCAAGTGGCTTTTTTAGCCAAAAAGTCAAAAAGCTATTAAAAAAATCAAAAAGCCAACAACCCATATCAAAAATTCAAAGATTCTCTTTTCTCTCTACTTTTTACACATCTTTTCGTAAAAATCAAAAAATCATTCCAAACATACTAATTTTTTTTAATTCATATTTTAACTAAGTAATTAAAAATTATTAAATTAACATGTTTCCAAATGAGACCTTAATCTTCTACCTAACCGTACCACGTCTTAAAAATTAGCCTAAAAAATTTTTAACTTCAAACCTGAGGTCTTGACCCTAGACTTTTTATGCTTAACAGAACCAAAAACTTTGCTAGCTGATCGTGGAAATTAAGAAAAGTTTGTTTCATGCCATCCAAAACATTAGATGACAGACCCCAATATTCGCGTGAGGATCCTCTAGAGTGATCCCTCTAGAGTGATCTCCTGCAGTAAAGGAGGTGGGCGTGACACCTGTCCCACTAATAGGATTAAGGGTTAAGATCAATCCTCACCAAAACGACGTCGTTTTGGTGAGGAAAAAAAAAAAACTTGAACAGAATGAGAAGAGAGAGAAGAGAGAAGATTGAAATCGAACAAGTTCATACCAAGCGGAGCATCAAATTCATCCGAGTTGTGAAGGAGAAGATTGTTCCGATCCTTCTCGCGCTTTCGCATCTCGCGAAACAACGAGAGCTCCTCTTCCTTATCCTTGATCATCGACGTCCTCATACTCCCCATCTGCTGCCTCTGCTTCACCGACCCCTACATTTGCGATTCCTGAGCCCTAAAACTTCGATTCATCATCAAATCCAAACTCAACAAACACGAAAACGAACAAAACCACCAAATACCCCCAAAAAAACCCCTAATTTCTCATCCACAACCTCAAAAACAACCCTTCACACACCAAATGCACCATAAGCTCTCTCCAAATCAAAATCAACAGCTCCAGATCTGAAATCAAGCTCAAATGCGTTCAAGCTCGAATCTTAAAAATCCACATAAAAAAGCAAGCTGCATTTCACGTTCTGGGGAACCAAACAAGTTAATGGGGAAAATACGAAGATACGAAGATCATCTTCGTTGTACAAAGGGGTTCGGAGAAGGAAATCGGGAAAATACGCTGCAGAGATTCGCCAAAAAGAAGCTTGAATTTGAATCGATACTTTTGTCAGAGAGGAACAAGAACTTGAATTCGTGTGTGGCTTCACCTATATTCTCATCCATCGCCATCGTCTGTCCTCGATATCTCCATATCTATTGTCAATGGCTCTGGAAATTTTAACAAAGATGAAGGTGGTTCATTGAAATTTGTCGATGCCCCTGCCTATTCAATCAAGGAGGAAGAAGCCAATACAATACAAATTGCAAGAGGAGAGCAACCCATTTTGGCATTCTTGGAAGATCAATTTGTCTCACCCTCAATTGATCAAGATTTTGATTTGGGTTTTGAGGAGAATTTGCTACCTACTAATGATTTGGAACAAAAACCCAATTCGGAAATTTTGCAAGACCCTTCAGTTTCACCCTCGATGAGTAGAGAGCTTGATTTGGCATTTGAGAACAATTCTCTATACGATGATGATCAATCTTTCTCACCCTTAATTTGTCAAGAGCTTCAAACAGAGCTTGAAGCCATTGTTGATCTGCAAACAGAGCTTCAAAAAATTTGTTTTTTTTTTTTTTGTTTTTTTTGAAAATCCTCACCAAAACGACGTCGTTTTGGTGAGGCTTAACCACAACCGTCCGATCATCCACTTTAGGAGATCACTCTAGAGAGTTACTCTAGAGGATCCTTACGCCCAATATTCGCGCAAGAGTCTGTTTCTGTCAGATTCTCTAGTCAAACTTTTGAAAACTGAGCATTTGGTGATAATTGTGTTGGGTGGACCTAATAATTTATTTAAAAACATATTTAGGTCAAATTTGACATAATTTAAATAATATAAAAAGTCACTATCCTATTTAAATCACATCATCTTATTTAAATCACATCACCTCTCTAACACATCACATTAAACCCAACCCAAACTCAACTCATATAAGCTAATAAGTCAAAAAGTGTACTTTTTTAGAACATCCCAAACCAACCCTTAATTTGATTTAGGGTTGGTTTGGGATGTTCTAAAAAAGTGTACTTTTTAATTTATTGGCTTATATGGGTTGGGTTTGATGTGATGTGTTAGAGAGGTGATGTGATTTAAATAAGATGATGTGACTTAAATAGGATAGTGACTTTTTAACTTTTTGTATTATTTAGTAGATACCAAACTTGGCCTTAATGTTGATTATAATGAGCTCGTTTAGAGAGTGGGTAGATTTTTTGATTTTTTAACTATTTTAGTATAGGATTAAAAAGTTTCGTTTGGAAAAAAAAAAATTAATTATTTTAACTTTTTGTGAAAAAAGAATGTAATAATTATAAGTTGAATGTGATGTTTTGTCTTATTAAATTAAAAAATATATTTTATCTTTTTATGATTAAAATAACCTCAAATCCACCCAACCCTTTTTTCCAAATGAAGCCAATATATTTTTATATATGTTATATTTGATATTTTTTAGAATTTCAAGGAGTATTTAAAATCTGTTTATTATGTGAAGCCCAAGAAATTTATGAGCTCATTTGAGATGTGAGTTAATTTTTTGACTTTTTAACTTTTTTAATCTAGGACTAAAAAGTCTCATTTGTAATAAGTTTCTTGACTTTTTTAACTTTTGTAAGAGAAAAAATGAAATGATTATAGGTTGGATGTGATATTTTCTCTTATTCAGCTAAAATAGCTTATTTTATCTTATATGGCTATTTTAACCCCAAGGGACATGCCAAACGAACCCTATGTGTGTTGGTAATATTGATATATTTTATATATATCGATTTCGGTAGGTAGCAGCTTATTAAGCATGAGTACAGGTACGAGTACTAGTACTGATACAATATGGGTATGTCGATACAATATAATCTCAAAAATTAGGGTACGGATATGACTTGGCAGATTTGTAAAATATATATATATATATATATATATTTAATTTGGAGTCATGAAAAAATTGATTAAATGATTTAATTTGTTAAGATCCAATCTACAATTAACATTTAATGCCAAAAATAAATATATAAATCAAAATTAAATGTCATTATATTAGATAACTTATAAACCATAATTTAATGTTAAAATTATGCTAGGTATAAAACTAAAAATTAAAAAAAAAGTTTAGTGAAAAGAATTTTATGTCAATAGTAAAAAAAATATTGTTTCTACTGAAGTACGATAAGACTTAGGAGTATATTAGGTACATTTGAGTATGTCAAAAATTAAGAAGAAAAAATTTGAATAAATATTTCATATACTCGATACGTATGCAGAAATATCATACGAAATACCATGTGTCGATAAATACCCAATACAAACACAATATGTTTTTCAAAGCACCCATCCTTCATAAATAGTAGCTTGGGGTGAAAAACTTGCTTTGTATTATTCTCGGTGGGCTATTTCAATAGTGCTCTGCTGTTGAAGACTTGGTTGCTCAATCAATTTGTGAGTTGGTCTAGTGCTTGGGTGAGATCTTCTATAGGCGGTGTTTGGTGTGGATTATAGGGGTTTATTTTAATTTAGATTTTTGTGCCAGACTGTTTGATGTATTTTCTGCTTATAGATTTTTAGACAGAAATAACTTAAATAAACTGAGAAAAGCTGATTATTTAGAAGCTGGGGAAGGGTGCTTTTGCTTTCAGCTTTTTGATTATCAGCTTTTAGCTTATAATAATCCGCACCAAACACCCCCTATGTCACGTGGTGTGCTTCGAAGGACTGTTTGGGTTACAGATTTTGATACAACTTTGGTTGTTTTCTTCAACTCTGTTTCGTGGACTACTTTAGTTATATTTGTTTATTTATTTTATGAGATCTTTCCTCTTATTTATTTGTGATTATTTGAAATTCACTTAAGGGTGGTTTGTGAGACCATTCGTATCTTGTTTGTAATCGTTTAAAAACTCTTGTTTGATAGTGGAATCAAACTACGTTTCTGTGGACGTATCTCACATTAAGAGAATCACGTAAAAAAATTTGTGTCGTCGTTGATTTAATTTTTTTATAATATTTTTATTTCTTTCAATTGATTTAACTATGAGAAATCATTTATTTTTCCTAACAATTTGAACACCAATTCTAAGCAATTATGAGCACCACATTTCTTTTGGGATTTTTCTTAATGACATCAACCACCTCAGAAACCGAATTAGGCCTGGTTTGTGATAATTGAATCTTATCCCAGGAAAGGCCTCTTGCGCTTGCACAGACAATCCAACAAGCAATGCATGTGCAAAGATGATCACATAAGCATATACTATATTGGCAATGACACCAGCTGAAACAACAAGAACCCTATGTCAATGATTGGCCTATTTTTAAGTAAATTTTCAGCATCTACCGGAATATCACTGTCAGGAATCAGGATCATTGTCATGAAATCCAACATTACCAAGAGGAAAAGACTCTAATTGAGTACTCTACATTGTTTGTATTGAATTTAGCTAATACTGGACCAAACCCAATGGCAAATTTCCTTACATGAATGGCTTGAAGATAGGCTACCAAAAAATGACCTCTCTCATGAACAATAATGACAACTATAGATTAGGTTTTAAATGGAGTAAAATAATTTTTTATCAATGAGAGTTTCTAAAGAAAATATAGATGAAGCTTTATCTAAAATAATTTTCAAGAATAAGGTTTTATTGAGATCATTCGTAATAAGAATATAATGTTATTTGTCAATAATAAAATAAAGGGTAAATTACACTCACCTCTCTTCAGGTCTGAGAAATATAATTAGTCTCATTTTTTATATAAATATACTGACCTCTTTTTATCTTTTAATTCATGTAATAGTTAGGTCTTTTTTTATCAATAATCCATAGTCGTATGAATATAAAAATGATGCCGTCATCTTTTTTACTAAAATATACATTTATCTTTGCTTATTTCAGTGTCTGTCTATTATCTGCATTAGTTTCGGTTACTTTAACCTTACTAAAATAAAAATTAGTGTAATTATGTCAAGAGTGTGGGTCTTATTGCATTTTTTTCAAATCTTAAAAGAGGTAGGTGTAATTTATCCTAAAAAAAAATGTTAAAGACTCGACTTTTTAATTCACTTATAATGATATGGCCAAAAAAATAGAGTAATAAAAAGTTGAAATCAATGAAGTGAATCAAATTAAGGAAAAAAAATAAATTAAGAGCTCAAATATTTTTCTTTAAATTTTCAAGACCATCTTGAAAATGGGTGTCAGCCTAAAATCATCTGTTATATATATTCAGAACTTCAGTATATCTAATCATTTGTCATGAGAATCTTTATATTGAGAACCTCAATGTAAATATTCAAGGCAAATCTAATGATTTTTTTATCATTTACATGTATAGTTGTGTTTATAAGAAATTGGCCCGGTTTGATAAGTGGATTTTTGACTCTTGTAGGTTAAAATTTATAAAAATAAATAAATAAATAAATAAAATAAGTTAAAATAGTTAATAAGATAAAATGTTACATCAAATTTATAATCATTTCATTTTTTCTCTTACAAATATCATATTTAATTGTAAAAAAATCCAACCATATTTTCAAACACAAAAATTTTAACTTATTAAAATACTTAAAAATTAAATAATCTACTAAAATAACCAATTTTCCAAACGAGACCATTATATAGGAGTTCCTAGACAAATTTATGTGGTGTTCTAATTTAATTTTTATTAATTTTAATAATAAAATTTATCGCTTTCATTTTAGTTTTGAATAAATAATTGAACAAATATCACTATGTAAATAGAAAAATTATTCAGTCTAGAACACCACATCACGTATATGGGGACATTTGGAAAGCAATAAAAAGTTAGTATATCATCTCTCATATTTTTTATATATAAAAAGATAAAAAAAAGTCAATTTTTAATCAACTTTCGAAATCATCCCTATGTCAGGTAGTGCTCCTAACCAAAAGAATAATGTTTTACCAAATATTTTATTAAATATCTTATATAAATATGAGATCCACATGTATGGATTCTACACCTATATTATGTGAGATATTTAATAAAATATTTAATAAAACATCTAAAATTTCTAATATTTTTCCAATTAAAAACATCAACAAGAGTAGTGGTGACCAATGCAAGTTATAGTGGTGGAATTTGAGAGAGCGAGAGAGAAAAAGATGAAGAGCGAATATCGTTATGTAAATGGAGAAATTATTCAGTTCTCCTCCTCGAGCACCCGGTCTTTGTCACCGATATCCTTACAATTCTCAATCGCCCTATGCTAACATTTCGTTTGGTAATTATATATTTTAGTTAAAAATTAAAAAATCATTATAAATTATCATATTATTCTTTTTATTATTCTGTATATCTTTTCGTAAAAAGTTAAAAAATTATTAAAACAACTTATTTCCAAATAAGACCTAAGCTGAGGGTGAGAATTTCCTACGCAACTTCACACACAAAGTTAGCAAATTAGGGTTAATCCTTTTCTAACATGCCGACGATATGATAATATGAATAAGTTAACATCAAACTTGAATTACACAAAATGAACATGAATAATTTATTTAATAAAAAATTAATTACATATTTTAATATTATTTTTAATAAAGGATGTCACCATATTTTTTGAATCATTTATGTAATTTCATCCAACTGATGAAAAAAAATATGTAAAATAAAATATAATTTATATAAGTCTTCTTAATTGAAGATAACGTATCTGTTGCTATTTAAAGTCAATCTAGTAAAAGAATATAATAATATAATTTAATTTATATAAATTAAGAAAAGAATTGAGTTGAAATTATAATATATATATATAAACATAAATAATTTCATCAAGTATAGATTACTTTTATTAGATTTAACCTTGTGGGAGAAATTAATTCTTCGCATTTGGTATTTTTAATTTTTTTTTTTTTAGATACACGATATAAATTAAATACGAATTAAAAAGAACACAATCTGATAATATAAAATAATAAATAACTTGATATTTATGACATCACACTACGCCCACCTCTATAATTGCCTCTGCTGTCACGGCCACCATCTTAATGAGGGCGTCCTCAACGAGGTTTTGTGGGACAATCGAAGAAAAATCGGGTGAGGGACTTTCCATGTGAACCACGTGTTTGTTTTTGGAGATTTAGTCAAAAAAAAAATTTATAATAAAATTTTAATATAATATAAATAAGTATAAAAAAAAATTAAAATTTAATATATATTGCTATTATTAAAATATTAAATTTTACGTTGATTATAAAATCTTTTACTAAAAAAAAATTATTACCAATTGAAATTGATGTAAATAATAACATGTTACTCTATTTAACAATAACATACTCTCTCTGTCCCAAAATAATGGTCCTTTTGGGGGAATCTAACTTTTTTTAATAGTACAACTATTGTACTTTAAAAAAATTAATTTTTCAAAATTACCCTTTTGATAGTACATTTTTTAGGAATATCAATGTCATAATTGTACTTTTTATATTGTTTATTAATTTAAAAGAATGGCAAAATAGAAAATTTATATTATTTTTGTACTTGATTTTTGAAAAATGACTAATATTTTGGGACAATGAAAAATGAAATAAGGGACTAATATTTTGGGACGGAGAGAGTATTATTCTAATTTATAGTAATATATTACTTTGATAATATTATTCAAGAATAAAAATAATATTTTATTTTGTCCTTACTTAAATATGCACTTACTCTTTAGAAAGTTTATGAAAAAATAAATTAAACCGTTCTTTTATCAAACAATGATTTAATGAAAGAACTTTGATTAAATTTTTCTTTATTTTTCAAATAAAGTTGATTTTAATTCCACAATGGGGCTGTTTGGTAAAAAAAAAAATTAGCTTAAATCAACTTTTGGCTTAAATTAAACTATGTTGGTGTGTTTGATACAATTTATAAGGCACAGATTATAGCTTAATTTAAGCCATTTTCGGCTAAAATCTGAAAGTTGCTCCAAGGTGCATATGAATTCACCTTAAGTGCGCAGCTGATCCATCTAGGGCAAAATGACTTAAATGTCCTTCCCAATTGATGCTAATTACAAGTGTGCCATGTATATAAATCAAAAACACTCATTTTTTCTCTTTCACACAAACAGAAAAGGCAATTTCCGGTGGACCCAGGCGATTTCCGGCAAACCCAGGCGATTTTCAGCGAACAGCACTGTCTCTTCTCTTCTCTTTCTCTCTCTCTCTCCCTCTCTCTCTCTCTCTCCCCCTTGTTCTCCGAGTGCTCTCCATCGCGATTTGAACCATCGCGATTGATAGCGTAAACCCTAGCTCTTTCTCCCTCTTCACGATCGACGCCAGCAGTGAGATGAGAAGGAAGAGATCTGAACCATCGCGATCTGAACCATCATGATTGATAGCGTGAACCCTAGCTCTCTCTTCCTCTTCGCGATCAATGCCGGCGAGGAGATGAAAAGGAGAAAGATGAGAAGAAGGGGCTGCCGGCGTGACAACAACTCTCTCTCTCTTTCTGTTGATCAATCTAAAACCCTAGCACCGATTCATCCCAGCGGAGCTAGCGTTTTCATTTTTTTTTTTTTTTTAGGCTTTTCAGTGTTTTTTTAATAAAAAAACAAAATAATTAATTAATAAAAAATAATAATTGATGCTAATTAATTGAGACTAATTAATTTATAATGAAAAAATGAAAAAAAAATTATACTAATTGATACTATTAATAATTTTACTATTAATTGATACTTATTAAACCATTAATTGCCACTAATTAATTTAAAATGAAAAAATGAAAAAAATTTATAGTAATTGATACTATTAATAATTTTACTATTAATTGATGCTTAATAAACTATTAATTGCCACTAATTACATTAATTACTAATTTAAAATGAACTTTTATTAATGAAATAATTTTTTACAACTTATTAAACTATTAATTTTAATTGATGCTTATTAATGAAACTATTAATAATTTTAATGAAACTATTAATAATTTCACTATTAATTTTAATTGATGCTTATTAATGAAATAATTTTTTACAGCTTATGAAATAATTTTAATTGATGCTTATTAAACTAACTAAACTATTAATTTTTTATAGCTTATTAAACTATTAATTGATGCTTATTAAACTAATAATTTTTTACATTACTAATTTTTTATAGCTTATTAAACTATTAATGAAAAAAATTAATAATTTTACTATTAATTGATGCTTATTAAACTATTAATTGCCACTAATTACATTAACTACTAATTTAAAATGATATTTTATTAATAAAATAATTTAAAATGAAATGATAATTTTTTTAATACTAATTACATTAACTTTTATTAATGAAATAATTTTTTTTTAATTAAAACTGAAAAAATGACAAAATAATCATTTTTATATCATATAAGGGTAAAAAGGACAATTACAAAGTAAAAAGTTATTTTACAGCTTATCAACCAAACATTACTTTGCTACTTAAATCTATAATCTCACAGCTGCACCAAACAAGTTAATAGCTTATGTTCACAGTTATAAGTCATAATCTATTAAATTATAATTTATAATTACTTTTTCACAACTCTACCAAACAGGAAATATGATTTAACATAGGGGTGGGCGCGGGTCGGTTGCGGCCACGGAACCTCCAATCCGCCATCCGTCCGCCAGATTGGCGGATTGGAGAAAATCAATCCACATCTGTCCGCCAATCCAGCGGATGTGGATTGAGCGGATTGGCGGTTTGGCGGATGGATGCGAATTGGTTTGGCGGTTTAAGATTTTATAAATTTTCAACATAATTCAACTTGTGCACTTTCTCAAAAAAAAAAAAAAGTATTACAGTCAATGACTTAAAAAACTATTACAATCACTATGTCTCATCTAAAAAAACAAAGTTTGAAACTTTAGAATATCACAATCACTGCATGGCTCATCCATATATTCCAATAACAACATGATTCATCCACATAAAGTATTACAATCTGTAATTCTTAACATATAATAACAATTCAAACCATCAAAATCATGATCAGGATAGTAGTAGAGATTGTATGTCTCTGTATTGTTACATCTATATATATTTTTGAAAATAAAAACCAACCAGCATATATCATATTTTCTATTTATTATTTTTAGAGTTAAATTTAAAAACCAAAAAATATAGATAAACAATACGTTTATTTTTTTCAATTCAAAAAATATATTCAAGTGGAAAACTTTTGTTCAACTGAATATTTAAACTCTTTTTCAATTGAAAACACAAACAAAATATTTAAACAAATTGAAAACATAAAGTCTTATAAATTATTAGGGGTGTTCGCGGTTTGGCGGTTCGGTTGCGGCCAAAGGAATCTCAAATCCGCCATCCGTCCGCCAAATTGGCGGATTAGAGAAAATCAATCCGCAATCGTGCGCTCGTCATAACGCATCCGTCCAAAATGTGACGGATCGGTTCGATTCGATCGATTTTAACGGATTGATATATCCGCTGTTCACCCCTATTTAACACTCTTCAAAGTCTCACAAGAATTTTAAAAGCCGACAGTTAAAAAAGTGACCTTTTTCCGATGGTAAAAGTATTTTGAAGGACTCGTCAGTAATTTTCATTTTTTTTATACTTTCAAACATAAAAAGTAAAAAGTAAAATACAACAGCAATTCATGTCAGCTTGATTATAAGAGTGTTTTAAATGACCTAAATAAGTATATTTTTTAATTTTTTTAAAAAGAATATATAAAAAAATAAAGAGATAATGTAATAAAATAAATAAATAAATAAATAAAATGCACTTTTATAGTGTACGCCAAACACCTTCTTTTAGCATTAATTTTAAATTTAATATATATATATATATATGGGACATTTATTCATAAATTTTTTTCACCTATTTATGTTCCACTTATTATTTTTTTATATTTTAATAAGTCTTATAAGTGACATAGTTTTCAAAATACCATTAATAATAATAGGGTGAAACGCGCATTAATATTCACATTGACAATGTAAATGTTTTATGATGTGAACGTATTCAAAAAATATTTATAAGGATAAAATTATCCATAAAATAAGTTAAATATAAAAATTAAAATTTCATAGATCAAATGTTCAAATTAATAAAATTTATTAGAATATAAAAATATTTACTTGAAAAAAAAATTAATAAATTATATTGTTTTTCTTTGTCAAAACTCCCTCTTTTTTCTCTGGAGCCATTTTTAATTTATAAAAATTGATTGTCAAATGTCTTTGTTAAAATAGTTTTGCATTTTGTTTGCATCCTATTTTATTTGTAAATAATAGATTGAATTGATTGTCATAATGTTACTGCAACCTAGTCTTAAAAAAATCACTGAAACAATTTATTTTAGTTTGAAAAATATTAACACAGTTAATCATTTAGTAGCTAGAGATTGCCACACATACACATCAAAAAATAAAAATTAAAAAAAAAAAAAGGAAAATCATGTTGTACCAACAAAAGGCCTTCCCTTCAATGTATTCTGTCAACAACCTCAAGAATTCAGAGTACTTGCCTTAAATTTTCCCTTCAATTTATGCGCAATAATTTCATCACAAAGAATGTATTGGGTATAATGAAAAAACAATAATGATGTGCCGAGAAAAGAGAGATTGTTGCCGGTTGATCAACAAACAACTACAAAATGCTACTTTCCCTCAAACCATCTGTGATTCCTTCCTATAGACCAGAACCAGAACTGGAACTGGGAACAACAGCATATCATCAATGAAAACAAACACATCCCCACCATTACAAGTCTTTTTGTCCTAACAAAAGACACTACTAGAGCTCATACAAAACTGAATCTAGATCAATCACTGATCTCCTGGAGACTCTGCTTCTGTGCTGCCCTCATCACCAAGTTTGGTTTCACTTGCGCTTTCTGCTACTACTTCAGATGGCTCTGTAGATTCGGCCTTTGCGGGCCCTGGACCAGCCGATACCTTCACCATTGATGGGCGCAAAAGTCTCTCACGGAGTTTGAACCCCTTGCGATATTCTTCAATTATGATGTCTTCTTCAAATTCTGTAGATTCCTCGCGCATAATGGCCTCATGCAGCTTTTACAACCAAAAAAATAAAATAATGTATACGTCAAAAGAAATTTTGGAGGAATGGATTAAAAGTCACAACAAAATATGAACTCGGGAGATTCAACATGAATGATGAAACCCCTAGTTAAAGGGTAAGCTTGCAACATATTAACACGATCTGTGCAAACTAAGAAGCACGGACACGGACACGGACACGGACACGGACACGGACACGGCCATGGTCATGTGAAATGACATGGATATGACACTAACATGCAAACACGGTAATTTTTTTAAAATATAGGACATGACACGTGGAGGACATGTGCAAAATATATAATTTTATATAAGTATTATACGTCATATACAAGGATAAATAATTATTATATGTCAGATATGAATATTTAAGTCCAATATAATAATTTGGGAGAACTACATGTAGGTGGAAGAAGGGGAAAAAAATTACCAATACATGGGAGGATTCAAGTGACGCTTACACCCTCACAGCCTTTTATTTGCACTCCACCACAGCCACACTTGCAGCCCACGTGTTTATAATTTTTTTTTCCTCTTCTCTCACCTATGTAGTTCCCCTAATAATTTTAGGTCTAAATGATGATATAGATATAAATTTACATTTTTTTTTTATCATTAGATTTTAAGTTATTTTATTCGAACTTGTAATGTGTTTCATATGTATCCAAGTGTTAGGAAGTGCTTGACGCGTGTCATGTCGTGTCGATTTTCTTAGAAGTGTCTGTGCTTCTTAGGATGCAAACAAGGTATTTCCCAACCACTTTCGCTGCCAATGATAAATTACTAATCCACGAAATGAAGAGCAAGTTATTTTTCTAGTTATAGAACTTAGGCTACTACTACAAAATTGCTATTTCACAAATGTATATATTGCTCTATTTAAATGAACTCACCGAGTTGGCTCAAAACAATCAAGACTTGGATTGAATTAAAAGCGTATCCAGGTCTTCATAAAACCTGAACAAGCTTTATAGAGTGTTTGATAAAGTTCATCAAGTTCTCGACTGAATTTCAAGCCAACTCGGGAACGAGCCTGCATTAAGCCAATGATCAAATAGAAGAATCACTATTCCATTTAAGTAAAATGGGTAATGATTTTAGCAAAACCATTTTCACCAGAAGCAAGCATACATCTAATGATTATTCTATTGGAGATCATCCATCTATTTGGTGTTGATCTTACAATAGTTTAGGGTGAATTTCACTTTTATCACCTACATTGTAACTATTTTTTTTTTTCCTATTTCATCCTTAAACTATTAATTTCATCTATTTAATACCTAAAGTTTCTAATTTCAACTAATGTGGTCCAATGGGAGACAGTTTGTCCAAATCAGTATCCCTCACAACCTAATTTGATGGACAAAATGGTCAGTTCAAAATTTGAACTTAAATCATACAACCATTCATTCATTTTTTTTATTCATTATTTTGAAATGAATGGTGTACAAGAAGGTGAATGTAATGTTCTAGGGTATAAATTGTCTAATATAGTGTGTAATAAGAAGGGCATTTATTTGTATGATTTAGGTAATGGGTTGTCCAAATTGTAAAATTATCTTTTTGCCCATTAAGTTAGGTTTCCACCATTACTAATTTGGACTGCCGTTCTCCAATTGAACCATATGAACTGAAATCAGAAACTTAAAGAGATAAATAGATGAAATTGATAGTTTAGGGATAAACAGAAGAAAAAAAATTATGAGATAAAACTGAAATTAACCTAATAATGTATAGTTAACGGTAGAAAAAAGATCAGTTTAATGACAAGTGAAAAGTCCTTGGCACACCACACGTAAAATAGGTCAGAAAGGCCAAGGGACTCACCAATGGATCAAAGGGGTTCCCTATTGCCTCCACAGGGACAACACCAAGTGACCCTAGAATCTCCACGAACTGCTTATATATGCTCTGATAGCTGTTGTTGATTTTCTCCTCTCCCTCAGTCTCAATCTTGAGCTGGGCTTTAGCTCTCTCAAAGTTATCTAAAACAGACAACAGATTCTCCACAACTTCCCCTTGTGCATTTGTTACCAGCGAAAGCCGTTCTTTGTCCGTCCTCTTCCTAAAATTGTCAAAGTCTGCGCTAATCCTAAGTATCCGAGCCTTCTCATTTGATAGTTCTTCAGACAAAGTAGCTACTTTTCTTTCAAGATCAATTTTCTCGTCTTCAATGGACTTGAGGAAAGCCTCTATCTCGGCAACTTTGGACTCATCGTTACTTGCTAAAGCTTCTTTATATGAGTTCAGTGAAACAATAATGGCTGAAATGGGTTCCTCGGCATCACCACTGTCACCCTCACTTCCAACATCTTCCTCGTCAACAGCCCCATCTATATTGTCCTGTTCAATAAATCTGTTAGAAAACAAATGAAGAGACTACATCCCGTCATCAAGGTTTTGCTGAACTATAGGGTCAATTAGTTTACAGTCACAAGTCATTGGACAAATATATTGAAAGCATTGTAAAAACCTTTGAATAAAAACAGCAATAGCATTAAAAGCATATTAATGTAGACAAACTTGCCCCACATACATGCATTTACAAGCATTAATATGATCACACATGCACAAGTAAACACCACACCAAAGAGGGACACAGAAATTCATTGTTTATATACATGCACTATGAATCTTGATGCTAATTCACTCTACCTCAAATCACAAGTAACCACCAAGACATTCAAATTTAGACACGGTACCCATCCCTTCTTTTCCTCGTTAAGGAATTTCACTAATCAAAAGAAACATCTGAAACACGTATTGCATGATAATCCTGGAAATAACAGAAAATGGAAACTGAACAGAGGGCCACAAATAGAAAAAAAAATGTAAGGCCCATTTGGCCTAACAACAGCTAGTGGACACATTACGAACCAGTCAGTCAGTAAATGCATGCTTTTCAATCCTAATATGTTACTCATCATCATCCATGGCTAGTGAGATGATGCGAACAATGCAGTGAGATGATGCGAATGAAAAATATAAATAACAAATAATAAATAATAATAATAAATTTAATTTAATTTAAAAAGATGAAAAACCTACCAATTCCTCGGGCTATTAGCACCTTTCGCACATTAAAACTGTGCCAAAAAAAAAAAAACTGAATTTATAAATAATTACTAGAGAATAAAATTTCCAGGTGATTTGAAAACTTAATGGGTATGCCACAAAAATCACATGTCATGTTTAAAATTTTCGCTTGGTATGTAAGTTGTTGCTGTTCTTGGTACAAGTAGTCAACAAATTACTTATTGAGCTCTTGTCAGACAATGCTAGATTCTTAAATTCCACTATCAATTTGAAGAACTCACAAGTTGGATTTTAAAGAGTTTAGATTCTTAAATTCCACTATCAATTTGAAGAACTCACAAGTTGCATTTTAAAGAGTTCTTTCAGTAAAATTACAGCAGACGATTTCGAACCTAATCAATAAAATTTGATAGTCTGATGAACTTCCATTTGACTGCAACTATTTCTCCCAATATCCACAGAAAACATGGTGGCAGAACATTTACCACTAATTGTAGAATTATAACCACACAATCGCTTTAGTAATTATAGGCATCTCAATACTAAGGGATATCAGTAAAGTGGGTGTCAGGTATAAGGAAATTAAAACTTGCCATCTCCAACCAATGACGTACATTAAGAGACTAGTTTGGGCATGTCTCGTATCATTTTTGTTCTGTTCTGAAAAACAGAAACTGATGTGAAAATTTTGTTTGGCATATTGTTTCTGAAAAAAATCATTTTTTAGAAACTTTTAAATTATCTTCTGAATTTTCAAAAACAATTTTGCATAAAAAAAAAACGATGTGAAAACAATAAACGTTTCTAAACAATAATGAAAATTTTGAAAACGATACCAAACATGGCCTTAATTTTTCAAATTTTTGGGTACATGACTTTCTTGGATTGGGAAAGAGATTTTTGGATTGCAAATAAATTTACTATTTACATTTTCTTTGTTGATTCTGATTGATTGCCTTTTTTTACAAGTAGTTCAAAACTGGAATTGGCACAATATCGCGAAGTGGCCACCCTTGCTCAAAACGATACCAAACATGACCTTAATTTTTTAATTTTTTGGGTAACCTCATCTCCTGTACAAGTATAGCCCGATTGTTAGTTTCTCTGTCGCGAAAAAGAAGAAAATTTCCCATTGGTGTAAAAGAAGATCCTATAATTCTATAAGACCAAAATAGCCCCTACCTCAATACACACACACAAAAATTTAAAATAAATAAGGAACATAATTCTTTTGCAATGTAGTTGCAACTCTAAAAGGGGATCACCTAAACTTTTCTTATGTGTCCATTCATGTATCATATTTGTGTTGATATAGAACCATCGATAAGCCATAGATTTTCTAGCCTATATATTTGATATAGATCCATTTGGTTCTTTTGATCCTTGCTTGAACCAGAAAGAAAAAGAATTTGTCTGGTTCCTTTAGGGATCCATAAGAATCCACCAATCCTAACTACTAAAAATATGACCTGAATTATCTTGTATTAAGATCAAACTGGCTAAAGCAATGGATTATAACTACTACAAAGAGCAGGCATATATATACATATATATCTAATATCTAGTTTCCTTTGATCTCCGTTTACCGAACCTTGACCCTCCAGAAAAGGTTTAAACTGCAAATTAAGACAAGGCCTGAACCCCTTTTAGTTGAGAACTCCGTTATGATAAATGGAAAAACAAAGTCATAAATATTGTAGAAACAACAGTGAAGAAGACAAACTATTGAGTTCAGAAATGCTCATTCTATCGGAGTAGCCTATGTTCATGAAAAAGTCTCACCAAGGAAGGAATTTCTTGTTATTTTCCCTACAAAATAACATTTACAGTTGACAGTGCCACTTCTTTAGGGATATAATAAGACAATAGTATTTCTTACCATAATTTCAACCCCTTCCAATTCCAAAAGAATATAAGATCTCTTTAATTAATTTAAATGCAGTTAAGTGATAGTTTGTGTTGGCAAGTTCCATAGACAATGTGTTTGTAAGGGTGTCTAGGTTGATAGTATAGGTTAGAATGTTCATGTCATGAAGATTGAAGACTTTCAGAGATGATGCACACATGCTCCAATCATTCACCAGGTGTTTGCATTCAGCATGTTGCATTAATATAGACTCTAGAACGTGTTTTTAATGTCACAAATTCACATAATTGACTTATACTAAGTCACGTAGCCTTTTTGGTTTAAAGGTTTTCCAAAACAAGGCTTACTGGACAAATCCCTAGAGCGCCGCACGTTTGATGGCTGCTAGAGCAAGTTGCCCTATGCAGACCTCAGCATAAGTCCAAAGATGTCCGATTAATACCTCGAAGGCCATTTGAGCAGCTGCTGTAAGATTCTGCAGAATGCAAATCCAGTGAGGGCCATTTGAAGCCCTATGGAAGGAAGCTCTAGTGAAACGTCAATTTTTGGAAAACAAGTCAAGCTGTTTGTCTAAAAACAACAAATAGGGAAGATTATTTCCTAACCAAATGCTTCTCAGACTTGATATCAGAACCCTAGCCTCGTTGGAACTCTTATCCTAATATAAAACCCTACCTGGTAATTAGTGTTCAGAAAAGAAGCCTAATTTGATCAACATGGCATTGTAAACTACTTAAACAACACAGACACAGCACTTCATTAATTCATTCTTTGTGTATTGGGCATTCTTATGTTGGTCCATTGCAATAGGAACCGCACTACAAAGATCTAGACAAGAAAGGTCATCAAGGTCGGAGCCACTTGCGAGTTAAGACTTAATTGGTGAGTTAATGAGACAAGGATTGGGGTTGTAAGTAACTGATCAAGTCTTCTAAGTAAACTCTTGTTCTAATGGACAATTCTCACTGGCAGGATCGCAAGTGGTTCTTCCCGTGGGGATTGTAGTTCCTAAGGTTTTTCACTTATATCATGTGTTCTGATATATCTTACTCTTATTATTAATTTAATATACATGATATATCTTGTTCTTATTATTAAAATAATATTGTGTGGGCATCATATGATTAATTGAAATAATGGAACTAGCTAATTGATTTGAGTAATTCAATACTGGCTTAATTTTTAAATTGGTGTCTGACCTATTCACCCCTGTAGGCACAAACATTGTCCATGTATGCTTTTTCACACACTAAGCCAATTTGCTTTCCTTTGTCTTTAAAACACTACGAATCCAATTCTTGGCCATACTATTCTAAGTTTCCCGTGCTGTCCCAAATCATATTAACAGGTGAGCAATATGTTTCCACTAATCATTTTTTGAACAGGTAGATATGTTAGTTACTAGCACTAAGATTGAAATTCCATAAATTAGCAGGCAGACCTACAAACAGGTTTGTCTAGTTGATGTTTATGATCTTTTCTGTGTAAGCACCTCCTTTGTAAAAGGGCAATTGCAACAAATGGCTTAGAAACCTCAGCTACCAGAGTCATGAATTGTTATCAGGTGATTAAAAATGTAAATGAAAAACACGAACAACCAATTACTTCAGTAAAACAGGCAATATGTGGAGCATCATAAGATTGGTGTCGATTGTTTAGAACAGACATGGAACTGCCCTTCTGATCATCGATAGAGTGGGTTAAAAAACAGAGTTGTCAATAACTCACTATTTTGTTCTCCACCCAACTGTAGATCACTAGTAACTTTGAATAACTAATGAATGATAAATAGCCCCCAGGTGCAGCCATGTCTACTCTTATGCAGAAAAATCACCAAAACACAATTGATTTCAGTGACATGGGAGGGATGGAAGACTCCCTATGCCTTCACTGCCTTTAAGTTACTAAGGAAAAAACTCCACCATACTAAATCATACTATTCATTTCTAAATATTTTTATGAAACATGTGAAACAAAATCCACTTCTAGATAAAATCACACAAAACCTCTAGCAAATTCACTCAACATCTGTATAAGAAGTCTACTTTTGCTCCAATGATGTTTCACAAGCACAAAGGGTTTAACTCCAAGTCAAGTTTAAAGATCATATCTCCTTCCTTGCATTAAAGAATACTTGCATGCCTCAATCACACTACTATGGGACTTTTTCTTTCTTTTTTCCCTTTTCCCCCTATAATACTTCTACAAATAAATGGTAGACCAGAACCAAATCAGAACTGTCCTTTTTCATAATAGAATCTAACCACCCTTTATTTGGTATCCTCAATGAGAGCACATGCTGAAGCAACTGAACCCAATAATGAGCTGTGTTATTGGCTCCTCTTCTTAACTTCCCAAAATAACATTATTGACACACGGCATATTTATATTAAAGTTGCACTGTGGCATTCTAGCTGGAAATATGTTGTGAAGCAAGATATATAAATGGCTAATGTGCACGCATGTAATGGTACACATTATCATAATTTTAGTCTTTTTAAGAGATTTGGTGGACCGTTGGGTCTTTTTATCACTTCAGAAAAATGGTCACGTGACTCACGACAGATCAGGTATATTAGTTCTTTCATTCTTTGAATCCTGCATCCAAGCAGCCTTATGTGCATATTCTTAGCACGGATCTGCAAGTATATGTGTAGCTTTAGAGTTCAGACTAAGAAAGTGCAAAATGCAGTACCATAATACACCTACAACCCAACAACTTTGCTTCTGCATAAGATGCAGTAATGCAGGCAGTTACAAATTTCTAAGGGAATTTCCATTGTACCTTTTTTTATAGAAAAAAATTCCCTTTGTGTCAAACCAAAGGTGTAGATCTAATTGAGTGCCATTATGAGAGAACCACACTTGCCGTAGGGGTCCAGTTCCACATCATGCCTCTTCTTGACATAAATCTACTATTAACAGCATGATACATTGCATTCCAATGATTTGATTCTATTAGAGTGTTAAGTTTCACCAGGCACAATTGGATGATTCCCTCTGCCCCAAATTCGCTCAGTCAGATACTGAAATGCATTCAAGCCCTATATAACGCATCATAATTTATATGATCAATGATAAACATCATTGTTCCTCCTAGTCTTTAATATTTTTTCTTCCTGCTTAAAATTTACTACAGACCTTGTCTTCACTATTAACGGTACTCTGTTTTCAAACAACAGTTAACTTTCTTCCTACTCATGTCTTCATGCCTTCAATAAGTGCAAGATGATTTCTTGAAGATTGTGGTCTCTATATGCTTGACACTGATTTGCCTCCCTCTCAAGATCACCTTTGAGACGATCTTACTCCAAATAATAGTGATGAGTTATTTATCAAAAAAAAAATAATAATAATAGTGATGAGTTAGTCATGTCCTTCAATAGGCTTCTCAATTTCATTTTGAGCAGTCTGTTCATGGGGAGACTGGTATCAATAAACAGCATTTTCCACTTTTTCAGCCATTTGTCCTGATCTAGCCTTTGAAAAGTGCATCTCTCTTCTTTCTAAGAGACTAATTGTTGACTAGGTTTGATATCAAAGGTTAACTCAATATTGAGGCGGTATACTCTAAGAACGCAATCCGATAACATGGAGAAGTAAACAACAGCATGTAACACAATTCTCTTAGCTTCTTAGGTTTATTCTTTGTACATTGTAACATAAATTATTTAAAATGTGGAACTAGACAGAATCATGCATCCTAAGATACTCCTTTCCCAAATCTAAGGACTTTGACTCCTTAATTTATTAATCAATTAAAAACGCATATATGAATACCAAATAACAACCTTGACCCAAATTGCAACCCATGGACAATCAATAGAGTCCATGTCCCAGAAATTGTAAATTTTTGAAGTCTTAAAAAGCTGACCAAAGAGATAATAAACATAAAATACAGTTATACCAAAACATAGAATCACGTGCAATGTTCCAAATGGATTCCAGCTTAAAACAACTACGTTCTAATTTTTACCACTTCCTTTAATATACTTTTCTTAAGCTTTTATAGCTTACATTGCAAGGCCTTTGTTTCACAAAGTCAACGTCACAATATTCACAATACTTACCTTTAAATATAATTTCCTTCAGACCAATTAAAATGAAGAGGGGAGAGAGAGAGAGAGAAGAAGAAGAAGAAGAAGAAGAAGAAGAAGAAAGCAATCTTAAAACTTTCTCATAGACCACATTAGGACATAGAGCATTAGAAGGCACTCAATCATTTCATTAATGAAAACAAGAAAAATGCTATATCTATCCGCCATATCTTGGGTAAATTCTTAATCTTCAAGAAAGCACCATTAATCACCCTAGATTCTCTTGATAATTAACATGTAATTATTCTCCTCAAAACTGAATACGGAGTATTTGGTCCTATGTTAGGGGTGGTTTGGGATGTTCTAAATAAGTGCACTTTTTGACTTTTTATAAATTAAAAAAAAAAAATGTGTAGAAAAGTAGAAAAAGTGGGTAGAAAAGTAGAGAGGAGATGTTGATAGATGTTGATTGATGTGACCCAAATATGTGTATGTATGCAAAAAAAAAAAAAAAAAAGTGCACTTTTTTGGTGCATGCCAAACACCTACTTAGTTGGACCTTCCATTTTTGTGATTTGAAAACAGATGTGGGAATGGGATGTGCTTGACACGCCTTTGGTTTAAGCACTTGCAAAAACGCATGGTTGATGAGGGAAGTAAGCCTATTCCCTGAGCCTCAAGTCACTATTATGGCATTTCATCGAGAATTAACCCAAACTTCTCCTCCGCCAAAAACCTAGCCCATTCTTAAAAACCCTAAAAAAAATTGTGCTTCTTGGTCCACATTATCCACAAATCGCTTCGATCTATACTGATATTCATTAATAATCTCAGGGGTACCTCCTGTATGTATGAGTTCTATGTTCTAACCTATCCTCTGAATTCTTCATGACAATCTGTAAAATAACATGTTCACACTATGCAAGTCCGCGAGTATTTCCTCAACTACCACTGCTGCTCCTACTCATTAAGTCACTCCAACAACAAACAGCACACAAACAAAGTTCCCTCTCACAAATCCAATACTATTTAAGATGAATTTGTCAATTTGGACCTCGTTTTCCAATAGATTACATTAGGCTTGTCTTAAATCGGCTGGTTAACCTGAGCTTTGGCTGTAAGATTATATTCCCTCCTTCAAATTTGAAATTTGGTCGCAATACAGTTCATTCCAGCCATCAGGAACCCAAGATGAAACCTTTGAGGGGTCTATCTAGCATAAGTCCTAGCGAGGTTATTATCAAAGGAGATTCAACAAAAATGATTTGTTTGAAGCTTTTTTTCAAACTATTTCATGTACTTGGGAATATAAAGAGGTCAAGAAACAAAATTTTGGATTTATACTTTAAAGGGTTGTTTGGGGGGTAACTAAAATAGACCCAAAAAATAAAAAACTACTACAAAAAGTCAACCTATTCTCTCTACTTTTTTGCACTTATTTTCATAAAAAACAAAAAAAACACTAAAAAAAAAAAAAAAAAAACCATTCCCAAACTTCCAGTTAAATTGAATCTGCAGTTAAGAGGATTTTGAGGCTGATTAATTTGCCAAAAGGGAAGCTATAACCCTGCTATCATGCTATGGAATTTTGATTTTCATAGGAAGTTGCCAAGAAGATGACAATCGACGCTTCCTACTATTCAAAAAATGCACCCTCAAACTATATATCTAAATCAGCGAAGCTCCCTTTTTTAAAATTCTGTCAAAAACTCAAAGCCAACACAGAGTACCAAGAATACAATATTCTTCATAGAAGAATGATTCAACCTCTAACCGGTATGAGTCTCTTCCTAATGCTATTTCCATTTATAATGTTATATTTTCCCACCACCTGTTATGTGTAGTTCTTTTCATCATACCTTTTCGTATTTATAATTCATTCATTCATTCATATAATCAATCAATTTATTAATTCTTTTCATCATACCTTCAATTAATTAATTCATTCATTCATTAATCATTATTTATTGGTTTTTCTATGTTACTTTTAATTCTCTCTTTTTCTACTCAAAAAGTCAAAAAGGTGAAAACATTCATTCATATATAAACAAAAACATTAGTAACTCCAGCTAGAATAGGAACCATGACCTAAACCAAAATCAGCAAATGAAAAAGAAATTAAATTTTTTATGATTCAAACTCCACACACACAAATCAAGCAGCTCACTTGGTCACAATTCACAACAATTTAGAACCAAACTAGAGATAATACAATACAACTCACATACATAAAAATATTTGTAACCCATATAAAGATGTGAATTTTAAAGGGTACCTGAATCTGGGATTCCTGAACCTCTTCCTTTTCATCGGTTTCGGTGGTTTCACCATAGGAAGCAAAAGGAAAGAACTTGAGTCTGCGATGGGACAATTTGGAAGATGAATTTGAAGAATAGTGAATACGACAACGATTTGGGAAAGTGTGTGATTGTCTTAGAGAAACCCATGTGAGGTGCTTTGGAGATTTGGAGGAGTTGGTGGTGTCTAGGCGTGAGGAGAGAGGTGCTTGAAAGGTTGGTGTTCTGAGATAAGCCGTGGCCATTGCAAGAGAAAAGAGAGAGGAGTGAGTAGAAAAAACTAGAAACTATAGAGAGACAGAGAAGAAGATAATGAAGAGAGGGAAGGTGTGAGTGTTTCTTGAAGGGATTTGAGGTGGTGTTAGGCAATGATGGTTCCATTTTAAGGGATGTTCTTCCTTGATCTGGACCGTTGGATGGAAATGGATGTGGTATCTCTTATGGGAGAAAAAAATAAACTTGAGGTGTAAATCACACTTTAATCCCTGTGGTTTAATGGAAAAACATGAAACCTTCTATAGTTTTATTTGTAATATTTAAGTGCAATTGTGGATAGAATTGCTCGTTTAAACAGAGAATGTGTTGCACGACCATAAAGGTTGCGTGTAGCAATTTTTTTGCTAAAAAATACATGACACATAGCCAAAACACCGTTTATTACTATATATATACATAAGAAGACCAAAATGAACCTTAAACCAAATTTGCCCAAAAACTCTGTTTCCTACCCAAATTTCCCAGATTTTTTGAAAATTCAAGATTTTCCAAATTTGTTAAATGACTTCTTTATTTTCTTCCGAAAGTGGAGAGAAAATTTCATTTTTATCTCTATACTTTACCTCGATTTTCAATTACACCCCCACTCTTTGAATAATTTCAATTTTACCCTCAAACTTTTTAAAATCGTATCAATTTTACCCCTACCGTCAAATTTGAAATGGAAAAAGTTAAAAAAAATTATATTTTAGCCTTAAATTTCAAAAGAAAGATGCAAAAACGCATCCTCTCTTACCCAAACTCAGTCTCTCTTTTCTCCAATTCTTCTCTCTTTCATCCACCATTGCAAGTGCTTCTACTACCACTAACTACCACCGCAATCACTCAATTCTCCAACCCAACTTCTCTCAAACCCAAATTCACGTACTCCAAAATTTTTACTTTTTCTTGCTGCAAGAGAGGGCTGAAGTAGGAAGAGTAAGAACACAACTTAGTTTCAATATCACAAAACTCCTCTCAATATCTCAATTTGATTTTGCATAGATTCTTTGGTAAACCAATGATGATTTACAAAATAAAAAATTCAGAGTTATATACTATTCATCACCTTTCACCAAGAACCCTTGACTATTGGATTCATCAATTCTTTGCTATGACTTTCTACTTTCTTTTGGAGAGAAATTGAAGGCAAACGCTCAATCACTTCAACGCCAAACAAGAAGATGAGAGCTTTTCTATCTATTTCTAAGCCAACCCCCTGTGCTTTAAAGTAGAACAGTTAGTTCTCTTCTAGATCACTAATTGCAGAAAGTGTCTATGGGAAGTGTCCTTCAATCTCTTCCTCAATTGGGTTTTATAGAGAGAGAAAGTGGGTTCTCAAGTATCCTTTAATCCCTTTCCCAACTGGGTTTTATATAGAGAGAAATTGGATTATCAACATGAGTGCTCCATTGAAAGTTGCGTTTGTGAAAGAAGATAAGATTGAATTTGACCAAGGCATGCCGTGGCCATTCAAATTGGCTGAAATTTGATCCACCATTCATGGAGTTTGTTGACATATTGAGAATGGGTAATAATTAATTTGGATTTGGAAGCATTGAATTGCTTGAAAACTTTAGCCAAATTATAGAATAGGTTGGCGGTGGTAGTGACTATGTCGATCATTGAAGCATCCATGAATACGAAGACGAATTCAGCGCGATTTTGAAGAAGAAACATAATGACATTGCCTTTTTTGATGTCGATGAGTGATAATCCAACAGTGACTTTCTGGAAAACAAAGTGGGTTTCGAAGAAAGAGTAGGATTTACCGGTAGAACCAATGATAAGACAGGGTCTGTTTAGGAATTAAGAGAGGTTTTGAAAGTAGTAAGTGTAGAGAGGTAGGTGGTTGGAGATGGGTATGTTGGGCAGCTTTAATCAGTAAACATGGATTTCGAAATATGAAGACAATGGGTTCTGTAGCGGAGGAGGATGAGGAGAGAACTTTGGTTTTTGGGTTTCAGCAGAAGCCACAAACAACATTATTGCACTGTTTCTTTCAAGCTCTTCTTGTCAATATATATATCATTTTTAGGTATATGGATCAATAGAGAAAAGAGAGAGAGAGAGAGAGAGAGAGAGAGAGAGAGAGATGAGAGGAAAAGAAATTGGTTAAGAGAAGGTGAGTTTGCATCTTTCTTTTGAAATTTAGGACTAAAATGTTTTTTTTTTTTTTTTGACTTTTTCTGTTTCAGATTTGACGACAGGGGAAAAATTGATACGATATCAAAAAGTTTGGGAGTAAAATTAAAATTATTCAAAGTCTGGGGGTGTAATTGAAAATTGGGGTAAAGCATAGGGGTAAAAATGAAATTTTCTCGAAAGTGGACCCTCAATGACCAATGCTCTAAGAGTATGTTATTGTAGAGAGAGATCTCTTGTGAAGACTTCAATGACATCTGGAAATATGGGTAGAAGGTTTTATGGTTGTGCAAGATATAGGGTAAACTAAAATTAAATTTTATTTTTTTAGAAATAAAGATTGAATTTTGTTTGAAAAGGAATTTCTGGGTTCATATTTTTGTTATAGGTTAATGCAACATGTGGCTACTTATGTGCTAATGTGGGAAGGAGGTATTGCCAAAGATGGTTGCAAAGATAAACTGGTTGGAGAATAAACTAACAAGAAATTGTAAAAGAGAGAAAATATATTGCAAAGCTCTACTTGGGACATGGGTTTTTTCTTTATCATAGTAATCTTGTTTCTTGAAGTTGATTGAAGGCAAGAAAAATAGTTTGTTGTTGGGCCATGAAGTTTGAGAGAAGAAAAATATAGTATGGGCAGTAAAAAAAGGTTTCTTGGTACTGTTTTGAACAATGAATAAGGTGTAAAATGCTCTTTGAAGCAATTATTAAAATGAAAGAATGTTTTGGGAATGAAATGCGTTTTATGTAATTTTCCTGTATTGTTTTGACTTGCTTTATGCATATTTTGGCTCACAATTATTTAAGTACACAATACAGAACCATTAAAGCACGTAAACAATTTCAGCTCACTTCTCGAAGCACATAAACAATGTCACCAAATCATTCAAGCACACAATAAAAAACCCAAATAAACTTGTGGACAAGAAACAACATAAACAATTGTATAAATCAACTCATAATTGTATAATTGAACTCACAATTGTTTAATACAAGGCATAATTCAACATAGACATTTTTTTTGGGGTGAATAAACATAAATCTAGTTTAATACAAATCACAATTATTCAATACAAACCATAAAGCAAACATAGTGCTTCTTGCCAAATAATAAGTAAATATGAAAATTCTAAGTGATTCGTGATTAGATCAAGATTTAATTCCTCCAATTCACAATTATTCAAAACATACAATCTAAATTATCAAGCACTTACGAAAGTGGTTTAGATTGTTGTTTTCGAAAAACAATAAATCTACACAAACGATTTTTACGTGGAAAAACCACAATTGAAACACCTTCAATTGTGATCAAAAAATCACAGGCGAAACGCCACTAATCAATCCACTAATGAAGAAAGACAGATTACAAAGATAACAAACAAATTACCAAACGCATCCAATTTGTCTTCAAACCTTCTGTAAATCTTTCACCACAGCCTTCATCTCAGAATTGATTAGTGTGAAGTTGAATCCACAACTTCTATTGTCGAATCAACGACCACGCACAGTATCAAACTCCTTTGATGCTCCACACTTGAATCTCCGAATTCCACCGAAGAAGAACACTCTTGAATATGAAGAAACAAACTCCTTGATGTGTGTATCTCAGATCATAGGTTTAAAACTCACTCAAATATATCAAGGAAAACTAGCAAACAATCCCCAAAACAAAACCCTAAAGCTTCCAAAACAGATCTAGAAAACTTAACCCTAAAATAAGACTTAAACAGATATATATAGAAAACAGGGGTCGCGCACTCAGCTCGAGCGCAGGATAGTCCGCTCAAGCGGATCCACTAAAACACGCGTGTGAATAAACAAGTTTCTGCTCGAGCGCTTTAACCCACACTCGAGCGCGAAATCACACTTCTCAGTATTTTTGCAAACATGCCCAACTACTAAGATAGTACACATTCCGCTCGAGCGCCAATAGTCCCACTCGAGCGGGAAATCCAAAAAATAAGGAAAAATTACAACTCTATAAAACAGAGTTTGTTCGTGGATTTGGCAATAATGGGACCTAACAATCTCCCCCTTTGTCAATTCCCCAAACAAAACTCTTTTGAACAATTTTCCTAAAAACACACGCACTAGACAATCTTACCAACACAACCTATTGGACATAAGAAAACAAATCTGAAGCTGTACAAAAGGTTGAGTTAACAATAATTTAGAACAATCCAACAATCATCCACCTGTAAATCAGCAAGCAACACACCAAAAAACAAAAACTATGGAACTTCATAAGAAAATAACAAATGTCTATGAAATAAAATAAAGCCTACAAAAATGAAGCAAAGATATAATGTGAGCAAGCTGAGTAGACGTCTGAACGACGGACTGCTCCAACTGTCCAAGTCAGCCATCGAAGGCATCAAGACGAGCATCCAGAAGATCCAAGCGCTGTGTCACAATCTCCTCAAAATGATGAAGCTGGCCATGAAAAGTCCGGAGTGGAACATCAGCCTCCTCTGCACTAGCTGTTGCAGCATCAATTTCCACCTCCCCGGCGAGACCATCTACTGTACCTGTAGAAGGACCAACCCTAGTAGACTCCCCCTTGACATGTCATGACTCTGTGAAACGGTCTTCTTAGTGAAGGGTTTAATAGGAGAGGCATACTCGTCGTCCTCTAATACTGAAACTTCAAGCCGGGACAAGAGACGATTGATTAAACAACCATAAGGTAGGCCTAATTGCTTGTTGCCAACAACAGCAATCATCTTACGAAGAATGAGGGGGGCTAGATTGATGGACATATGACGAGCAATACAGAAAAGAACGAACCCTTGTTCTTGATTAATTTCAAAAGAGTGAGTGGTAACAATGATATTAGCACAAACAATAAGATTAAGCAGTTGAAACTCGGGAAGGAGTTCAAACTGTTTAATCAAAGCTCCCTTGATCCAGTTACGAGGAGCACCACACAAGACTTTAGCCACGGCATTAAAATCACAAGTAGGACGAACCGAAAAAGGATAATGCTCCGGAAACACACGGTCAATACCAAGGAGCTCTCTAATAAGCTCGGGGGAAACAAAGATGGACTTAGAACGGACCCAAGTTGTGAAGGAAGGACCAATATCATCTATATTCTCAATATTGCAGTAAAACTCACGGACCTAGTCTAGGTTTTGGCGTCCGGAGAAGGACAAAACCAAGTCTCCGCCTAATGGATCGAAGAAAGAACGAATGGGAATAGACTCGAATGTATTTGGTTGGACATGACGTTCGAGATGAACAGTCCTAGACGCGAAGGACTCTCTAAAGAAATCTATTAAGGTTATACGAAGGACGAGACACAATAGACTTGCGACGTTTGGGAGCAGACATGATGAGTCCAAACACAATTAAAGCCCAAACAAAACAACCCCAAAACCCAAAGCAACAGAGCACAGCAAAACATTAGTAATCCAACAGTGTTAGAAAAATATCAAAATCATAGAACCATAGCTTAATATAAATGACAGGTAGAACGGTGCTAGGTTCAAATCCAACAGATGCAAATATAGGACAATCAACATCAGTACATACCACTGTGACCACATGAATTAGCATATAGCACACAGAAGAGTATAAAGAAAATAAAGCACTAATTTTTACCCTGTCTCTAAAAACCTAGCAAAAATGTACCAAAACTCATCAAATTAACATGCAATTGAGAGATAAGAGATCAAAATGAAGGAAATAAAACCAACAACTTAGAACCCTAGAAGCATTAACACAGCAGAGCAGACAACACAAAAAACTCAGTAAATCAAAGAGGCACTCAAGACAACAACCAAACTGTGCAATGAAATAGGAAAGAAAAACAAGCAGAAATCAACCCAAAAACAACCTCCATAAGAGCCGAAATGAAGAACACAACACAGAGAGAGAAGAGAAAAGACTTACCAAGATTGAATCGGGGGTGAAGAATGAGGGAGAATGTCAAAATCATAGCCCAATGAGGTCGCCAGCCAAGCCCTAAGGGAGAGAGAATGAAATTTGGGGGGAAAATGAACTGAAGAGGCGAGGGAGGGAGTATTTAAACCAAACCAGTCCGCTCGAGCGGGAGCCAAAGTACGCGTGGATACGCTCGAGCTCGAAAAAGGACGCTCGAGCGCCAAAAGCACCCTTACAGAACTGCAAAACCCTGCACTAAATGCTGAAAGACAGAAATTCACACTCGAGCGTGATATATTCTGCTCGAGCGGGGACAAAACACAATTAAGCTCCAAATTATTATTTATTTATTTATTTATTTAAATTAAAATAAAAACAAAAACACCTCAATCAGAGAAGGGTGAACTGTAAAACAAAAGAGATCAGAATTAGAAGCCTGTAATACTGGGATGAAATGATCCACACACCATGAAGCCTGAAAACTTGTTTATTTAAAACCTTATGAACCACAAAATCATGAGTAGATAATATTCAATCAATGATCATAAGCAACATGAGAATGCATAACTCAAAAACAAACATGAGAGCTCACATATAAAATGTGTGTGTGTGATACTTGAGAGGCCACAGAGTTAGAGTTAATCCTCGTAGTGATCGAATGGCTGGACCTCCGACAAGAATAACTAAACATCGCAAAGAAAAGTCAAACCACTAGGAATCACGGGGTATTTGTTGAGTAAACGCGGAGGCTCCTCCTCAATCAATGAGTCCTTTTTTTATATTATTATTTTTTTTCCAACTTTTCTTTCTTGTGGGCACTCACTGGTGGCATGCACGCTCAAGAGTATGGAGACCAAACCAGAGAATAATGGAATAAAAAAGAGATGGCCTGGTTGGTGCCTCTGAGGTAGCCTTTTTCTAATGCCCGGACTTCAATGAACTGAGGGAGAAACCGTAGAAGTGAAAAATGATGGTAGATGGTTAAGAGACTCAACATTACCCATGATATACTAGTATAGGTCAAATCCTCTAAAAAAGTACAAGAAACACTGTTAGTGGTCCATAGAGAACTTTGATCACTTGTGCGGAAACTCCTGCAACAGTTTATCTTAAGGATGTGTACAGAATGAGATCATGAAGTCAATGAACATGGGCATTCAGAATGAGCTATGAACAAAGAAGAATGAGATCTTGTAAGCAGTATGATCAGTGCTCATATAAATTTAGATGCAAAGATGACAGGAATCAATGACAATGAGATTATAACACCTAAGTACACATAAACGCAATCACTCACTCCCCTCAAGAAACAAGTAACACCCTAGTGACTGAGCACGACACCCAAGGTCTTTCTAAGGAACTCAAATCGAAGAAGATCAAGGAGTTTTGTAAAAATATCAGCTTTTTGAAGCTCAGTGGGTACATGTTCAAGAACAACAAGGCCTTCTTCCACTAACTCTCGAATAAAATGATGACGAATGTTAATGTGTTTGGTGCGAGAGTGTTGGACAAGATTTTTTTAAATGTTTATGGCACTTGTGTTATCACAGAAAAGAGTGAGAGTGTTCTGATCTATCCCATAATCATGAAGCATTTGCTTCATCTACAGCATTTGTGCACAACAACTCCCTGCAGCAATGTACTCAGCCTCCACAGTCGAAAGGGAGATGGCATTGTACTTTTTGCTATGCCAGGCAACCAAATTATTCCTAAGGTAAAAACACCCCCCAGATGTACTCTTCATATCATCAGCACACCCTGCCCAGTTGGCATCAGAAAAACCAGTAATTTCAGTTGTAGTATCAGTAGAAAACCAAACCCCATACCCCAATGTTCCATTAACATATTTAATGATGCGTTTGACCCAAGAAGATGAAACTCTTTAGGACTGGCTTGGTAACGGGCAAAAACACCTACACTGAAAGCAATATCAGGACGACTGGCTGTGAGGTAAAGAAGACTCCCTATCATACTCCTATAAAGGGTAGGATCAACATCAATACCAGAGGAATCTTTGGAAATGTGAAGACTGGTGCTCATGGGAGTGCGTGCATGTTTGGCAGACTCATGACCAAGCTTTGACACAAGATTTTTGGCATACTTAGTCTGAGAAACAAACATACCCGAAGGAGACTGTTTAATTTAAAGACCTGTAACATGCCCGAGCGGTACCCGCGCATGTTAAATAATTCGGACCCCCGAGATCTCTTTGATCTAGTCTCATGAGTGCAATGTGAAACGTAGATGAGAGTCCAGATTTGGCAACTTTTATTGAAAATCCATTTTATTGCAATTTTGTCAAGAATGGACTGCGTCATCAAATCTCAAAGTCGCCACCTAATATTTATTTTGGAAAAATTAGGAAACCCATGACTCGTGCCAAGGCCACTGTTCGTCGTAACCAAGGATGCTTGGCTCGGAACCTTAGGTATGAGAGGGGAAGGTCAATAATGAGCACCCCCGCCACCCGATCAAAGATCGGCCTTTACTAACCATGATATGAATTTTATTTTATTTATATGTTCATGTTCTGATTAGTTAATAAATCCTAAAATTTACTATGTGAAGCATACAAGTATAGACTATGCCATTCATTTTGGAACAATTTGATATCATGCATTTTGAAAGAGTTTTGATGATGTACAACCCAAATAAATTGAGTTTACAAGCACGAAAAATCAACATCATTCCAAATTAAGCGACACAACCTCCATCCACTGGCATTCATAGAGTTATATCACATAAGCAAATAGCCTCATGGTAGAATGCTAGACATAGTAAGAAAAACACATACAAACGGGATGCTAAAGCATAAAAACTTACATGTTTGACGTCCCACGAACAAGCTACAAAACAAAGTTAGTAAAATATGCATGATCTTATATACAAAATCCTAATGCAATTCACTCATGAGATGCAACTAAAGATTCAGCTTCTAAAATATAATATGTGAATCATCTCAAGAACATGAGGTAGCGCACATAATTACATAGGAATTGATTAAATCCACAAATGCAAACTTAGCCGAATCAAGATGCATGAAACATGGATGCAAAGCATAACTATGATGAAAAATAAATATGATATTTATGTACAAATAAAGAAAGCAAGTAAAAGAACGAGATAGAAAGAAGCGGGGCGGGAAATTATTACAACATTTTAAAGAATAATTACAAATCAAATTAGAGAGAGATGATGAGAATATTACAACAAAATAAAAATCTCACAATACACTCAAAATAAAAAATAAATAAAATAAAAGCTTCATGTTCTTTAGAACCGTCGGCGGAAATTGGTCAATATTGGGAGATTACGCCATCTTGTTCGGAATAAGCTAACCGGCCGGCCAACTAGGCCAAGCAAAACCTGTCTTGTTGCGAAACCAAGAAAATGAACAAACAAAAAATATGTAGGTGGCTCAACTAACCACTACCGGTTAGATTAAAAAAAAACAAGAAAATAAATATAAAATAAAATAAAAAGTGCAAACTTACAACATAAACCTAAAGCAATAAAACAAATATAAGATAGAACATGCAAGATTACAACAGAACTAATATGAGATTAATACACGAAAAAAAAAATATGAGGCAGAACATGCAAGATTACAGCAAAACTAATATGAAATTAAAGCATGCGAATAAAAATAAATAAATAAATAAATAATTATGAGCTAAACAAACCACTAGGATTATAACAACACACTATGAAATATAAAGTAAGAAAATAAATATGAGATAAACAAACCACTTAGATTATAACAAAACACAATGAAATAAGAAGCATGAAAAGAAAATGAAAGACTAACAATTCACCTTCCAAAGAAAGATTGAACTTTTTGATTTCCAAACTTCCTCTTGATCACCCTCAAGTGTAGGAAGTGTGTTCTCAAATCCTCAATTCGAAATTATGGAGTTTGTGGTATAGAAAGTGGCCAACTCTCTAGTTTTTTCTCACTTTCAATCACTAAACACTCTTCCTTATGATCAAGGCAATTGATCTTTGGCTATATCAGAATTTTTGGAGTGGTTTTGGTGTATGGAAATGAGGAATTTCAGTAGCTATGGAAGGTATGGGGTGTATATGGAAGATAGGAATATTTTTGGCTCAAAAACTCAATTTTTCTCTCTTTTTTCACTCTTTTCTCACTCCTTTCTCTTCAATTTCGTGGTCTTTTTTTCTCTCTTACAATATGATCATTCTATATAGGGAATGAGGGAGAGTAAAGGTCAAAAAGAAGGTGGGAGACAAGGTGGGAGACAAGAATGTGATAGGAGGGCAAATTTTCAAGGTGGTTGCATGGGATACTCCTTTATGAATGCAAACAAAACCTCTTTTTGACAATGGGGGATGATTAGGTATAATGGAGGATGAGTGGATGCACTTGAATGGCTTAGAAAATAGGTAAATGGGTTGTCCCAACCGAACCAAAACCAAAAAAAAATGGGCTATTGTTGTTTTGGGCCACGTCAACAAAATCTGCTTTTAAGCCCAACTTCAAATGGGCATATCTCCCCCATATGGACTTGGTTTTAGGCGGTTCTTGGGTCCAAATTGAAGCCCCAGAAGTCTACTTTCCAATGGTGGTGGCCTCAAATTTAAATTCCAAGTGTACAAAGAGATATGCCTAATTTAGTAAAGGCTATCTCGGGCTGGGTCAACAAAATCTGCTCTGAAGCCCAACTTCAAATGGGTATATCTCCCTTATTTGGACTTGGTCTAAGGTGGTTCTTGTGTCTAAATTGAAGCCCCAGAAGTTTAGTTTCCAATGGTGGTGGCCTCACATTTAAATTCCAAGTGTACAAAGAGAAATGCCTAATTTAGTTAAGGCTGCTCATTTCCTTCTTAATGATTTGATACTCATTCTTTTCCTAAACTAGTTTTCTTTCATCCTCTCCTATTTCCTTCAACTCCAAACCTATAAAGAAGATGTTTTTAAATATTTTTCAAAAAAGTTCACCTCTCTTCCATTTATTTCCACTTTGTCCTTACTCGGTTTACTGAAAAGTGCAATATTTTAATCGAAATGGGAGCCTCGGGACATTATAGAAACATTTAAAAAAAACATATTTTGAAAAGAGGGTTTTAAGGTCTAAAATAGTTTGGCCAAAAAATGGGTGAAGGTTGGGATTAAAACTTAAATTCCATCTTTCTTACTGAGAATTTTGTGAGAAACACATTCTAATTGTCATCATCGGGTAATCAAAAAAAAGCGCCCAAGTCTTAGGGCCGGTCAAAATGGAGTGTCTACAAGACCCAAGAAATAAGACAACTCTCCCATCATACTCATCTCAAACTCATGTGTCATGCAATCCAAAAAATATTTCACAAGATGATTAGCAGTGGATCCAAACACAATATCATCAACATAAATTTGAGCAACAAGAATATGAGACTTAGTATGTTTCACAAATAAAGTTTTTTCCACACTACCCCTTTGAAAGTCATTATCAAGAAGAAAGGTAGTGAGTTTATCATACCAAGTCCGAGGAGCTTGTTTCAACCCATACAAAGCCTTGTCTAACTTGTAGACATGGTTTGGACATTTAGGGTCCTCAAACCCTTTTGGTTGCTCAACATAAGCCTCTTCTTTCAAGTACCCATTCAGAAAGGCACTTTTCACATCCATTTGAAACAATTTGAAACCAAGAAAACAAGCAACACCAAGTAAAATACAAATAGATTCGAGACATGCAACTGGGGCAAATGTCTCATCATAGTCAACACCCTCTACTTGTGTGTAGCCTTGAGCAACCAACCTGGCTTTATTTCTAACCACAGTACTATTCTCATCAGATTTATTTTTAAAGATCCACTTGGTATCTATCACATTCATATCTCTAGGTTTGGGAACTAGAGTCCAAACATTGTTACGTTCAAATTGACCTAATTCTTCATGCATAGCATTGACCCAACTATCATCTAGTAAGGCTTCTTTAATATTCTTAGGTTCAATTAATGAAACATAACACATATGAGATACCTCATCCCAAATTTGTCTTCGGGTTTTCATTCGATTTGATACACTTCTAATCACCTGTTGGGCTGGATGATTTAGTTTCACCCTTGCTGATGGTTTGAACTCAGGACTTGTGATGACAGAAGCATCTGAAGTGGTGTCTTTCTGTGCACTCTTTGGACTCTAACTTACTTGAGAAGATGGTGTTGTCTCAACTTCTTGTGCTTGGACCACAGCTTCTCTTTGACTTTGTGGTTCACTATCCAGGATTGGAGACTCACCATTCTCATCCTCATTTGTAGCTGGAGTAGGGGAACCTGTGTCATCTATAACCACATTGATTGATTCCATTAAAGAAGAAGTTCGCAGGTTATAGACTCGAAAAGCCCTACTAGTGGTTGAATACCCTAGAAAAATACCCTCATCACTTCGGGAGTCAAATTTGCCCAAAGGCTCTCTATTTTTGAAAATGTAACACTTACTCCCAAAAGTTTTGAAGTATTTTACATTAGGTTTCAATTCCTTCCACAATTCATATGGAGTTTGTAAAGTGTCGGGCCTTAAATACACGCGATTTATGACATAAACAGCAGTATTTAGGGCTTCAGCCCAAAACTTTGGAGGAAGTTTCTTACTAAGGAGCATAACCCTAGCCATCTCTTGAACAACCCTGTTCTTTCTCTCGACCACTCCATTTTGTTGTGGAGTAATAGGTGTAGAAAATTCATACTTGATTCCATGCATATCACAAAAATCCGAAAACGAACTATTTTCAAACTCACGACCATGATCAGTTCGGATTCTTATGATATGCACAATGGAAACACCCTGTTCATTTTCGATTTTAAGGACTAAGGCCTGGAAAGCATCAAACGTATCAGATTTTTCCCTTAAAAAATTTACCCACGAAAATCGAGTAAAATCATCAACAGTTAAAAAAACGTATCTTTTACCTCCAATGTTTTCAGTGCGAATGGGTCCCATAAGATCCATATGAGCCAATTCAAGAGGACGTTTGGTTGTAAAGTTGTTCACCTTTTTATGAGGGGCACGGGTTTGCTTCCCGAGTTGACATGGTCCATACACATGATTCAGATTCTTACCCAGTTTAGATACTCCTCTCACAAGCTCTTTGTTGGCTATCTAAGTTAGGTCTTTGAAATTCATGTGACCTAATCTTTGATGCCACAAATCAATGTTACTTATGATGGCTGAGTGACAAGTGAGATCATTAGTTGTGACAATACCATAGCAGTTATCAGATGCGCGAACCCCATGCAAGACAGTATTTCCCTTTTTATCCAAAATTTCACATTTATTTTTTGAAAACAATACTTCATGGTGGGAATCACACATTTGACTAATGCTCAAAAGATTTGCTTTAAGACCATCAACAAGTAAAGCATTTTCAAGCTTGGGAAGACCAGCAACACTTATAGAGCCCTTACCACTGACTCTAGAAGTGTCACCATCTCCAAAGGTAATAATTCCACCTTCATATTTTTCAAGGGAGGTGAAGTAGGATTTGTCACCTGACATGTGATGAGAGCACCCACTATCAAGATACCACATGTGTGAGTCACGTGCTTTTAGAGCAGTGTGAACAACTTGGTCTTAACAAAATCAGGTCTGGCGGTCTTGGTAAATGTCTTGGCGTTGTGAACACCCTCATGAATCTTGGTATTCCGCCTAGACATGTAAGGTTGTCTCCTAACCCAAAAAGTACTCGAATTTCTACCCTTTTGAGACACCTTACCAAACAATTCAAAGCAATAAGGACAAATGTGGCCATACCTACCACAATGATGACAAATAAAAATAGGTTTTACCTCCCTTTTGTTGATCTTACCCCCGTTAGGTAGATGAAGAGAGGGATCACCCTAGTGTACCTTCAGCTTTCCATTTGCTTGAGTCTTCAGGTCATGTGATGTAGAGACCTGTCCCTTGTGAGCTGTTGCACCATAGCCTAGCCCACTTTTGTCACAACCCATTTGTTGAGACCTGAGGATGTCTTCTAATGATTTGGAACCTTTGTTCCACATGGCAATTGTGGCTCTAGCAATTCGGAGTTCTTCATCTTTATGACAAACCATCTCTTCCAATGTAGCTTGTGACATCTCAAGGCTTTCAAGCTTCTCTTCATATGTAGAATACACTTTCAAGAGTTCATTCCTTTCGGTTTCACAAGATAAAAGTTTCCCACATAGGTCTTTCCTGTCACTAGAGATCTTGATGACATTCTGCTTTGCTATTACAAGTTCTCCTTTTAGCTTGGCATTCTCGCTTTCACATGCTTTGAGCTTGAGAGTGAGTTTGTCATTGATCTTGGACAAATTCAGAGATTCATCGTAAAGCTTTTTGTAAGCTTGTTGTAGATCATCACCATTAATCTCATCATTGTCTTCTGATGTTTCATCATCTTCTTTTTGCTCCTCATTCTCCTTGGCCTCATCCAGTCAAGCAACTAAGGCAGGAAAGGTGATTGATGGTGATGAAGATGAATCTCCTCTTTCATGGTATTGGCTCAGAATGTCCTATGCATCTTTAGCCTTTGTACAGTGAGCAACCCGTTGCTGTTCTTCATCAAAAATTGCTCCACGAATAGTAATCAGAACTCTCTGATTGCTCGGATTGTCAACACTTTCAACATCCTCTTCAATAGCTTGCCAGCCTTCTGGGTCAAAAGCTCTCAGAAACGCCCTCATTCTGATCTTCCAATACAAGTAATTACTCCCATCAAAGGTAGGAGCATGATGCAGATTCTGACCACGAGCAAATTCCACTGGCTTCGGAAAAGGTTGTGTGAAAGTGGACCAAAATGCCATGAAAGCACTATCCCCGTCTTCACCAGATTCAGTTTCTTCAGGTTCTTGCTCCGACCCGCTTTCATCACCTCAAGTCACTGTGTAGACTTTCTTCCGATTCTTTTTCGAAGGACATTCAAGGGCAATATGTCCAAACCCTTGACATTCATAACACTTGACCCCTTGCCCCTTTACAATCTTCTTTTCAGTTTTTGGAGCAAGTTTTGGTGAAAAAGTTTTTGGTTTATCATTATTCTTGTCTTTTAAAATAGGGTCTCTGAAATTAGGTTTCTTTTTCTTTAAATTTTTTTTTGAACTGTTTAGTAAACATAGCCGTCATCTCAGACTCTAAGTCAAACTCAGTCTTAGAAGTTTTTGCAGTCTCATGAGCACCAGTGAAAGCCACACTATCTTTTTGTTTTTTCTTAGAAATCTGGTGGGCTTCATAAGTCTGCAAGTTTCCAACCAACTGATCAAGCTTGAGGGTATCAACATTCTGAGCCTCCTCAATGGCTGTCACTTTTGATTGGAACCTCTCAGGTAATGAACTCAAAATTTTTCCAACAACTTTAGCTTCAAGGATTTTTTCACCGAGTGTGAAACAGGAATTCACGATGTCACTAAGTTTAGCATAGAAATCATCAAACGTCTCATCATCACGCATAAAAAAGGTTTCAAAGGCAAAGGTGAGACGTTGAAGTTTTGACCTTTTAACAAAAGTAGTACCTTCGTGAATTGTTTCAAGAATGTCCTAAGTCTCTTTTGCTACCTCTCACGTGCAGATACGACGAAACTCTTCAGGTGTGACGGAGCAAAAAAAGGAATTGAGAGCCTTACTGTTCTAACTCGAGTTTTGATAATCAGTTGTGTCCTATTTATCAAGGGGTTTGGGAATATCAATACCATCAATGGTGACAATAGGTTCACTCCACCCATAGATCACGCAGTGCCAAACTTTCTCATCGATGGATTTTAAAAACGCTCTCATACGAGCGTTCCAATAAGAATAGTTTGTGCCATCAAGTAATGGAGGTCTATGGGTCGAGTTACCTTCACGAATTGAATCCATATCACAATCACACAAAATCACACTCCTATAGTTTTGATAAAAACAAAGAGTGACCCGCTCTGATACCAATTGAAAATCCTAAGTGATCCGTGATTAGATCAAGATTTAATTCCTCCAATTTCCAATTATTCAAAACACACAATCTAAATCATCAAGCACTTACGAAAGTGGTTTAGATTTTACGAAAGTGGTTTAGATTGTTATTTTCGAAAACTAATAAATCGACACAAATGATTTTTACATGGAAAAACCACAATTGAAGCACCTTCAATTGTGATCAAAAAACCATGGGCGAAACGCCACTAATCAATCCACTACTAAAGAAAGACAAATTAAAAAGATAACAAACAAATTACCAAACGCATCCAATTTGTCATCAAACCTTTCTGTAAATCTTTCACCGCAGCCTTCGTCTCGGAATTGATTAGTATGAAGTTGAATCCACAACTTCTATTGTCGAATCAACGACCACGCAAAGTATTAAACTCCTTTGATGCTCCACGCTTGAATCTCCGGATTCCACCGAAGAAGAACACTTTTGAATATGAAGAAACAAACTCCTTGATGTGTGTATCTCAGATCATAGGTTTAAAACTCACTCAAATATATCAAGGAAAACTAGCAAACAATCCCCAAAACAAAACCCTAAAGCTTCCAAAACAGATCTAGAAAAACTTAACCCTAAAATAAGACTTAAACAGATATATATATAGAAAATAGGAGCCGTGCACTCCGCTCGAGCGCTAGATAGTTCGCTTGAGCGGATCCACTAAAACACGCGTGTGAATAAACAAGTTTCCACTCAAGCGCTTTAACCCACGCTCGAGCGCGAAATCACACTTCTCAGTATTTTTGCAAACATGCCCAACTACTGAGATAGTACACATTCTGCTCAAGCGCCAATGGTCCCGCTCGAGCGGGAAATCCAAAAAACAAGGAAAAATTACAACTCTATAAAATAGAGTTTGTTCGTGGATTTGGCAATAAAGGGACCTAACAAAATAACCTAAGAATAAACCTAAGAAGTATCTTAGGATGCATGACACATGAGCTTGGATCCACTGCTGATCATCTTGTGAAATATTTTAGATTGAGCGGATTGGCAGATCAACGGATGGATACGAATCGGTTTAGCGGTTTAAAATTTTATAAATTTTGAACATAATTCAACTTGTGCACTTCCTCAAAAAAAATAAAAAAAAATAAAAGTTATTATAGTGAATAACTTAAAAAAGTATTACAATCATTGCATGCCTCATCCAAAGAAAGAAAGTTTGAAACTTTAGAATATTACAATCACTGCATGCCTCATCCACATATTACAATCACAACATGTCTTCTCCACATAAAGTATTACAATATGTGGTTCTTAAAACATAAAAACAATTCAAACCACTAAAAACTATGAACAGAGCAATAATAGAGATTGTACGCATCTGTATTGTTACATCTATATCTGTTTTTGAAAACAAAAACCAATCAACATATATCATCTTTTTTATTTATTATTTTTAGAGTTAGATTTAAAAACCAAAAAATATAGATAAATAATACATTTATTTTTTTCAATTCAAAAAATATATTCAAGTTGAAAACTCTTTTTCAACAGAATATTTAAACACTTTTTCAATTGAAAACACAAACAGAATATCTAAATAAATTAAAAATACAAAATCTTACAAATTACTAAGGGTGCTCGTGGTTTGGCAGTTCGGTTGCGGCCAAATGAACCTCAAATTCGCTATCCGTCCAAAACTAGGCGGATTGAAAAAAATCAATCCTCAACCTTCCGCTCATCATCACGCATCCATCCAAAATGCGGCGAATCGGTTCGGTTCGGTCAGTTTGGACGGATATATCCACTACTCACCCCTAACTATAGACATCTATTTTTAACTCCCTCAACATAGTATTTATCTCAAAAAAAGACAGTCTGTCAGGATCAACATCGTAAATATATTCTAGTTTCCCTTGTTTATAAGCAATATCATGGGGCTTACTGAAGTACCCACTATAGTTGATCTCAAAAATCATTTTTTTTCATCTCACTGCACAAAACAACAAAAGTGAACAATACATTACAAAAATTAAAGTCATTTAGACCGCATTACAAAAATCAAAGTCATTGGGACCACAACAAAATATTAATTGTTTATAAAGCCATACCACACCTTAACTAAAATTTTCAAAAATTTAACTAATAAAGGCATGTCATGCATAAAATATTACAAAATCTCTAAACTTCACCAAACACAAACAGAAGACATGAATAAAAATATCCAAAATCAACATCATGAAAATAGTATGCAGTTTCATTATTTGTAAAGCTCTATACCCCACTCAACTTAAACCAAAGTCCAAAAAAAACAAAGTCATAAAAGGCATGTCATTTGTAAAAAAATTACCAAATCTCTAAACTCAAGTATACACAAACAAATATATGTTTAAAAAATATCCAAAGTTAACATCATGGAAAAATTACGCTAAGCCCATTATTTATGAAGTTTTATACCCCACCACACCCTACTCTAACTAAAATCCTCAAAAAAATAAAGCAATACAAGCATACTATGCGTAAAAAATTACAAATTTTGTAAACTGAAGTTAACACAAATAAAGATATGAATAAAAGTTATCCAAAATCAACATCTAACACAGTTCTAATGATCGAAATAAATTAAGGTGAACAAAACATAACTAAATTAGCAATGGCATTCGCAATACGATGGATCGATAATGAAAACCTAGTTCAATTGCATCAACCATGGTGAGAGAAAAGATAGAGATATAAAAACTGTATTAGTAAAATGAACGACTTGGGGAGTAAAATATCTAGGGGCATTTTTGAATTTTTATTATTTTTGTTACGTCCGTCCAAAATTACGCTCTAATATAAAGTATAGAGAGTTTAAATATTACAAATGAAACTACAGAGAGGCTCTGTGTTTTTTCGTCAAACCATAGGGGATTAAAGTGTAATTTACCCTAAGATTAAATTACACCAAAATCTTTTAAAATATATTTTAGGATAAATTACAAATACACCCCTTGAGATTTACTTAAACTACAAATTACCTTATGTGTTTGAAAAATTACAAATATCAATTTTTTTATTTAACAGAATTAACTGAAAAAATGACTAGCGAGCTACAATATCCATAGCAAGATGATATGCCTACCTTACCGTAAATACACCCACCCTGATTGGTAAAGTGCCAAACCAACATATCATTAACTTGACTAGGACAAAAGGGAATAGCTAAAATAGTCTCAGCATCAATCGGAGCAAACCAACTATGAATTTGAGTAGCATTCTAGGCTAAAAGGGTCCCCGTGAAAAAGATCACTTACCTTCATTGTAGGATTAATGGAAGGAGGAGGGACTATTAATTTGAATGAGTGCAACGAGTCCAATCAATTTCGATTTATTTATTTTTCAGTATCTATTTAATAATCTTCTTGGCAAATTTGCGAGTTCGAGTATTGATTGGAGTTAGATTGGTATGAATTTCCAAATAATTTAATTGTATTGTTATTATTATAATAATTAGGGTGTCATGAATCATTCTATTTAAATTGGTGAAAACAAATTAAATTACTTTTCGATTTCGACCTCGCAAGGCCTACTTGGCAATTTTTTTTTGAGTTTTAATATAACTCACCGAAATAATAACCATAACCCACATCATAATATCTCGTAGAATTTATTAATAACATCATATTTAATATTTCCATTTATACTCCTTGTTCATACAAAAGATGAATATACATGTATACATTCATAAATCCTAAATCTTGAATCTATAGCATATGCCACATATGAGTGAATTGAAATAAAAAGTTATACAGATAAGTTAATACCCTAATGGCTACATCTTTCCAAGACAATACTTGGATACAACAAAAGTGAGTTCAATTCATTACAGTTAAAGCCCAAGGCTTGTACAAAATAATTATAACAAGAAACAAAAATGAGCCTTCAACTCTACGGTTCTCCTAAGCTAAGTCTTTGGTGGAGACATATTGTCAAGACCCAAACCCGCCCCTATAGGTTCAGCGTCATGACCAGCTAGTAATCATAGATTACCTACGACCTCCATACAAAAAAATCTCTTAATATAAAGTACGGGCTTAGCGGAAGCTTAAAATGACATAGAAATTATCCATTAAGCTATGCGTATATGTAGAGAATTAGTATACTAAGCAAAGTTTGTTCCAAAAGTACATCCATCGCAGTCATACAAAAATTCATGTCTTTCAAAATACAACCCCATTTATATACAAAATGCAAAATCACTGAAACACACAAAAAGGGGGTTCGACTAGCATAGCTCCAACCAAGCCTGGTTACCTCACTTGGAAGCTTCACAAAAGGCTGACTTTGGTAGACTCGAGGCTTTTCTAACCCTATTGCTCGGCTTGCCCACCTACACACACATATATATATATATATATATAAATAGTGAGCTAGAGCCCAATGAGTAATAACAGAATAAAGATGTTATATGAATGAAGCTCAATAATATTGTCAAATCAAATTTCATTTCATCAACAAGATCTTTCAATATCGCTTTATGTGGTACATCCATTAAGTGATAACATTCTAGTAATAACAGACCATATGTCAATCAACCCAAAAGCCATGGCATTATCTCCTCCAGGCAAGGGCCTAGCCATGGTATTGTCACCCCCAGGCAAGGGCCTACATTCGATGGATGCCACAAAACCATTTCAAAATAAAACTTCATTCATTATAAGAAAATAACGTTTTCAAAAAGCCATGCTATCAATTATCAAATCATCTCAATAATTTATTCAATCAATCACAAATTCATTTCGATAGCAATAACATTTTCGAAAGTAAGATAATTTGGACATATCTTTATAAAGTTATTACTCAGAGAGGTTTGTGTTGTCACTAAGCCTCGAACGTCCACCTAAACAAAACATATAACAAAGCACAATTGAAATTCCATTTCAATTTAATTCAATTCTCTTTATGTGTTTTTAACTCATTCTATGATTATATGAGTCCAAATGGTGCCTAAGAATACTTGGAGTGACATGGGGATGCAAAAATGCACTAAAAAGAGTTGGTAAAATTTTGCTGAAAACAAGGTCTCTGCTTGAGCGTAACTTCCTTCGCTCGAGCGGGGTTTCAAAAATAAAGGTGGTCGCTCGAGTGCAACTTCTGACGCTTGAGCGGTCTACAAACTTGGAAAGTAATTGTTACATGAAATTTCCACTCGACAGTCGCTTGAGCAGAAGACTGAGTAAAAAGGGTCCTCGCTCGAGCGCCACTTTGGTCGCTTGAGTGGACTGTAAAATTTTGCAAAACTTCTGGGAGCCTGATATTCACGCTTGAGCGTAGCTTTCCTCGCTCGAGTGGACAACACGAATTCTGGAATTTCCAGAACTATGTTTGAGCTTCAAATTCAAAGCCTCAAAACTTGTGTTTTTAGTACAAAAACTTGGAAAATCATTATATAACATGAAAATATTTCCAATTTGAAACCATTTGTTCAAAATCATGCTTCAATTGTCCAAGTTCAAGCTTAAATTTTCAAGTTGAAACCATGCATGTTATGGATTGAGCCTCCTTCATGTTAAAACACCACTAAGTGATATGAAATGCATGAATTCATGGATGATCTTCAAGCTCATACCTCCTAAGCTTCATGCATGTATGAATTTCAAGAAATCTTAGCTCAAAAATGAAAGATTAAGCATGCATGTGCATAATTCAACTCAAATTCATCATATCCATGGTAATTTATGCTCAATCTACTCAAATTGAAACAAATGATCCCCTAACTCCATGAACTTAGTTTCTATATGACTTGATTCCAAGAATTTGGCTTGAGTTTCATACCTAATGTGTGAATTCAAGTGTTGGACTAGCTCAATTCACCAAAACTCTAGCAATTCACTTCAATCTCCTCTTTCTCTCTCTAAATGTTGAACTCTCTCCCTTCTCTCTCAATTCTCAGCCAAGTGTGTGTATATGTGAGCTCATAAGCTTATTTAGAGCTATTTATATGGTGTGATTAAGTTAGCCTAATCACATATGATTAAAGTTAACTAGTTACGCTTAATTCTAGTTAATTCAATCAGTTTATTCTAATTATTTTGATCCAAATCAATTTTCAATTAAAGTTACCATAAAATTCTAAATATTCTAATCAGTCTATTGGGCTAGTCAATTTCAGTTTCTGAAGCTGTCTAGGCTCTCAATTGCTGTCTCTAAGTTGTCAATTTAAACAGATATTTCATATAATAACATATAGCTACAAAATTAAGCATGTAGTCACACAACTAAGCACACAATCATGCAATTAAACTTATTAAAATAATATAATATAATAGTCCGGAGATTGGGGTCGTCACACATATCATCAACACCTGAAAATTGTTTTCCACATAGGGTGAGCTAAAACCCAGCAGAGATACTTTAACACAATGTATGGAATTTGGCAAAGTTATAAGGTGAATGCACATGCATGCCATTTGTCAAATATTATACTTTTCCATCTCAAAACAATGCAATGCCTTTATCAATACATTTTAATTCATAAAAATACACTTTTATATCAGAAAATAAGGCAGTGGATACAAAACACTGGGAACCTCTAGGTATGTGTCTGCCAGTAGGCTATACAAGCACTACCAAAGTCATTTTATTGGTATTAACCGAAAGGATCAGCACTTAACCGCACGGGTTTATGTACTTTTACTAAGGACACGCAAGCTAACAATATAAATCACAACCACACTCCCTAACCAGATTCACCAAGGTATACACTTATTTTTCTAAAAAATAAAACATTTTCAATGTTCGAGTATGAAGCAATGCTCGATGCAAGATGTATGAGAAATTAGTTTCAATTTAACCTATTTCTCATGCAATTTCTACAACAATCAAAACTATCCTCCATCGATAGCCCAAAATAGATATTTCTAATCAATAGATAAATTGTCCAACAATAAACAAAATCTCAACATTTTCAAAATTGGAGTGATAATAAATATCCAACTCCACTGTTATATTAACCGATACTGTGACTACCCCAATCCGTAATTAACTGTTAATCCATAATTAAGAATGATGATCAAGTGAATAAATGAAATCATGCGTTAATTGTGTGATTTGTGTATTATTTGCATTTCTAACTGTCGATTGCAGGAATATGTGTTTGTAATTCTATTTCGATATGAAAATTGAAGGCCTTATCGAGGTCCGAACACAAAATTGACTAGGTGTAGACACTCTATTTTGACCGCCCTTAAAGACTTGGGCACTTTGTTCCGAGTACTCAATAATGAAACGTTACACTGAGCAATCGTTCGAATCTTCAACAAGAGGAATTCGCTTTTGAGCTTCAAAAGCCCTTCAAGCCTAAACCTTACACCCTTTTTTGATCAAAACCACTTTTTCATTTAGCCTGACCACTCAACAACTGCTGGCCAACAGATGGCCAGCAGGCCATATTTTACAGCAGCCAGCTGTCCTCATGCCCATGCTTTGCACCAACTATCCCTATACAGCTATTTCCGACGTGAGAAGGCGAAATTCTATAAATATAAGGCCTACCCTCAGGTTTTGGGGTTGAAAAAATTCATTCAAGAGCTTAGTGAAATCCAAGCCATCTTCTCTATCCTCTCAATTATAGATACAAGATAGATACACCTTTGGAGCTCAAACTTGAGGCTTCCTACTGAGATTTTGAGCTTACTTTCAGAGACTTGAGAGTGCTTTGAATCAAGTTTGCTTAACCAGGAGCATCCTCTCTACAAAAAGTATAAGCTTTGGCCCTCTTTTCCTTTGTTTATACTAGTCTTTTCCATTCTTTTTTTACTCTGTTTATATACTGTTTTGGGCTGTTTTCAAAGGCTAAAAATATATGATTTAAAGTTCCAAAGGTGGAGAAGCTAGCCAACTTTCTTTGGCTTGCTTACTAGGCTTGTTTTTTCCCATTTTTGTTTAAGTTTTCTACCTTTTTTAAAATAATTTTTAGCACTGCTTTGTGCCATTTAGGGACTGGTTAAGTGTTTATTTAATTTATGCTTTGAATATTATCCTTGTGCTGTTGTAAGTCCTCATATATTGGTGTATAGGCCATAGCTTCCAATCCATTTGAGTTGATAGCCTTTTCTTTCATTTTTATGACTTTCATATGCATATTCACACCATTGTAATCATCCTTCTATCTCTGCAACCTCCCTCTATTTTTTGTTTCTTTTGATTAAAGAGTTGAATCAAACAAAAGATTACCGCTCAAGACATAAGAAAGAGACCCTTCATGCTAAATGGTTTAATCTTTTTGGAGGTTCATTACCAGGGCATTACATCTCTCTTATGCTAAACGTGATCTCTCGTTTGATACTTCTCTTTATTGCCGGTGTATTACTTCTAAAGGACTAACTTTCTAGTTAGACCCTTGGAAATCACAAAGAAAAGTGTCATTATAGCTTATTATCAAGTTTGGATTTAGAGTCATTATTGCTTATTTTGGGTTTGACTAACCATTATCGCTCATTTTGGGTTTGACTCCGAATTCATTATCGCTTGTAAATAAGTTTGATTCTTTCTTTGTAATTTCTCCCATAGAAAAGGGCTTGAAAAGCTCATTTCTAGGGTTAAGTCGTGTTTGCTATTCTTTATTGCTTTGGATTTAGTGGACGTAATCATCACATTTGAACAAAATTGAAGAAAATATAAGAAATGGAAAGGTAATGTAAAAGGGCTAATAAAAAGAGGTAAAAAATGTAATAAAATTGGGTTAGGTTCAATCGGACGTTATATTGAACCTATTGTGTCTTGAATCATTGTATACTTTTTAATGATATTTAATGGTTCATGAAGCCATGTCTACCCCTTCCCTTGAGGTAACTCCATGATAGGGAGGAGGTATTGTCTATCTTTTGTTTAATTTATTGAGCTCTTGTTCTATCGTTTCTAAGATCATCACGCAACAAATTTGCGACAATTAATGAGTTGGGAAACGAATCTACTCCTCCCTTGATCATCTTCATGATAGGGAAGGGCAGAGAGGATAAACATCTCCTGGAAACACTCTGTTTCAGCTCTGTTGCAGTAGGGTATTCCCTAGAAGCAGTAGCCAGCCGGCCATCATTCTGTACGGCCGACCACTTTTCAAGGCTAGTTGGCCACCTATTTTGTATAGGCAGTGGCATTTTTACAGCAGAACAGAGCAAAATCTGAGGCCAAAACAGAATAATTTTCTGATTGCAAACAGAGTAGATTCTAACAGTAAATAGAGAGGTTTCCGGGAGAATGTTCTCGATTGTGCGCATGTAACTCATCGCCTCCCGTTCAAGTCCACTAAATTAGCTCTTTAATATTAGTATGTTGTAATTAATTAGTTGCTTTGCTTCTATTCAAACTTGTAATAATTAATTAGTTTAGTTAGGCCTCGTTTGGCAATTAGCTTTTTTAGCCAAAAAGTCAAAAAGTCACTAAACAAATCAAAAAGCCAACAATCCATACCAAAAAGTCAAAGATTCCATTTTCTCTCTACTTTTTGCACATCTTTTCGTAAAAAGCCGAAAAGTCATCCTAAACATACTAATTTTTTTTACATCACATTTTAGCCAAAAAGCCAAAAAATTACTAAAAAAGCCTGTTCCCAAACGAGGCCTTAATTCGTTTGAGTTTGTAATAATTAGTTTAATTAGGACATTCATTCAGACCCTCTTGTACGGGGGGCAAACTTGTAATATTTGTATGTCTTCCAACCCCATTTCTTTCTCCCTTTTACTTATTTGCTTACCGTGGTAGCATCATATTTTTCGTTTCATATCATTTCCATGCTTAATATTCATTTTTTGCATGCATTGGGTTTAGTTCATCATTCTATCATTGTTATTTGCTACTTACTTGAATACGTGTGTTGCCGCATGTTTTGAGTTGATCCATATAACACGCTAAATAAACCGAATCTAGTAGTTGCATTTTGTATGTGTTGCATTAGTCACTTGCATATTAGAGCATGCATTTTTCTAATTATTTTCTTCTCTTTGGCTTGCCTCGATTAAGTACTATGTGAGCATTTTTTGTTTTAGCGTATTGCATGTGTGACTGTTGCTAGGTCAAGAATACTACCATGAGGCTACGTGCTTATTTGAAGTACCTCTTTAAATGCCTGTGGATGAAGGCTATTTCGCTTAAGTTGGGATGATTTTGATTAATGTACATATGAGCTCACTTTTTTAAGTAGCACATATTCAAAACTTTTTTTCAAATAAACATGAAATCAAAGCAGTCCAAAATGGGTGATGTAGTCTATACTTAAGTGCCTCACATAGTAAGGTAGCATAATAATCAGAACATGTGCATATACTGCCCATAAAAATTACATCATGATTAGTAGAGGCCGATCTTTGATCGGGTGAGTGGGGTGCTCAATTCATGACCTTCCCCTTTCATACTTAAGTTCCTGAGCCAAGACACTTTGGTTATGACGGACAAGTGGCCTTTGGCACCAGTCATAGGTTTCCTAAAATTTTCAAAATATTTAGGTGGCAACTCTGAAATCTAGCAATGCAGTCCATTTTTGGCATTTCTAATTGTAAATAGATTTTCCAAAGATTTGTTGAATTTGGACTCTTATTTGTGTTTTTCTATTTCACATTGCACTTGTGAAACCAGATTTAGAACCACAGGAGTCCGAACTGTAAGGCTATCGTATCCGAGGAGACTAAACCCCTCCGAGGAACACGAGAAACCATCTACACTAGGTTCACGTGTTAGTTAGGATTTTTAGGATTTTATGACAACTTCAATTGAAATTTGATTCAGAATCAAATAATCAGAATAAATTACTTAGAGTTAAATAAGGCTAATGTGCCTTCTAGAATACACTATACACTTCATTCTTATCTCTTTGAGCTCAAGAAAAACGTAAGAGATGGAGAGATAGTGTGAGAGAGTTGAATTCAAGAGAAAAATGAGGAACTACTAGAGAAGTGAATAAAATTTGAGAAGACATTCAAGGAATTGTTAGAATTCAAGAAATTGTGGACTTTAGGTAAGAATTTAATTCACACTTTATGTGCTTAAGCTAACTCACATGAGAATTCAAGAGAATGTAAGAATTAAATGCTTGATTTGAGCTAAGAAAGTGGAATTAGGGAGCAAATCATACATGCATGCATATTTCATGGCATTTTGAGGTTGTTTCCCAACGAATTCTCACATGCATGTAATAATCCTAACTTTGTTTTGAGAATTCATCATATATCATGCCATTTTATCTCAATTGTACAAGTTTTGAAAGCAAAGATTTCAAGTTCATACTTGCATGTGTATTAGACATATAGTTTCAACTTGATTATGAAGATTTGGCGTGCTTTTAGGCTTTGATTTTGTGAATTGAACTTCATTTCATGTTTTTCTACAAGTTTCCAAGTGTTTTCTAAAGTTTTGGCCCAAAAGAATGAGTTTTGATGTGTTAAACTTATGTTTTGAACTTGAAGATAAAATTTGGAAATTTCAGACTTCGCAGGTTTCGCTCGAGCGGTGAACTCTTCGCTCAAGCGTACTTTGCAAGCTCTCAGAAGTTTTGTAGACAGTGTAGTTGGCTCGAGCGAACTCACCTTTGTTAGGCTCATGGCTCGAGCGACCTAAAAGTTTGCTCAAGCCTAAAATGAGAGCTCTTAGAAGTTTTGCAAATCAAGGAGTCTGCTCGAGTGGCCAAAGCATCGCTCGAGCAAACTGCTCTGTTTCTGAAATTTTGCAAAGTGTTTTCAAAGAGCATGATTGCATCCTAGGCATTCTTAAGCCATGGTAATAAGGAAATGAATTAGAAACACACTAAGAAAGAAAAATGTAATAAGTTAAAATATTACAGAAAATGTGTTTCAATGTGTGTCCGTCACGTGTTTGTGTACGTCTAGTATTCGTTTAATCTGTTTCTAGAGCTATCTGTGAGTAATAACTCTATAAAACTATGTTTGACTATATGTATTTTCTTACTGATATGATATGATATGTTTTCTAAAATGCTATGTTGTGAATCATGAATGAATGTCCAATTTTCTGAAATGTATTCGTGGCATCCTTAGCATCATGTGAATCTGTCATGTGTTATCTATTACCTGGTACCAAGGTTTCAAGTGGGTTCCATTCATGGAACTAATTATGCATAATCAACTATTTACTCTGCACGTGGGTCTTAGTGACCATCTCAAGTGAATATGGGTCTTAATGGCCAACTACTCTGTATGTGGGTCTTTATGACCAATCTGATCTATTAGCTATTGGATGTACCGCGTATAATTGTTTACAAATCTGAATATGTATAAGAATCTGTTTTTGATCTGAATTCTGAGTTCTGAATCTGTATGAACATCATTCATCAAAATCTTTACTCTGTTGTTATTCACTAAGCTCCAGCTCATTATTTATATTATGTATGTAGGTGATCAGGCGCGTGACCAAGCTTGAGACTTCGAGTCAAGATTTGTTCTATCATGCCAACTATCATGTCTCACATGGAGGTTCCTGAAAGTCTTTTGTGGATGAGTTCAATAATCAATGTGTTGTGAACAAGTTTTAAGCTCTTATTTTCTTTTGTTTAGTTTGTATATAGGGCTAAGTCCCTTTTTGTCCCATATAAGTCTGCACAGCTCTGTGAACATTGTGTTTCTGATATTTGCTTCCGTTAGCCCCTAATTTTGCTAATCTAGCTCAGAGACCTTTGGTAATCTTAGAATTATTGGCCGGTTACGATGTAAACTTATAGGGGCGGGTTTGGGTCATGACAGATACCCTTTTCCATATCCTTTCAAGACCCAACATCCTTCATTTTCCTTTCATAAAACAAATATCAATAATTTTCAAACAAAATTTCCTTTATTTCCAAAATTACATTTAAAGAAAGATCCTCCCATATTTCAACACAACCCATCAACATACATACTTCCATAACCTTCTTAAGCATTTATTTGAAAAACCCCTCTTTTACATTTCAAAATCAAACCCTAGATTAACCCAAAATCCCCAAATCATTAAATCCTTTCAAAGAGCAAATAACTAAGCTAAGAATCATACGAGATATTGAAGAAATCCCTACCTTAAGAGTAGAAGAGGAAGAGAGCAAAGGTGAAACTTTTACGAAGTCGAAAATGAGATCCTCTCTAATTAGAACGAAGCTTTCGACAAGCTCTATCTTTTTCTCCAAAGGACTAGGGTGGAGAAATCAACGGATAATGGAGTATTTGGACTTTACGGCAAGAACTAAAGAGAGAAAGTAAAGAAATTAGGGTTTGGAATGTTTTAGAGAGAGAGAGAGGAATTGAAAAAGTGATAAAATTTTCTTTTTTCCTGAATTGATATACGCGCAGACCATTCGAACAACCAAAACACCACTCGAGCATCAGAGGCAATAAGTTACACCACTCGAGCGACTCAAACACCGCTCGAGCATACAATGACCCTTTTCCAAGTTTTTTAGACTAAAGAAGACCACTTGAGTGCAAGAAAAACCACTCGAGCAAACAATACCCTACTCCTAGAAGTTTTGGAGACCTGCAAAATACTGGAAGATCTCAAAGACCACTCAAGCGAAGAAGCAAAATGTACATAACAACTTTTTTGAAAAAAACTAACTCCCAACCTATTTCAAACATGACCAACAACACAACTCGACCACAAACGAGACGACAGGGGATATAAACAACAATTATAGTACTGAATCTCGGATCTAAGAGTATTAAATGGGTTGGGTCTAAACCGGAACCATTATATTTAATTATTCTTGGATTTTGAGTGTTAAAGTTGTATATAAATTTAATTTTTGGGTCTTATCTTATTAGTCCATGTTTAATTACTTTGGCTCATATTTAATTACGTAGATGGTGGGGACCATTTTGAGTCCATTTAAAGTTAATTCATACTCTAGTCTCACTTGGTGAATTAATTTAGATTATTAAATTTCATTCTTTTGGACCTAATTAATTGAATCACGGCTCGTATGTAACCATCTATTATTGTTGTTATTATTATTATTTATTTTATAATCTTGAGAGAGTTACAAATATTGTGATGTGTACCACCAAACGAAATATATTTTGTAGTGAGGAAACAAATATATGATTTTATAATTTTTACTACAAAAATCTTATAATTTAGCAATTCTAATTGATATATATATATATAGATATTTGGGGAAAAGAAATTATGAGAGGCAACAGCATGTAGCCGCCTCCTCATTTCTTTTCCTTGATTTCTACTTTTCTCCATTCTTTATTTCTCTCTCTTTTACTCTCTCTCTAAACACCACTACAAACCCTCTTCTTTTTCTCTTGATCTAGTAAGATCTATTGAGTTTTTTACTATAGTTCTTAAGGTCAAATTGAAGAATACTTTAAGGGTTTCGTTTTGTGTGGTGAAGATCATTTTCTGACATAGTTAATTTGAGACTTTTCTTCCTTCTCCTCTTCTAGAACTTAAGGTAGGGATTTTCTAAATATTGTGTATATGTTTTAACTTTATTATGTGTTATTTTGATAGTGTAACACTTGAAGAGATTAGGGTTTTTATTTAATGCATGAAAAGGGGGAAGTTCTCAATTTTTTTCGAAAAGTTTTCTATTAGTTGAGTGTGGTTATAGTGTGACTCATAGATTTTGAGGAAGGTATCTTTAAAATGAGAAATCCCAAAATTTTGATGAAATTCTAGAAATTTGAAACGTTGAAATTGAGATTTAATGGTTAAATTCATAAGAAATTACAAGTGTTGAAACATGTGTTTTATAAACAATGTGAATTTGGAAGTGTATGTTCAAAATGATGAGATTGATGAAAATGTTGGTATTAAGAACATTGGAAATCGTTGGGATCTTTTGAGTATTGTTTAAATTGAGAATATTAGACCCTTGAGAAATGATGAGAATTATTACCATGTTGATGTTGTTGGGAATTGTTGATTATACTCTTATTATATATTGTCTCTTGGAATTTAATTTTGAATAGAGATAATTGTTTTTGACAACCGAGGGTTGTGTTGATTGTTATAGAACTTGCATGCGAATTAAGAAAATTGAAATATTTACAAATTCATACATAACATTGATCATCGCATAGCCTCATGATTTAATTCTAGCATTGGAATTGAGAAATTGGTTTTCAAAGTTAATCCATTAGAAATATTTGAAATATGTTGAGTTATGGGGTAAATACGTAGTGAAATCCAGTAGAGGGTGTAGTTTGAGAAGTAAGTTGGCCTGAGTATCCATGGTGAAAGACCAAAACACGCACAGGTTAGGTCACTACGTTCCTTCTGGTTAGAAGCCAATAAAGTGGGTTTGGTAGTGCCTTGAGGGGCCTACTTGCAGACACCTTACCTGGGAATTTTCAATTTTGTATTTACCACCTCTTGTTTTATCAAAGGATTATTGAATTGGTTATATTTTTGAGCAAGTGCATGGCATGAGAATTTCAAAATGAGAGAAACTATGATTTTTGGCATTGGCATCTCATGTGCATTGTACCTCATGATATTGTTAAACTGCATACACTTTATTTAGGTTATCTTTGCTGGGTTTTATACTCATCCCTTAGTGATAACCATTTTTGAGGTGATTATGATGTGTCTTAGCTGAAGTGAAGGCATGGAGGATCTTTTGGAGTGCAAGGCTCAGTTGTTCATTTGTTTTGTTTTACAAGTCAAGGGCTATATATTTATGGGTTTGAAAACTACTTTGTTATAACTAGACAAAGCTTTGAAACTTGTAGTCATTAAGACATTAATTTGTATAATTGTTTTAACTTATTACTATCACATGCTATAGATTCATATCTTAGGGATGATAAAAAAAATATCAATGCATGTAGTCACTCTTTTGTTAAATATCATGTTGAATATTATTAAGGGAAAGATAGGGATTTAGTATGAATATTAAATATTGAAATGTTTATAATACTCAATGTTCCTATATGTTAATAATTGTAAGTAATGGGTTTGGCCACATACACGAGTTAATCCCAATATTTTGGGAGCGTTACAATGAGTGAGGCTGGCGTATCCATTTTATCTGAAACAATCATAATGGTAGCACCATTACCCACCATCCATCGAATACCTACCTCCATCAACAACCGAGTGCTAACTATATTATGCCAAGTAAATGAGGGGTTGGTTCCCGTTAATGCTTGGAGAAGAGGTCACGGTGCAAAAAATACTAAACTTTGAGAATTCTTGCCACCTACGAGGCCAGATTCTTAAGGATCCTCCAGCATTGTTTAGCAAGCATCGCTTTGTTGAAAGCCATAAGACATCGAAAACCCATGCCACCATTCAACTTCGACATACATAATAAATCCCATTATGATATAATCATATAATTAATACTTGCACAAAGACCATTGAGAGTCCCTTAATTCTCATTTATATTTTTTCATACCAATATTTATTTGGCTGTTATTTGGAAGGAGTCAGCTCACATCATTAATTTTGTAACTTTTTGTAGTTGTAGGTTTGCGTCCGGATCCTCTAGAGTGACTCTCTAGAGTGATCCTCTAGAGTGATTTCTCAGGTTGCAACACGTGTCCCATTAATGCATCGGACGGCTGTGGTTAAGCCTCACCAAAACGACGTCGTTTTGGTGAGGATTTTCAAAAAAAAATAAATAAATAAAAATGGAAAAAACCAGATTCAGATTTTCAGATTTTTCAAATGGAAAATTTTTTTTTTCAGATTTTTCGATTTCAAACACAAGAAGAACGAGATTTCCGTTCCGCTCATTGAATCCCAGTGCTTTCCCCTTCCGTCCTCGATCTTGAGCACGAAGTACCTCGACGAATCGAGCACGGGCTCGACGGAGGTGTCACGCTGGCCAGGGAGGACGAAGCAGGCCGCGAAAAGCTCCCCGGAGGAGGGATCTTCGAGGCGGATCTCGCAGCGGTCCTTGCAGGAGACGACGCGGAGGCGACCGGACCAGATCTTGTCGGACTGGAGCCACTCGCCGCACTTGTAGCCGCCGCTGGTGGTGCGATGGGGGATTTTGTAGACGGCGACCTCGCGAACCACCAGGAGGGTGTGCTCGAACGACTCCTCTCCTCCTCGAACGACATCGGTTTTTTTTTGGGATGAATTTGATGATAGAGGTTTGAAGTTCAAGGAAGATTTGGAGGGTAGGGTTTTGGTGGAGATCTGATCAGATTGATAGGTTATTGTTGAGTTTTTGGATCGGAAATCTCGTTTTTGGATCGAAAAATCTGAAAAAAAAAATTTTTTTTTTGGAAAATCCTCACTGTTGAGTTTTTGGATCGAAAAATCTGAAAAAAAATTTTTTTTTTTTGGAAAATCCTCACCGAAACCTGAATCTGGTTTTTTCCATTTTTATTTATTTATTTTTTTTTGAAATCCTCACCAAAACGACGTCGTTTTGGTGAGGCTTAACCACAGCCGTCCGATGCATTAATGGGACACGTGTTGCAACCTGAGAAATCACTCTAGAGGATCACTCTAGAGAGTCACTCTAGAGGATCCGGACGCTGTAGGTTTCTCCTGTCAAATTGGGTTGTCCACCAGTTAAGCACATCCATCGAGAAGGGAATAAATGCGTCGATCTACTGACGAATAAATCAAATCATGCTATTGATGGAATGCACATTTTGCACAACTGCCCCGTTTATGTAGCTAATCAATTGTACGATGACTCTAGAGAAATGAAACATCCTCCGTTCTATAGTGAGAAAACTCTTAATATTTATATATCTTCACTTTACCAAAAAAAAAAAAGAGACAGAGATAAATATTTAATAACTTAGGTGGAGAATTGTAGCCATAGAATTTGAGGACTTGAAATTTGAAAATTGATTTTAGCCTCTCTTTCTTTCCCTATGTCAAAATGTACTCATCTTTAGTTTTAACTTGTAAATGAATGTGTTGTTTATGATCCTCTCTATTCTAATCATATAATAGATAGTTTATTATACTTTCTACTTTTAAATTATCAATAAATTGTTTATTTAGTTCCTATATTTGATTGAGTCTATTTAGTTCTTAGGGTGTGTTTGATTGGACGGACTGGATAAGGGGGGATTAGAATCCATCGAACTTGAGTCCTGGGACTGTGAATCTCCTCGACTATTTGGTTGGATTGGATATGTATCTTATGTTTGTTTTTTCATGAGATTAGATGTCTGGAAATGACTATTTTTAGTGAATCCAACGTTGGTTGGACGGACTGGATATGATAAATAAACAAAAGACTATTTTACCATTTTTCAATTGTTTACTAAGTAATAGCAATATTAAACATATCTTTAATATTTTAATTATTTTTAGCTAGATTAAATAAAAATTTGTTTTATTTTATTTTTTACACAATTAAATAAATTTATTTATTTTAATTAAATAAATAAAATATCAATAAAAATTTATATTATTTTTTAATTAAAATTTTAAATAAATTTGTTTTTAAAAATAATAATAATTAAACAATGAAATTAAATAAAACATCTATTAACATTTAAATAATGAAATTAAATAAAATATAAAAAAATTTAAAATAAAACATCAATAAAATATCTATAAAAAATTATTTTACAAAATAAAAATAAAACATCAATAAAAATTTAAATAAAATTATTTTATTTTTAAATGGAGACATTTAAATTTTATTGAATTTTACTAAATATAATACATAATTAAATAGTAGATGGTCAAAATGGTCATTTCACCACCTAATCCCAACAGTAAATAATCCCCTCAAAATTATCCCACACCCCCCCTAGGATAGTATAATCCCCCATATGAGGAATAAGGAGTCCGGCCGGACTCCATGTCCGGCGGACTAAAAAAAAACAAATATTGGATTGGATGATTGCCTCGGATTACAATCCACACAGTGAATAATCCCCCCCTTATCCCCCAATCAAACACACCAACGGACTGGATAAGAGGGGATTAGAATCCATCGGACTTGAGTCCTGGGACTGTGAATCCTCCGGACTATTTGGTTGGATTGGATATGTATCCAATGTTTGTTTTTTCATGGGATTAGATGTCTGGAAATGACTATTTTTAGTGAATCCAACGTTTGGTTCGACGGACTGGATAGGATAAATGAACAAAAGACTATTTTACCCTTTTTCAATTGTTTACTAAGTAATAGCAATATTAAACATATCTTTAATATTTTAATTATTTTTAGCTAGATTAAATAAAAATTTATTTTTTTTTTTTTTACACAATTAAATAAATTTATTTTTTTTAAAATTAAATAAATAAATAAATAAATAAAATATCAATAAAAATTTATATTATTTTTTTAATTAAAATTTTAAATAAATTTGTTTTTAAAAATAATAATAATTAAACAATGAAATTAAATAAAACATCTATTAACATTTAAATAATGAAATTAAATAAAATATAAACAAAATCTTAAAATAAAATATCAATAAAATATTTAAAAAAATTATTTTAAAAAAAAATAAAACATCAATAAAAAGTTAAATAAAATTATTTTATTTTTAAATTGAGACATTTAAATTTTATTAAATTTTACTAAATATAATACATAATTAAATAGTAGATGGTCAAAATGGTCATTTCACCACCTAATCCCAACAGTAAATAATCCCCCCAAAATTGTCCCACACCCCCCAGGATAATATAATCCCCCATATAGGGGATAAGGAGTCCGGCCGGACTCCATATCCGATGGACTAAAAAAAAAACAAATATCAGATTGAATTTACTATGCGGATTACAATCCGCACAGTAAATAATCCCGCCCTTATCCGCCCAATCAAACACACCCTTAATGTATATAAATTAAAATCTATTTAATCCTTAAAATATTGATTGAATCTATTAAGTCCCTAAAATATTTAATGCAAATCTATTTAGTCCCTGAAAGGATTACAAAAATAAAATATAAGTCTATAAATTTTATAAATAGTAAAAGACCCTATCAAGTTAAGATTTTATTTTAGAAAAATCTTAAATTTCTATTTTATCTTTAAAAAGTATTTTTTTTGGGTGTGTATTTAAATTAGTATCAAAGTCTATTTCTCAGTCTCGGGAATAAAATTATATGAGTGTTAAACATACTGAACAAATAGAACTAGATAATTTGAATAATAACATTTCGCTATGAATTATAATAAAATAAAATAATACATTAATTAAGTTATAAAAAGAATTTAGCGAAAAATTTAAAAACAATTAATAAGAAGTTATATACGAAATCCGATATATAATACTAGATGAAAGCTTATATTTTAAATTTTACTAATTTATAATACTTATAGATTTATATTTTATTTTTGTAATCCTTTCAGGAACTAAATAGATTTGAATTAAATATTTTAAGAATTTAATAGATTCATTCGATAGTTTAAGAACCAAATAGAATTTAGGGGTCTTTTGGGAAGTGGGTTATAACTTACTTCTCTCTCTCACAAAAAGTTAATTATAATCAACTTTTAACAAAAAAGCTGATTATAACCATCTTCTCAAAATAGCCCTTAATTTATATGTTTTAGGGACTAACTAGAATGAATCGATAGTTTAAGAACTAAGTAAACAATATAGTAATAGTTTAGGGGTAAAAAGTGTAATAAACTCTATAATGTAAGATTTCCATTTCATATATAATGGCTATGGAATAAAAATATAAATTTATAATTATTTTAATTAAAAAATATCATTACACTCATCATTAAATGATGTAATGGAACCTCTCTATCACAAATATACAATGGAGAGGATCATAATCTGTGTTATTATATATTAATTTTTTTTATTGACCAATTAGTAATGCCTCAACAAATATTTGAATAAGTTGATTCTTCGAGAACACGTGGATCTTCCTTAGAAGGGAAAAAATTAATTGATTCATTTTCTCCCATTTAAATATTGGTGATAGATTAAAATGAAATACATGATGGGTCGTTGAACATACCAAATATAATCACTAAACTATACCAAATTTAATTAGAATAATGGCAAGTCCAAGTATCGATCCACAGGAACTATTGTGAAATTAAACTAATTTAATTGTCAAATTCCTAAATTAATTTTGATTAAAAAGATTGGTTGTTTATAACCTAATTTAATAACGAATAAATTAAACTAAGGAATTAAATTATCAATAATAAATGAAATTGGGTTTACTGAATTGGAAAAAAATCCTAAGGTAGAGAATTCACCACTAACCACATAATTAGGGTTTCCAATTGAAATCAATTATGTTATGGTTTGAACGGATTAATGTTTCGCAACTACAAGTTCGAAGCATTTGACAAGAAGATCGTCACATTCAATGTACGAGCACAAATCATCTCAAGTAATACGAATCGTTCACTCTAAACTAAGGTAGTGATACGACTCGTTCCTCGTAGTATGGTTCGTCTCATACCTTGAATGTGAAGGAATAGAAAACACATGTATGGATAACATTCAACAATCACAGAAAGTCAAATATTCAAAGAGATAATGAAAAATATATAAAAGAAACTTCTAAATCACCATACAAATGTTCAAACATTTACATAAGTAAAAATCAAAAATAAAACAAACTAATTACATGGCTGGGGTTTCATCAAAACCCTAGAAAAGACGACTAGCCACTCATGGAGGAGTGGAAGGAAATAAATGGAGAAGATGAAGAAGAAACCACCATGGGAGACATCCTTGAAGCTTTTTGTTTCTTTTCCCTTCCAAACCCTAGTCTCTCCCTTTAGGTCAAAACAACTTCAGAACCATAGAAAAGCCTTTTCCTTTTCTTTTTATATTTCTACTCACTTCCAAACAGGTATAAAAACATCGGTTTGACTTTTTCAGAAAAAGTCAACTCTGTCCAAATTTTGTCTTTTTGCCCATTTTATGCTCCGACGATGTACAACCTGATTGACATTCAACACATATAAAGTATACAGTTTGACCAGCAAGTGAAGTTAAGAGATTCTAATTAACGGCCTCAATGATGTACAATTCGGCCTTAATCACATCCCCCAACTTACAACTTGCTAGTCCTCAAGCAAGTAAAATAAAATAAAATTAAATTAAATTAAACAAAATCTATCTATTTCTCCTTTCGTGAGAAAAACAGTTACATTTAGCATATGCAACAAGCCTTTAAACCACAAGGTTACCCCAAGTGGACAAGTAAAGTCTCGTGAGGGTTTCCAGAAATGATACCCACAAATATTAACATATTCATATATACTCAACAACAAATGACTACACTACTCCACTTAACAATCAACTTATGTGCCACTACAGTGTGATATTGAGACATCATGAGTCATTAAAGGCACAGTGGACAAGTATGAAGAAACCTATTGAGTCAAAACCACAATTCAGTTAATACAAAAGTAAAGTCCACTATACTTGTGCATGCTAGTAAACAAGTCATGAGTACCCTTGGTGTAAAGTGCAATCTCCATATTAGTTAACTATCCACTATAATAGCCCAGTGTAACTCATAATAACACCCAATATATACAGAAAAACTAACCTGTTGCAGCCAAGATTCTCAAAAGTAGTTTTTTTTTTTTTTTTTAAATGACTGTGCAATGTCCTGATCCATTAAGCTTTCTAATCAACCCATGTAACAAGCATTGGGCCAATGACTCCCAAACCAGACGGTTTTAGGGCACTAGGTGTAAAGACACCCCTACGGGCTTAATAACTCGAGTTGAAAAGGCTACGAATCCGAACAAGTTATTCTTCTTATTTTTCCTTAACTGTGCAATGTCCAAGTCCCTTAAGCTTTCTAATCAACCCATGTAGCAAGTTTTGGGCCAATGACTCCCAAACCAGACGATTTTAGGGCATTAGGTGTAGAGACACCCCTACGGGCTTAATAATTCGAGTTAAAAAAAGCTACGAACCCAAACAAGTCAAGTTTTTTTTTTTTTTTTTTTTTTTTTAAGAATCTTGGCTCCTCATTTATTATTTTCTGCAACTCTAGCTATTATCAATGATGTACACCAGGGATTATAATAAAAAGATCACCGCTATGATAGTGTGTTCATGTGAATTAAGGCATACTCATGATAAGTGTACTAAAACCACAAACACAGAAAACTTTCCTCGTGCAAACATCGCATGCAAGTATCTACCCAATAAATCCTTTTCATACAAGTCTACTATGATCTCCAATTAATATATGCAAATATCATCACCCTACTAGCAAAAAGTCACATCAAGTGAAGTAATGCAATCAAGTGAAACAGGTATAAGCATGAATTATGAGCCAAATAGAAATGCACAAAAGAAAATATAACCTTCATCCCCCAACTTGAATATGACATTGTCCTCAATGGAAAAGTAAAGAGAAATGAGATAATATTACCAGAATTGTAGATGCACATCCAGGTAGGCAGAGAGGAACATATACACACCTTTTTTTTTTTTTTTTTTGGAAGAAAAGAAAGAGCTAAAAAAAAAATAAAAATAAAAATAAAAATAAAAGAGACAAAGCAATATACAGGCGGGTACTACGGGGAAGCCGGTGGTGGTGGTGGCGGGAAATGCTGGGACCTCTCGCCTTTTTGGAGGCCCGAGCAGATACACGTTCGACTCATAGCCTGCACACACCAAAAGCAAATAGACACAAAGCCGTAGAACCAATCATGAGAATAAAATAAAATATGAAAGCACAAGTTGGCCACTAATGTCCCACATGCAATTCCCCCTTCTTTTTCTTCTTTTTTTTTTTTTTTTTTTGTAAATAAAAACGAAAATAATTAAATAAATGAATAATAAATGACCTTAAATTAAATTAACAAATTATAAACTAAATTAAACTAAACTAAACTATAAAATAACTAAACTACAAAAGAGACTAAAGTATAGAATAAAATAACCTAAACTAACCGATTTTTTTATTTTTTATTTTTTTTTTTTTTTTTTTAATTTTTACAAAAATAGAAAATAAAAATAAATAAATAAATAAATAAAACGTTTTTTTTAAAGAAAAAATTATAAATAAAATAAATGTATATTTATTTATTTATTTTTAAAATTTATTTATTATTTATTTACTTAAATAAATTAAAAATGAAATTAAAAAATAAAATAAAATAATAATAAAAAGAAAACTAAAACAAAACAAAACATTTTTTTTTTTTGTTTTTTTTTTTTTTTTTTTGGGAAACGTCCCGCACCACTCACGCACCTGCTTTTAAAGCAGGGTGTGATTTGCCATTCATCCAATTTCCCACACGTGCGGGGCCCAGGCCGCACGTGCGGCGATTTGCCCCTTTTTTTTTTTTTTTTTTTTTGAAACGTCGTCCCGCATGTGCGGGGCCCAAGCCGCAGGTGCGGCGGAGGAACCGTTGACCAAGCCGCACAGCCGCACGTACCAAGCCGCCGTGCGGCTTGGTCAACGGCTTGGTACGTGTGGCTTGGTACCTGCTTTATAAGCAGGTACGTGCAGCTTGGTCAACGGTTCCTCTGCCCGCACCTGCTTATAAAGCAGGGGGCAACCTTTTTTTATTTTTTTTATTTTTTAATCTTATATTTGTATTTGTTTACAATTGAACATATATAACAATAATTTTTTTTTTAAATAAAGAAAATAAACATGAAAACATGTTCTCTTTTTTTTCTTTTTTTTTTTACAACAAGTACAACACAAAATTATTATTATTATTATTTTTTTTTTGTTAAAATGAACAAGTTTAACTCCCTTTTTTTATTTTATTTTTTTTAAATCAAAACTACGCATTTCTACCTTCAATTGACATCCGAAATAAATATAGCACATAAGAAGATAACGGAATGCCAACTAAAGGTATAATCTTCACGCGAAAACCACGGGTACTACTTTTCTCCCTAACTGTGTTTGTGACTTTCCCTATTCTCCAACAGGGTGATAGACTAGGTTGATTCGGTATCCAGAATCGAAGCGCATAAAGCTACCTCAACCTATGGGGCTGCCATACAGAGTTTAAGCCGAGGTAGTTTTGAAGCAATCTCCCCACCCCTGGGTATTTAAACCAGACTCTAGTCTCGGAAATCCCAAACCTTTGTGTTCTAGGCTTTGCCATTCGAACTCTAGTTTCCACCATCTCAGTTGGTCTCCTAGGAACTCACTACAAACACGGTTAGGTGGCTATACCAGACCGTCAGATGCCGTTCGGGCACGGCATACACCAAAGGAATTACACCTTTAGAGGATTTAAAGTCTCCTATACGCAAATAAAGCATCACGAGAATAAAGAAAAATAGAATAACATAGAAGGGAAAGAAAAAAAAATAAAAAAAATAAGGAATCAATCTATCAAGCATAATAAAATGGGTCCATCAAACCCCTAGGTAAAGGAAAATGATCCTTCCTAGTCGAGGAATTTAGTCTCCTATAATCAATGCACACTCGCCACCCAGTAGTGGTTTGTGTGGGGACTAACTCTCCTCCCTCATTCTCAACAACGGTGATGCCCGATTTCTTGGGCACCACTTGTGTGGGACTCACCCACTTGCTATCTGAGATGGGGTATATAATACCCGCATCTAACAATTTTAATACCTCCTCAATTGACCCTTCAATATCAAAATTTTCAAACCCAAAATGAGCTAGACAAGCCTCTAAAGGGTCCTCTACAAGAATGAAGGGCAAAGCCTATTCCACAATCTCATCCACAACATCCACTAATAAGCACTCCTCTCTCTCATGAGATTGTTGGGATGCTTGGAAAATATTAAGTTTCACTTGCATGTTGCCAAATGAAACTTCCATAACCCCGGTCCGACAATTGATGCATGCATTGGCTGTAGCCAAGAAAGGTCGACGTAAGATCACCGGGATTTGTTTCTTAGAACTGGCTACCGGTTCCATATCTAACACCAAAAAGTCAATAGGGAAGTAGAACCTATCAACCTTAACTAGCACATCCTCAATCATGCCACGTGGCACTCTGAGGGACCGGTCAGCTAATTGAAGAGTGACAGTAGTGGGCTTCAACTCGCCAAGCCCAAATTCCTCGTACACAGAGTATGGCAATAAATTGACACTAGCCCCTAAATCTAATAAGGCCCTATCAATGAAATGGTCCCCTATAATGCATGCAATGGTTGGGGCACCCGGGTCCTTAAGCTTAGGAGGTGCGTCATTCAACAAGATGGAGCTTACTTGCTCCGTGAGTAGGACCTTTTGGGACACATGTGTCCTAGATTTACGCTTTTGCGTACAAAGGTCCTTCAGAAATTTGGCATATGATGGTACTTGCTTAATTGCCTCCAACAGGGGGAGGTTGATTTTTACCTGTTTAAAGACATCCATCATTGCCTCCATAGATGCCGCCTTCTTATTAAAAGGGGACGGTGTATCAAGGCATTGGGGAAAGGGTGCCTTAGGCACATATGGAGTGCTAGGGACTAAGTCATCCCTCTTAAGTGTTTCCCCCTCACCCTTGCTCTCATTAGGTGTACCCCTGTAGTTACCCTTCTTAACTCTAGTTGCATCTAGCGCAACTGACTGAGACTCTAACTCCCTACCATTTCTCAAAGCAACCACCGCCTGCACTTGCTTATGTTGCTTACCATTCCCACCCGAACTCTCTGCCCAGTATTGTCCCTTAGGGTTGGCCACAGTTTGACTTGGTAATTTTTCCTCCTCTCTCTGATTCATGTTGTTAGCCATTTGACCCAATTGGGTCTCTATCTTGGCAATAGAGTGAGTGTGGGAGTAAACTATCGGTGCTAACCCCTTAAGTTCTGAGAGAACTTCCAACACCTGAATCTCAAAGGCAGAGTTGCCTTGAGGAACAGGCGGGGGTTGTGGTTGCCGGTACGGTTGTGGGGGTCGATAAGGTTGCGGTGGTTTGTAGGATGATTGGTTGGCAAAATTATTGAAATTCTGCCTTAGTGGTGGAGGATTGTAAGAAGTGCCTTGTGAAGGGGTCTCCATGAGAAATTAGGGTGATTTCTCCATCCCGGATTATATGTGTTGGAGTATGGGTCATTACCCGGGTTGGAGAATCCTTGAGCCACATTCACATGCTCTTGGACTAACTCCGGAAATTGTGATGCTGAAGGGCACTCACTCAAGTCATGAGCAGGGCTCGCACATATAACACATGCCTCACGGAATTGAGGCTGATCTTGCTGGGTAGGGCATGTCCCGTAGCTAATAAGTGGTCTATTTTGCGGGATAGTGCCTCTACTTGTTGGGCTAACTCTAAGTTTTGCCCAACCTCATAAATGCCCCCTCTTCTCGGGGCTACAACTACTGGTTGCCGAACTTGCCGGGCTGCGGAGGCATGGTGAAGGGAATTATCACTTAAGTTTTCAAACAATTGCCATGCCTCGGCATCATTTTTAAACATAAATGTCCCACCACAAGACGAATCCACCATTTAGCGGTGCGGTTCAGTTAAGCCATAATAGAATGTTTGAACAAGTTGCCAATCAGGCACTTGGTGGTGGGGACACTGTTGGAGAAGGTCTCGAAGTCTTTCCCAAGTCTCATGGAATTGCTCGCCATCCATTTGAGTAAAGTTTGTGATGGCTCGCCTAAGTTGGTTGGTTTTACCTATGGGAAAGTACTTCTCCAAGAACCGTTGCTGTAATTGGTCCCAAGTTGTGATTGAATTAGCAGGTAAAGAATTTAGCCAGTGTTTGGCTTTATCCTTTAACGAGAATGGAAACAATCGCAACATTAAGGCCTCATTTGTGAAATTCTGGATCCTCACTGTCGAGCAAATTTCCAGAAATTCATTCAAATGCTTATAAGGGTCATCATGAGTTAGTCCATGGAATGATGGGAGCATTTGTATGGTGCTGGACTTAATCTCATAATGAGCAGCAGTGGTGTTGGGTAATTGGATGTATGATGGTGATGTATATGCAGTGGGTGTAAAATAATCCTTAAGGGTCCGGTTAGGCACATTCGGGACATTAGGATCTGCCATCTCTAATGGCTCAATGTATGGATATGAATACTCAAGCCTAGGAACACGGTGTCACGACCCAAACCCGCCCCTATGGGTTTAGCACCGTAATCGGCCAGTAATCCGAGATTACTGAAGGCCTGCTTAACAGTAGAACAGTAAAACAGAGTACAGGGGCATAGCGGAAGCCAATACAGTAATAAAACAATGTCCAATGAGCTGTGACAGTCTGTATGCAAAAAGACTTTTCATACATTTGTACAGGCAGTGACAAAACAGTATGTACATTTTATACAGCCATTCAGAGCAGGGACTAAAACCCTATTAACACAGTACAGTACAGTCTATACAATATTACAAAACGGTACAGAGACAGACGGGGAAAAAAAAAAACACCCCTAAGCCATAGCTTGGCAGGCTCGGAACCTCACAGTGAGGCACAGTGGTTGGCTTGACAAAACTGGAGTTTACCCCGACGCTTCTAGCATTGGTCCGGTGCCTGTACACCTACATATATATATGAGCAGTGAGCTAAAGCCCAGTGAATAACATAATGCGTAAAGGGGTTTAGAATGAATGTCCTTACAGTAGTGAAAACAGTTCATTAAATCAGTATATCAGTTGTTCAGTACAGTAAACAGTCATATGTGGTACATCCATTAGCATAACAGTAACAGTAGGTCTTAAAAGACCGAACAGTAAATGATGGCCATCAATCAGTAAACAGTAGTGGTTCCAACAAGGGAACCGACAGAGATCTCTATAACAGTAACAGTAGTTGCTAAGGATGCCACAATACAGTTCAGAATATAGGACATACGTTCATTCAGTTAACAGTAACAGTTCAGAAGACAGTACAGTTTAGTATTCAGAAGATAATCATTTTGAACATATCTTTACACAATTGTTACTCACAGAGTTCTGGGCTACAATAGACTAGAGCGTCTCCTCGAAATGCCAACCCTAAACAGTACAGAATGAATACACACTAAGCTACATAGTTGGGAAGGATAATAATAATTTAATCCCTAATTGCCTCTGTGTGTTCTACATCTATATCCTCATTAAGATGTCTTAAACTAGGCCTAAGAATGCCTAGGATGGGATGAGGATGCAAAGATGTACTCAGAAAACATTTTCAGAATTCTTAGAAAAACAGAGTCCCGCTCGAGCGCAGGTTTCCCCGCTCGAGCGAACATGCAACAAAGGTCTACGCTCGAGCGTAAACTCCCCCGCTCGAGCGTACCAAAAAGTACTGGATGCTCGAAAATCACGCTCAATGGGCGCTCGATAGCCGCTCGAGCGCAAGACACAAGGTCCCGCTCGAGCGCCAATTACCCCGCTCGAGCGAACTGAAATACAATGCAAAGTACTGGGAGCTCGAATTTCCCGCTCGAGCGCCATATTCCCCGCTCGAGCGGAAGACCAAAATCTGGAAAATCCAGATTTGAGCTCCAAGCTCAAAACTCAAGTTTTCAAACACCAAATTCGATCCTCTTGGGCCCATTTTCTGGAAAACCTTTGTAAACACATAGAATCACATGATTTAAAGCTCCATTTATAAAATTCAAGCCCAAGGGTGTTTCAAACAACCTCAATTTCAAACCCATTTTCATGAACATGCTACAAACATGATATGCATGACTTTAAATCGATTCAAAGCTTCAATACATGCTCTAATGAGCTCAATCCTTTCAAAAACAAGATGAAATCATGGTCCTAACCATTAACATGAACATGCATGCAACATTTGCCATGAAATCAATTCAAAACTCTTCAATATACACATGCATGCATGAATTAAGCTATAATTCAACATTTTAGAACTAAAACATGACTTGGCTCTACAATTTGACATGAATCATGCAAGAATTAACTTAAATACACAATGGAGAAGGTCAATGATCTACTTTAGGTCTTCAAATGCAAGTCTAGAGGCTCAATTGACAATCTACACTTCAATTTCTTCAAGACCACCAAGCAATACACAAGATGAGACCAAAATCTCCCTTAATTCTCTCTCTCTCTATCTTGGCCGGTTGTAGGCAACAAAAAATGGCTGATGAAATGTTTGTCTAAGTGTGTACAAGACTCAACATATGAATAAACAAAGGCCCACTCACAATGGCAATATGGTAATTAAGCTAACTCTTGTAATTGGCTTATTTTAATCTAATTTAATCATACCAATTCACTTTTTCAATAAATATACCATAAAATTGTTGGGTATACCTCCTTATTGGAGTGTGGGACCCAATTGGTTTTGAAAAAGAGTTTAATTTGGTTTGGTATTAATTATAATATATTTTTATATATTATATTTAATTTGTGGAGGACCAATCCAATTTGGTTACAATTAGGGTTTGATAAACAAACTTAGACTCAACATATATATATATATATATATATATGCGGCTTTGTTTGGTGGTGAAAAATTAAGTGCGGCTGCTATAACGTTTTTCGGAGTTCGTGCCAATTAATCAATCTTTGGTGATTTGTGGTTCGGAGACACAGTGCTTGAATTCAAGTTAGTGGATTGGTTTCGGCAGCTATTGTGTGTCTGATTTGGTTCGTTATTTTGGATCTTCTTCAATTCTGATTCTGAAGATTTTGGTTCATCTATTTGGTGAGGTTTTCCTCTTGTTTATTTGTGATTATTTGGAATTCACCTAAGGGTGGTTTTGTGAGACCATTAGTGTCTCGTTTGTAATCGTTTCGAAACCTTTTGGTTGATAGTGGAATCGGATTTCGATCCCGTGGACGTACCTCACATTGAGGGAACCACGTAAAAATTCTTGTGTTGCCTTTGATTTAATTTTTCCGCATTAGTTTTTATTCCCATTGATTGATTTACTTGTGGGGAATCATCGATTTTCCCTAACAACTGGTATCAGAGCTTACGGTTTATTGGGGTCTATTTATTTGTGTAAATCAATGGAGGGGAATGTGGGTCGCATGTCTAGCTTCAATGGAAGTAATTGGGTAACTTGGAAAACTAAAATGGAGGACCTATTATTTTGTAAAGACTTGTATGGACCCATTGAGGGTGATAGTGGCAAACCTGCTGATATGAAAGATGATGAGTGGAAGAGGCTTAATCGAAAAGCCGTTGGTGTTATCCGTCAATGGATTGATGACAGTGTGTTTCATCATGTTGCTACTGAAACTTCAGCACATGATTTATGGAAAAAATTAGAGAGTCTTTATGATAGAAAATCAGCCACAAATAAAGCCTTTCTGTTTCGTAAGTTGGTTAATTTAAAATATAAAGAGGGCAGCCCTATTCCGGAACATCTGAATGAAATAAAGAGTATTGTTAACCAACTTGCTTCTATGAAAATTATTTTTGATGATGAGTTGCAGGCTTTGATGCTACTTAGTTCTTTGCCCGAAAGTTGGGAGACTTTGGTTGTGACAGTTAGTAATTCGGCGCCCGATGGAGTTGTCACAATGGGCCAAGTCACTAGTAGCTTGTTGAATGAAGAAACTAGAAGAAAATCAGCGAGTTCCTCTCATTCAGAAGCATTTGTTGTGAGAGGCCGAAGCAAAACAAGGGGGAGGAGTAAGACTCCTCATGGTCGTGATCAAAGCCGTGACAAATCAAGAGATGGTTCTTTTTCAAAGAAAGACATTGAGTGTTATTATTGCCATGAGAAAGGGCACATGAAGCGGGAATGCCGAAAGCTCAAGAACAAGGAGAAAAGGCGTGACAAAAGTGTGGATAAGAAGCAAGAAGACACAACGGCAGTTACTACCGATGATCTCATGGTTGTTTGTGAAGATGATTGTATCAATTTTGTGGGCCAAGAGAGCAATTGGGTGATTGATTCCGGTGCTTCTTTTCATGTGACTTCTCGAGTTGATTTCTTCACTACCTACACTGCAGGAGATTATGGTTCTGTTCGAATGGGTAATGAAGGTTTGTCCAAGATTATTGGCATGGGTGATGTTTGCTTGGAAACAAATTTGGGCTGCAAGTTGTTGCTTAAAGATGTGAGGCATGTTCCCGACATTCGCCTCAATTTGATCTCTACTGGGAAGCTAGATGATGAAGGCTTCAACAACAAATTTGGTGATGGAATATGGAAGCTCACAAAGGGTTCTTTGGTGGTGGCTAAGTGCAAGAAGACTCATACACTTTATTCGATGCAAGGAAAAATTTGTAAAGGTGTTGTCAATGCACTTGAAGATGATACTTCTACCGAATTGTGGCACAAGCGGCTTGGCCATATGAGTGAAAAGGGGCTGCAAGTTTTGTTCAAGAAAGAGCTTCTACCCGGTTTGAAAGGTACACATCTTAAAACTTGTGTTCATTGTTTGGCGGGTAAACAACATAGAGTTTCTTTTCATAAAAATGTTGCTTCTAGAAAAGAAAATGTTTTGGAGTTGATTCATTCGGATGTTTGTGGTCCTTTAAAAGTTAGAACACATGGTGGTGCACTTTATTTTGTTACTTTCATTGATGATTATTCAAGGAAAGTTTGGGCTTTTCTACTAAAAACTAAAGATCAAGTTCTAGAAGTATTTAAGCATTTTCAGGCCATGGTTGAAAGAGAAACAGGGCAGAAATTGAAGTGCATCCGAACAGACAATGGTGGTGAATACATTGGGCCATTTGATGAGTATTGTCGCAGCCAAGGTATTCGGCACCAAAAGACAGTTAAGAAGACTCCTCAACAAAATGGCGTTGCCGAGAGGATGAACCGCACCATTGTGGAAAGAACAAGGTGTTTGCTTTCACAAGCTAAATTGCCAAGATCCTTTTGGGGTGAGGCAATGAGTACAGCGGTTGACGTGATCAATTTGTCTCCTTGCTATCCTTTGAATGGTGATGTTCCTGAAAGAGTTTGGACTGGCAAAGATGTGTCTTATGAGCACTTGAGAGTGTTTGGTTGCCGAGCTTTTGTTCACATTCCAAAGGATGAGAGGTCCAAGCTTGATAGTAAGTCAAGACAATGTATTTTTCTTGGCTATAGGCGTGATGAATTCGGGTATAGATTATGGGATCCGGTCGACAAGAAAGTCATTCGAAGCCGTGATGTTGTGTTTCTTGAAGACCAAACAATTGAAGACTTTGGTAAAGGTGATCAACCGGAGCCAAAAACTAGTGATCTCATTGACATGGATCCATCTCCTTCATCTCCAGTTGATGATGAAAATGGGGGAGATATGCAGCCACCTATTGAAGAAGTGAAGGATGATGCTAATCCTAATGAAGTTGAGCCAGAAATTGAGGAAGAGCATCCAACTCAAGAACCGCCACCACAACTTGAGTTGAGGAAATCTACAAGGGACCGACAACCTTCAAGAAAGTATCCTCCCAATGAGTTTGTGTTGATTTCTGATCAAGGGGAGCCGGAGAGCTACCAAGAAGCAATTGAGCATGTAAAGAAAGGTGATTGGAAAAAGGCCATGGAAGAGGAGATGAACTCCTTGCTTGAAAACCAGACTTATGATTTAGTGAAGTTACCTAAAGGGAGGAAAATTCTGAAAAATAAGTGGGTTTTCAAATTGAAGAATGATAGGAAGAATCTGAGGTACAAAGCACGTCTTGTTGTGAAAGGCTTTGGGCAAAAGAAAGGTATTGACTTTGACGAGATTTTCTCACCGGTTGTAAAGATGTCTTCTATTCGGGTTGTACTTGGCATGGCTGCAAGTATGAACCTTGAAGTTGAGCAACTTGATGTGAAGACCGCATTTCTTCATGGTGATCTTGAAGAAGAAATTTACATGGAGCAACCGGAAGGTTTTGTGGAAAAAGGGAAAGAGAAATTTGTTTGCAAATTGAAGAAAAGTTTGTATGGCCTCAAGCAAGCTCCACGACAATGGTACAAAAAATTTGACTCTTTCATGATGAATAATGGTTTTTCTAAAACCACTTCGGACCATTGTGTGTTTGTGAAAAATTTTTCCGGATGGCAAATTTATTATTCTTTTTGCTTTATGTTGATGACATGTTAATTGTGGGTCAAGATTCTACCATGATTAACAAGTTGAAAGTAGAGTTGAAATGGAGTTGTCTTTGCTATGAAAGATTTGGGACCGGCAAAGCAAATACTTGGTATGAAAATTGTTCGTGATCGCAAAGAGGGACTGATTTGGTTATCTCAAGAGAGCTACATTGAGAAAGTTCTTGAGAGATTCAACATGGATAAAGCAAAGCCGGTTGGTTGTCCACTTGCGGGTCACTTCAAGCTTAGTTCGAATCAATGTCCTACAAGTGAGAAAGACAAAGAAGAGATGTTGAAAGTTCCTTATGCTTCAGCAGTTGGTTCTTTGATGTACGCCATGGTTTGTACAAGGCCGGATATTGCTCACGCCGTTGGTGTGGTGAGTCGGTTTCTCTCTAATCCGGGTAAAGAACATTGGGCAGTGGTAAAATGGATTCTAAGATATCTTCGAGGGACTTCGAAGGTGTGTTTGTGTTTTGGGGATGGTAAGCCGATGCTTGATGGGTTCACAGATTCTGACATGGCTGGTGATGTTGATTCTAGGAAATCTACTTCGGGGTATTTGATGACTTTTGCAGGGGGAGCTGTGGCATGGCAATCTAAATTACAAAAATGTGTTGCTCTCTCAACTACCGAAGCTGAATTTATTGCCATTACAGAAGCTTGCAAAGAAGAGTTATGGTTGAAGAAATTTTTGCAAGAGTTGGGTTTGAAGCAAGAAAAGTATGTGCTTTATTGTGATAGTCAAAGTGCTATTCACTTGAGTAAAAATTTTACTTTTCATTCGAGATCGAAACACATTGATGTGAGATACCATTGGATTCGTTATGTGTTAGATTCGAAATTATTACAACTCGAAAAGGTTCACACAGATGATAATATTTCGGATATGTTGACTAAGACGTTGTCGAGGGACAAACATTTAAAGTGTCGATCTTTGGCGGGTATGGTTGATGTCTCCACCTAAGTCGGTAGGGGGAGAATTGTTGGGTATACCTCCTTATTGGAGTGTGGGACCCAATTGGTTTTGAAAAAAGAGTTTAATTTGGTTTGGTATTAATTATAATATATTTTTATATATTATATTTAATTTGTGGAGGACCAATCCAATTTGGTTATAATTAGGGTTTGATAAAACAAACTTAAGACTCAACCATATATATATATATATGCGGCTTTGTTTGGTGGTGAAAAAATTAAGTGCGGCTGCTATAACGTTTTTCAGAGTTCGTGCCAATTAATCAATCTTTGGTGATTTGTGGTTCGGAGACACAGTGCTTGAATTCAAGTTAGTGGATTGGTTTCGGCAGCTATTGTGTGTCTGATTTGGTTCGTTATTTTGGATCTTCTTCAATTCTGATTCTGAAGATTTTGGTTCATCTATTTGGTGAGGTTTTTCCTCTTTGTTTATTTGTGATTATTTGGAATTCACCTAAGGGTGGTTTTGTGAGACCATTATTGTCTCGTTTGTAATCGTTTCGAAACCTTTTGGTTGATAGTGGAATCGGATTTCGATCCCGTGGACGTACCTCACATTGAGGGAACCACGTAAAAATTCTTGTGTTGCCTTTGATTTAATTTTTCCGCATTAGTTTTTATTCCCATTGATTGATTTACTTGTGGGGAATCATCGATTTTCCCTAACAAAAATCACATAATTTCGCATGATCCTAAATCATCAATCAATTTCCGATTCGGCCGCCGATAAGGCCTTCAATTTGCAGTTTAAACGCAAAGACATGAACAGATAATTTGGCAAGCAAACAGATAGAATACAATTTAAGTAACATATGCTCAGTCAATCAGTTTCAAATTTCAGTCAGTCAATTCGGTATTTTGATTACTTCAATTATCAGTCACAATCAGTCTCAGTTTAGCCATAATCGGTAATTAATTAATCGGTAATTAATCAGTAAGCAGTGTGAAGGTCATTACACACGGGCAGAAGCCCTAAGTCTCCTAAGGGTCCTTTCTAGTTCAAGGTCCAAACACCACAATTCAGGGCGACAAGAACGACGCCCGTGCATACACTACCCACACACACACAATAAGTTCGACTCGGTGCACTAAGTTACGAAAGCAGAATGCTAAAAGAGAAATACTCACAGCGGTTTAACGAAAACGCTTTACTCGTCTTGCGGGTGCTTGGCGTGTAGACGTTGTCTCCAACCCCCAATTGAGCTTTGACTTTCGTTTTAGCACTTTGGTGCTTTGCTTGTGAGTCTTTGCTTGTGATTGTTTGCTTTTGTTTACTCACTTTAGTGTTGCGATTTTTTTTTTTTTTTTAAGCTCGGCTGCACTCCGCTTGCACTTCAATGATAGCTCCAATTTCAAACGCTCTGCACACTTAGCAACACCAAAAGCATAAAATCCTAAACTAAAAATTAAAATAAGAATGTAACTTTAAATTAACTAATTTCGCCAGAAGTCCCCGGCAACGGCGCCAAAATTTGATGGGTCGTTGAAAACACCAAATATAATCACTAAACTATACCAAATTCAATTAGAATAATGGCAAGTCCAGGTATCGATCCACAGGGACTATTGTGAAATTAAACTAATTTAATTGTCAAATTCCGAAATTAATTTTGATTAAAAAGATTGGTTGTTTATAACCTAATTTAATAACGAATAAATTAAACTAAGGAATTAAATTATCAATAATAAATGAAATTGGGTTTACTGAATTGGGAAAAAATCCTAGGGTAGAGAATTCACCACTAACCACATAATTCGGGTTTCCAATTGAAATCAATTATGCTATGGTTTGAACGGATTAATGTTTCGCAACTACAAGTTCGAAGCATTTGACAAGAAGATCGTCACATTCAATGTACGAGCACGAACCATCTCAAGTAATACGAATTGTTCACTCTAAACTAAGGTAGTGATACGACTCGTTCCTCGTAGTATGGTTCGTCCCATACCTTGAATGTGAAGGAATAGAAAACACATGTATGGATAACATTCAACAATTACAGAAAGTCAAATATTCAAAGAGATAATGAAAAATATATAAAAGAAACTTTTAAATCACCATACAAATGTTCAAACCTTTACATAATTAAAAATCAAAAAGAAAACAAACTAATTACATGGCTAGGGTTTCATCAAAACCCTAGAAAAGACGACTAGCCACTCATGGAAGAGTGGAAGGAAGTAGATGGAGAAGATGAGGAAGAAACCACCATGGGAGACATCCTTGAAGCTTTTTGTTTCTTTTCCCTTCCAAACCCTAGCCTCTCCCTTTAGGTCAAAACAACTTCAGAACCCTAGAAAAGCCTTTTCCTTTTCTTTTTATACTTCTACTCACTTCCAAACAGGTATAAAAACATTTCCAGAAAAAGTCAACTCTGTCCAAATTTTGTCTTTTTGCCCATTTTATGCTCCGACAATGTACAACCTGATTGACATTCAACACACATAAAGTATACAGTTTGACCAGCAAGTGAAATTAAGAGATTCTAATTAACGACCTCAATGATGTATAATTCGGCCTTAATCAATACATATTTGCTTTTTCATACAATAATAAAATTACTTGAATTATTAATTTAAATAAATTGCTAACTGTATTAAAAACTGTTAATTGACTTGATAATTTATTAATAAAATGGGTCATTTGTTATAAAATTAAAAATTTTAAGGGTCGATATGCAATTTCTAGAACTATGGGGGCAATTTGTATTTTAAGCAAATTTTAAGGAGTGTATTTGTAATTTATTCTAAATTTTATCATAAACCCTTTATTTTAAGGTGTGTACCATATGTTCAGTTATGGAGTTTGTAACTTTTAATTATGATCTATTATGATATTAGTTATGCCTTGATTATAAATGATTGTGGTATTAGTTATGACCAATTATGACATTAGTTATATTATTTTGGTTATAATTGAAAAACTCTTTCGTTATACCAGTTATAATTCTTTTTTTAATTATGACTGAAAAATATTTAGTTATGACATTTGTAGCAATCAACACTACAAATAACATAACTTGCATGTGGTACATACATTTTTGATGTGTGCATTCTAAAATAATTCATTATTTATTTTGTAATTTATGAATTCATACATTTTGACCATCTCAATTATAAAAATATATTACTTTCACTCTTAAACTCTCTGCATATCACCTCTAGAAAAAGTGTATTTGTATTATTTTTTCATAATTGATAAATAAAAGTGAAAAGTGATAGTCACTAATAATTTATCCAAATAAATAAATAATAATTTTGGTATCTCACTATCATAATCAAGATATTTAGCCTAATAATTTTGGTATCTCACTATCATAATCAAGATATTTAGCCTAATGTTTGTAACCATTTTGTGATGTGAGATTGAGAGATTCAATTATTATGAGGAGAAGTTTGATATTTATGATTTTTATAATAATTATTGGTCTTTGTAGTTATTGTTTGGCAAGTGATATATTGGATGTAATACTTTTTATATTTGTAACTATATTATCTTATCAATTGATTAAAAAAACAATCTCACTATTATATTTGGACGAGTAAAAAAAACAAAACATGCGATATGGGAATAGTACTTTATGTATTATTATTTTACATTTTTAACATGTTCTATATATAACGGGAAATATTAGGGTGTATATCATATGCAAATTATAACATTTGTGAGTTTGATTATGACAAGTGGCATAACTTAATACTATGAGAGTGTCATAATTAAAAAAAAAATTAAGTTATAACCACATATTATATGAGAAATAACCAAACAATTCTTGAATTATAACCAAAATAATGTCATAACCAATATCATAATATGTCATAACTAACAATAGAGTATGCCATGACTAACAATACAAAAATCGTAACCAAATATATATGGTATGCACCCCAAAGGAAGTGTGTACGATAGAATTTCCCATATATAAAACTCATAAACAATTAAATCTTATTTATATTTTCCAATATCAATATATTGAGTTAATGCTATATTGTATTTATTTTATTTTTTTATTTTTATAAATAGGTGTCAAATACGATTAAGCCTGCGTTTGGTTGTGTTTTGTAAATGTGATTTGAGAGTATGAGTTGTATTTTGAGTTTGTGTATTGTAGAATTATGATTTGAGTGTAGAAAATTTGTTTGGTAAAGAGTTTTGAGAATAGTTTTTGAAAAGAGGTTTGATTTGAGTGGGGAATTGTTGATGTGATATTTGATATGTGATACAAAAATTTACAACTCATAACTAAACATACAACTCAAAATTATTTTAAAACACATTAAAAATTAAAAAAATTTCAGAAAATATTTTTCCCAATTATATAAATCAATTGCAAAAAAAAAAAAAAAAATTATGTACAGCGGAGGACATCCGGGTGGACGTCCGGGCGGACGTCCGGGTGGTCTTCCCCTAGCCAAAATTTTCACAAAAAACGCGGTTGAGATACATAGCTCTGTGCAGAGGTTTTGAAAGTTGATTCCAAATACACAACCAAACATCATACTGAAACACAACAAAAGAAGTGCCAGCTTCAGCCATAACTAATAATACCAGCATGTGTGCAACATTCTACATTCAAATCTGTGGACCAACACAATCAAATGCTAAACTGCTCAAACAATGACCTACAAAATTACCCTATCAGAAAACATGACTTCTCGAAGATGACAGAAACTCTCCCAACTAATCATGAGTTACCTTAGCAAGATGACCAAATTGAGACAAACTTCCCTAGTTGATCACATTAATCAAGTCGCCTTAAAGATGGATACGTAGGAGGCACAAATCTTTAGCAATTTGCGCTGCACGCATGGCCGCTAAAAGCCTCAATACAATCGATATCATCCCAAAATTGGATCCCATCTGACAGCGTTACTATCATGTGACCTTGAAAATCCCTTACAATAACCTAATTCCAGCCACCTTGAGCTTCTTCTTAACAGATCCATGGAAGTTGAGCTTGTAGACACCCTTACAAGGTGTGCACCAACAACCCAATCAAGGAAATGATGTAGAAGCGATAGATGTATACAAGACTTGCTTATACTCATGAAGGTATTCGTTGGCGTATCGCACAATCTCCCCTACAATTCGGTACATGTTATTAAAAATGAATGAATTCTAATCAAACCATATATACCATCAGATAATAAAAAACAATTCAATCGTACACTCATCCTGTAACTCCATAAGTCGACAAACCCACTGGAACACATCAAAAATTGGCTCAATTTGCAAAACAAAAAATAGAGAACAAGCATTCTAGACTTGTGTCGTAAATTCACAGTTATGAAAACAATGGGTTGTCGACTCCACACCCCTCTCACACCTAGCACAGACATCACTATCAACAACTTTCCTCCAGCGGAGATTTGATCTAACAAGCAAAATATCCAAACACATCTTCCATGCAAAATTCTTAATCTTACTCGAAATATGCAACTTCCATAGACGTGACCAAACCATTTGTAAGGAGTGCCACAATCTAAAGATGAAGCATGAGGATTATTTTTGTTCTTTATTTATTTATTTTCTATTTTTTATAGATTATTTGGAGTTGCAATACTTGTTTTATGTTGATTTTTTGGTTTATTTGATGTATGTTAAATGATTTTTTTCACGTCTTGTTTCTCCTAATGTCTCTTTTGATAATTTATTTGGTAGTTAAATTTGTAAGATTTATTTTCAACTTCCTTTGAAGTACTTAAAACATATAGTAATGAATCTAAAAGTGCTCACTAGTATTGATATGCACATAAACACTAAAACTAATGTTTATTGTAGAAAGTTAGTTATCATTCTTCAATCAAAGTCATAACACATAATCTTTGGAGTCAATGTCTCATTAACTCTTTAATAGTTTTGAGCAAATTGAAATTTGGTTTATTTACACATAAAAGTGAACAAATTACATTATGAATAAGCCACACCAGGTGTGCATGATCCACCTTAATTTTGATTCGAAGTTCACAAAAAGCCATTTTCTAACAAGGATAAAGTTCATAATTAAATCTTTATAAGTTTTCAAACAAAAACCTAAACAATGATATGATAAATTGATTAATGAGTGTTAAAAAATGGTTAAAATTATAATAAAAGTAAGATATTTATATATGAAAATTAACAATAGTGTACATATGCTCAGATGCTTGTATGTGTATTATCTATTGATATTTTTATAAGTCTAAAAATAATTACCTAAAATAGCATGAGAGAAAGTAAAAGTACAACTAACATTTGGACTGTAAACTTCTATATATAGAGTTCGACTATGGTACCCAAAAGTGGTATTTGGGTACCATACATAAAAATGAATTTTAGCCTTTAGATGAGGACCTTTAATCTGGACCATTGAAAAAAAAAAAAAAAAAAAACCTGTTGAACCAGTCACACAGCTAACACACGCACACTTTTTCTCTCTTTGTCTCTATTATGTTGTGTCTCTTTCCCTCTCTACAATAAACCCACCCCCATGGTGTTCTGTTCTGGTTTTTTTTTTTCTTTTCTTTTGAATGAGTTTTGTTTTGCTAACTCTCTCTATACTCTCTTTTCTCTCTATACTATGTGAGGCTTTCTTCAAACCCTTCTCTCTCACACCCCGCCGACCTGTTGTCGCCTCGATCCCATTGTTCCACCACCACCGGCGCAACCTCCGAAGCTCTATTCAATGGCTTCCTCGGATAGAAACAAGAAGAAAAGGGTTTGCTTTTCTATACTCTTTTTGTTCTTTTTCTTTTTTTCTGAACCTTTAGACTTGTTCATGGCTCTTGGAGTGAATGTGCATATTTATAGATTGATTTGCCTAATCTAATACAATGAGCAGTGAATGTGCATATGAACAAAAAAAAAAAAAAAATTCTGCATACGAGAGAGAGTGAGAGAGCATTTTGTGGGTGTGGATCTATATTTCTAGAAGTTTGACTCCTTGTGAAAAGTGTTGAAAGTGTTGAAAAGTGTTGAAAGATCAACTTTAATAATGTGAAAAGTTTTTGTTTTTTGATTTTTTTTTGGGGTTCAAAATCATAAAGTGTTTTTTTTTTTTTTTTTTTTGTTCACAATCATGAAGTGTTTCTTTGTTGTTTTTTCTGATTTGTTTTTTGCTTCAACCTCTGTTATTAAAACTACCCATTGAGTTCAACAATTTGGGGGTTATGGGACATAAGAGGTTGGAATTGGTATTGGTTTTTGGGATGACACAGGAAGAGAGATTGTGAGGTTTGAAAGAGAGAGACAATTTTTTTTGTTTCTATTTTCTTTGGTAATGGAAGCAAAAAAATTGAAATTTTGTGTGGATTTTGATGAAGAGGATTTTTTTTGGGGGGGAAGGGAGAGGGTTGGACATTGATGAAGAGGATTTTTTCGGGAAAGAATGTGTTGGAAAATGGTGGAGGCATTGATTGTTTTTGGCTTCTTCTTTGAGACAATAATACAAAGCTGCTTTTGTAATATAAATTACAACATTGTTCGACAAGAAGAAATTCATCCTATTGCTCCCAACTAAATATGAATGAATTGGTTTAGTAATGTTATACAATAATAACTTTTTCAACACGAAATTTTCAGTGGAATATTTTTTTAACACGAAATTTTCAGTGGAATTTTTTTTTTTTTATATCCATGCAATGTTTTTATTTTTTATTATCTCTTAGGAAGTTTTAGTCAAAAAGCCTTCCAAATTTGAAATGTAAAAAATAAATAAATAAATAATCCTGTAAACACAAAGAAAATTGCTAAAATTCTCTTTTTATTTTTAGTTCCATTTAGACTAAAGCAACTATAAATAAAAAAGCAATTTGTGAAAATTAAAAGATTTTTAAATTATAAAGATGGTTTCCAATTTGTTCTCATGGATCTGGTATTGTTCACTATCTTTTTCATGTAGTTTGTTAAAAGTGCTACAGCCAGCCTAGTTTGCTATAGCCTTGTTCATTTGTCTTACCCATGAAAGTAACTCAGCAAAGGCTTCATATGGGCTGGTGATATCCTCTATTTTTACAAGTAAAATTTTCATTTTCATATAATTAATTCTCCTTGCTGATGAAGAAATCCGATTAATTTGACGTCAATTTTATGCTTCTCATACTACTTTATAGCTTTCTACTGTAGCTGAGAGAGACATTGTTTTTGTTTTTATATATATTGATTGTTTTTGTTTTTAAATTATTTTTGTATGGTATTTTTTTGAATTTTTAGTATGTGGTTAGAGGTAGCATTTTTTTGTCTTAATCCCCAAATCTTTCTAGAATACTAGGTATATGGTTGTCTCATATGTTTTGGAGTTTGTTTGTTTGTTTGTTTGTTTATGGGTATGAATTTTGTGTTGTCTCATATGCTTTGTTACTTATTTTTTTAAAGTAATGGTGGTCCCATTTGTAATTTTTATGTTCTTTCTTTCTTTTTCTTATTTTTTTCTTTATCATTTATACACTTTGTTTGTTTTTGGAATGGAGGGACATGAATGGTTGACAAATTGTCCCATTGGTGGGTAATGGGGACTTTGACACTTTTTGCTAGACAATAAATGGTTGAGTTTTTTGTATTATCTCATGCTTTGTTGTTTATATTTTTGAAAGTAAGATAGTCTATGGTGGCCCCATTTGTGGTTTTTTTTTTTTTAGTCTTATTTCTATTATTTTTTTGAAGTAAGAAAGTACATGATGGTCACATATCTATTATCGGTTTGCTTTGGAGATTGTGTATATGGGATCATATGCTTTATTACATTTATTTTTAAAAGCAATATAGTTCATGTGATCCCATTTGTGATTTTTTTGTTTTGTTTCTTTTTTTTTTTTAAAGCAAGATGGCCCATGATGGCCCCATTTCTATTATTGTTTTTGTTTATAGAATGGAGGGATATGTAGGCTTGATTAATTGTCCTATTAGTGAATAACTAGGACTTGGGTGAGTAATCTTAAAAGAATATATATATATATATATATACCCAATATTTATAGAATACAATGAAAAAACACTATAAAAAATTAATGATATTAATAATATGTTTTAATTGTAGTGTTTTAATATAGGATTAATAATATGTCTTACCCATGAAAGTAACTCAGCAAAGGCTTCATATGGGCTGGTGATGTCCTCTGTTTTTACAAGTAAAATTTTTATTTTCATATAATTAATTCTCCATGCTGATGAAGAAATGTGGTTAATTTGACGTCAATTTTATGCTTCTCATACTACTTTATAGCTTTCTACTGTAGTTGAGAGAGACATTATTTTTGTTTTTATATATATTGATTGTTTTTGTTTTTAAATTATTTTTGTATGGTATTTTTTTAGATTTTTAGTATGTGGTTGGAGGTAGCATTTTTTTCTCTCAATCCCCAAATCTTTCTAGAATACTAGGTATATGGTTGTCTCATATGTTTTGGAGTTTGTTTGTTTGTTTGTGGGTATGAATTTTGTGTTGTCTCCTATGCTTTGTTACTTATTTTTTTAAAGTAATGGTGGTCCCATTTGTAATTTTTATGTTCTTTCTTTCTTTTTTTTTTTTTTTTTTTCTTTATCATTTATACACTTTGTTTGTTTTTGGAATGGAGGGACATGAATGGTTGACAAATTGTCCCATTGGTGGGGTAATGGGACTTTGACACTTTTTGGTAGACAATAAATGGTTGAGTTTTTTGTATTATCTCATGCTTTGTTGTTTATATTTTTAAAAGTAAGATAGTCTATAGTGGCCCCATTTGTGGGTTTTTTTTTTTTTTTTGAGTCTTAGTTCTATTATTTTTTTGAAGTAAGATAGTTCATGATGGTCACATATCTATTACCGATTTACTTTGGAGATTGTGTATATGTGACCATATGCTTTATTACATTTATTTTTAAAAGCAATATAGTTCATGTGGTCCCATTTGTGATTTTTTTGTTTTGTTTCTTTTTTTTTTTTCTTTTTTTTTTCTTTTGTTTTTTTTTTTTTTAAAAGCAAGATAGCCCATGATGGCCCCATTTCTATTATTGTTTTTGTTTATAGAATGGAGGGATATGTAGGCTTGATTAATTGTCCTATTAGTGAATAACTGGGACTTAGGTGAGTAATCTTAAAAGAATATATATCTATATATACACAATATTTATAGAATACAATAAAAGAACACTATAAAAAATTAATGATATTAATAATATGTTTTAATTGTAGTGTTTTAATATAGGATTAAATTTTCATAGTATGTTTTGGAATTTAAATTTGGTCTAATGTATTTTTTGTTATTGTGTTTAGCTAACCATGACAACTCGGACAGCATTGAACTCAGTTTATGAGTTAATACAATTGCTTCAACCATTACAAAAAGAAGCTATCAAATCAATTGGCTTTGGAGGTTTATTAGAGCTTAAATGTACGAGGTTGCCACGACAACTCTGTGAATGGTTGGTTGGTTGTTTTGATCATACATCTCGGTGTTTATTTGTTCATGGTAAAAGAATAATTATAACACCATTTGATGTAAGCCACATATTAGGACTTCCTTGTGAGGGATCAATTATAAACGTAAATGGGGACCACACTGATATTGAAGAGTTGTCGAACAAGTATGGTGTTAAGAAGTGTGGTTCTATTTCATTGAGTTCTTTAAGGAATGAGTTGTCTAATATGAAAGTAGACGGGGATGATTTTAAGGGAAGATTTGTATTGTACATTCTAGGTTCTCTTTTGTGCCCTACATCGGAGTTGTCAATAAATCGTTGTTTTCTCCATTCCTTGAAAGATATGTCTGCTTTACATAAGTTAAATTAGTCAAAACTCGTCTTAGACTTTTTAGTCGATGGTGTGCGAAAGTACAAGGACAAAGGAGAAGGAAAGGGACAACGAGGAATTCGAGGTTGCTTGTTTTTTCTCATGGTATGTTTCTAAATCATGGTAAACAAATGATTGTTTATTTAGTGCATTCTTGAACTTACTAATCATTACATAACCATATCATGTAGTTATTCTACATTGAGCATGTGACCCCTGCTGTGGATTTTGTTAGTCCATGTGCAAGTAGACAAGCACCTCGTTTAGTATATTGGACAGATGAGGTGATTAAAAAGAGAATCTCCATGTTGGAAAAACTTCAATACCAAAACAACAAGAAGGTAATCTTATGTGTTATATAATTTAATTTATATGCGTGTTGTAATTAAAGAATTCGTTTAACATGTTTGTTATTATTTTCTTAATAGGTTGGTTTTATTGTTGAAGATAATGATGTGAGTGTAGAGCCAAACATGAATGCACGGCTAAGTAATGTTGAAAAAGAAGTGAAAGATTTGAGAGGAGACTTGAATAACTTAGTCGTTGGTGTTAGTCAATCAATAGAATCTGCCAAAGAAGAGATTTTGATAGCAATTGCAAAGGTAGCTAATAGGTCATGGGCTATTGAGAAGGAGAAACACTATCATGATATCGATTGTCAATTGAAAAATGAAGATATCTTGGATGACAAATGGAGTCCCCCACCTTATGTTTTCCAAGATCGTAACTTTCCTATGGATAAACAACTCAAACAACAAAATGACAAATGGAGTCCCCCACCTTATGTTTTTGAATGATAATTAAACTCATTTAAACCACACTTACTACTCAATGAGACTGTACTTACTACTTTATCAGAATTACACTTACTACTCAATGAGACTCTACTTACTACTTTATCAAACTTGACTTATCAGCCATTTAAACCGCACTTACTAGTCAATGAGACTGTACTTACTATTTCATCAGACTTGACTTACCACTCATTTAAACCATACTTACTACTCAATTAGATTGTACTTACAACTTTATCAAACTTGACTTACCACTCATTTGAATCACACTTACTACTCAATGAGACTCTACTTACTACTTTATCAAACTTGACTTATCAGCCATTTAAACCGCACTTACTAGTCAATGAGACTGTACTTACTATTTCATCAGACTTGACTTACCACTCATTTAAACCATACTTACTACTCAATTAGATTGTATTTACAACTTTATCAAACTTGACTTACCACTCATTTGAATCACACTTACTACTCAATGAGACTCTACTTACTACTTTATCAAACTTGACTTATCAGCCATTTAAACCGCACTTACTAGTCAATGAGACTGTACTTACTATTTCATCAGACTTGACTTACCACTCATTTAAACCATACTTACTACTCAATTAGATTGTACTTACAACTTTATCAAACTTGACTTACCACTCATTTGAATCACACTTACTACTCAATGAGACTCTACTTACTACTTTATCAAACTTGACTTATCAGCCATTTAAACCGCACTTACTAGTCAATGAGACTGTACTTACTATTTCATCAGACTTGACTTACCACTCATTTAAACCATACTTACTACTCAATTAGATTGTACTTACAACTTTATCAAACTTGACTTACCACTCATTTGAATCACACTTACTACTCAATGAGACTCTACTTACTACTTTATCAAACTTGACTTATCAGTTATTTAAACAACACTTACTACTTAATAAGACTCTACTTATTATTTTATCAACCTTAACTCATTTAAACCACACTTACTATTCAATGAGACTATACTTACTACTTTATTAGAATTACACTTACTACTCAATGAGACTCTACTTACTACTTTATCAAACTTGACTTATCAGCCATTTAAAACACACTTACTAGTCAATGAGACTGTACTTACTATTTTATCAGACTTGACTTACCACTCATTTAAACCATACCTAATACTCAATACTTGACTTACCACTCATTTAAACCATACTTACTACTTTATCAGACTTGACTTACCACTCATTTGAATTACACTTACTACTCAATGAGACTCTACTTACTACTTTATCAAACTTGACTTATCAGTCATTTAAACAACACTTACTACTTAATAAGACTCTACTTATTATTTTATCAGACTTAACTCATTTAAACCACACTTACTACTTTATCAAACTTGACTTATCAGCCATTTAAACCACACTTACTAGTCAATGAGACTGGACTTACTATTTCATCAGACTTGACTTACTACTCATTTGAATAACACTTACTACTCAATGAGACTATCCTTACTACTTTATCAGACTTGGCTTACTACTCATTTAAGCCACACTTACTAATCAATGAGATTATACTTACTACTAAACTTGACTTATCACTCATTTAAACAATACTTACTCAGTGAGACTCTACTTACTGCTTTATTAGACTTGACTTATCAATCATTTAAACTAAATTTAAGACTACATTTACTATTTCATCAAACTTGATTTTTTTTTCTTACCACTTGATTCCCATAATTTTTCTTTTAATTAAGTGAAATATTATTCCAACAAAACATAAAAATTTATAAATTCAAAATATAATGGAAGTGATAGTAAAAAGAGAGAGACTTACCTAAGGAGTTCCAAATCAACAACAATTCTATTTTAAAATCTCTGAAAGTTTTAGAAATGAACATCCTTGACTTGTCAATCATTTCAACTAAACTTAAGACTACATTTACTATTTCATCAAACTTGATTTTATTTATTTTTTCTTACTACTTGAATCTCATAATTTTTCTTTTAATTAGGTGAAATGTTGTTCCAACAAAACATAAAAATTTATAAATTCAAAATATAATGGAAGTGAAAGTAAAAAAAGAGACACTTACCTAAGGAGTTCCAAATCAACAACAATTTTATCTTAAACTCTTCGAAAGTGTTAGAAATGAACATCAAATTTTGTTTATGGAATCCTCAAATGAATTTGAAAATTTTCTATATTTTGTTAATCATATTTCTCATTAATTGCATTTATTGTGGTAGATGAAAAAAATACTAGGTTTCATTTATTGCCATTCATTGTCATTAAGTACATAAATAAAAAAACCATATTCCATAAAATGTAAAAAATTAAAATAAAATTTATAAATTTCATATTTATTTTGTATATATATATATATATTTTTTTTTGTTTACATTCTATTTTATAAATTTTATATTTATTTTAGAGGTTAGGTGCATTTTATTAATGTTTGAATGGTAAGTGTAGTTATGTGGAATAATTACAACTATATCAAGTAGTAAATGTGTTTTGTTATTGTAATAAATTGAAAACCACTCATTTAAACCATACTTACTATTTTATCATACTTATTTACCACTCATTTAAACCACATTTACTACTCAATGAGACTCTACTTATTACTTTATGAGACTTGACTTACTACTCATTTAAATAACACTTAATACTCAATGAGACTCTACTTACTACTTTATTAAACTTGACTCATCACTTAAACAACACTTACTACTCAATTAGACTCTACGTACTACTTTATCAAACTTGACTCATCATTTAAACAATACATACTACTCAATGGAATTCTACTTACAATTTTAGTAGACTCGATTAATTAATCATTTAAACTAAACTTAAGATCGCACTTACTATTTCATCAAACTTGATTTTTTTTTTTACCACTTAAATCTCATATATATATTTTTTAACTAGGTGAAATGTTATTCCAACAGAATATTAAAATTTATAAATTCAAAATATCATGGAAAGTTAATGTAAAAAAAGAGATAGAGAATATAGATTCTTATCTAAGGAGTTCCAAATCAATAACAATCTTATCTTTAAATCTTCAAATATTCAAAATTTTAAAAAATAAACATAAAATTTTGTTCATGGAATCCTCAAATAAATTATAAAATTTTCTATATTTTATTAATTATATTTCTTCATTAATTGCATTTATTATTTTCAAGTGTGATAAATGAAAAGGAAATTAGGTTTCATTTATTGCTATTAAGTAGATAAATAAATAAAAAATCATATTTCATAAAATGTAATAAATTATAATAAAATGTTTAGAATTCAAATTTATTTTGTATATTTTTTTTCTTAAATTCTATTTTATGAATTTTATATTTATTTTAGAGATTTTGAAAATTTATTATAACTTAATTTTTTAAGTTTACCTGTTACCTGAATAGCAGGTTAAGTGTATTTTATCAATAATGGAATGGTAAGTATAGTTATTAAAAATAGTAAGTATAATCACATCAAATAGTAAGTATACTTAGTTATTGTGGTAAGTTGAAAACCACTTTTTGGTTTCAAAACCATTGAAAACCACCTTATTTTTTACGAAACTACCTAGATTTCTTAACCTGGTTTTAATTATTACCAATCAATGGTTAGATTTATTTTACTTTTAAATCTAATGGTCCAAAATTATTTATGTATGATACATGAAAACCATCTTCATGTATCCTAGAAAAATCCCTATATATAACTTATCTAAATGTTAATTTATTTATTATATGATGATATCAAATCTCGCTAATGTGATATTTTCCCATTATAAATTGGGGAACTAATTTCACACCAATATACATATTTGTTACTATTTTTGGACTTACTTATACCAATTTTTTAATTTTTTTTATACAAAATAAGCTATTTTTATTTTATTTTATTTTTTATTAATTTTTCCCCACACATATTTTGGTAAAAATAAAATATATATTTTAAAAACTTTTTAATGTGTAACAAATGACAAAATATTTTTTTGATTAAATATAATCTTTTTGTTATTTAATAATTATAATACTTGAACATGTTGCATCTGCTAATGGAGGGGTGATTTAATAATTATAAATTAACTTTTAATTATTTACTTTTATCAATATAATTTTGTACATGAATCAATGGTTAACAAATCATCAAGGACTAAAAATGTAAAAACTCAAACAAAGAAAAAAAAACTGAAATAGAGATGAAAACAAAAATAACAAAGAAGGGTGAAAAAAGAAAAGTGAAACTAAAGGGTAAATTACAAATACACTCCCCTGATATTTGTTTAAAATATAGATTGTTTTTATAGTTTTGAAAATTATAATTAACATAATTTTTTATTTCACAGAATTAATAAATAAAATAAAATTCTTAACTATTCTCCTATGCAACAATAAAATTATCAGAATTATTGATTGAAATATATTTTTGACATAATTAAAAACTATTAATTGATTTAATGATTTATTAATAAAATGAGTAATTTGTTATATGATTAAAAATTTGAAAGGGGTGGATGTAATTTTTAGAATTACAGGAAGCAATTTATATTATAAGTAAATATCAAGAGGTGTATTTGTAATTTATCTAAAACTAAAACTAAAAAAAAAAATATGAAAAACATGGAGGATAAGGATAAAGACTGAAATCAAGACAAAAAGAGGATAGACACTCGATCCATAAATCCAAATTTTAATTTTGTTTGACCAAACGTTTAGGTACTAAAATATATTATCCAAAAGGACAAATTTAGACAAAATGACCAAAATATTCCTATATATATAGATACATGGTCCCAATACCATCACACACACACACACACACACACACACACACACACTATTTCTTTTTCGAACCCTAACCCTCTCATTCTACTCTCTATAGCCGCCGATCGCCACCGTCCCTCCATCGTCAGAGCTCCGTCGTTCCTATCACTTTATCATTGTCAGCATGAGATCTTCGTCATCGTCTTTGACTCTTGTTACCTCACCACCGCCTCAGACAACAACACCCTCCACATCGGCGACAATTTCCCAACCTCTCTCCAACAGAGCCACTTTCACTCCGCTTTCCTTCATCGCAACGTTTTCCAATTTCCCGATCACCACCTCAACTCCATGGTTCTCCATCGCCTTTGACAAGTAAGATGACTTGTTTGAGGTCCCAACCATAGCTTGTTCGAAGCCTTGATCTGAGCAGATTGTCTCATTTCATCCATCAACGAAACCCTAACTCTTACATCACTACCCTTGAAATTGCCTTAGATAATCTTTATTGCCGCCGCTGTCTCCAGATCGTAAGTAAGATCTAGACCAGAAGGCTACCTCCAGCCATATTTATGAGTTGTTTGTATATGGATTATTTTTTGGTACACACTACATATTCTTGTAATTTTGTTAGTTTGGTTCATTTTTTTTCTCTCTCCCTCTCTCTTTTATATATATCTATCTATCTATATATAGATCTGTGTATACACATATATAAGCTTTCAATGCCATCAGAAGTAATTCTCAGAGTGTTTTTGATAATCTGTATTTTTTTTTCTCTTTATTATTTGTTGATTGTTGTTATTGTTGATAATGATGAAACAAATTGGTACCCCTTCTCTTTGTCTTTTTTTTTTTTTTGAAAGAGATGTTACTGTTATTGTTGATGATGATTGCAACAGATATATATATATATTTTTTCTTTTACAACAAATAGAGAGAGAAAATAGAAGTACAGAAAGAAACAACAAATAAAAATTGAATAGATAAGGGGAAAAAATGAACAAATAGTTAAAAAATTTGTACAAATAAATTTTTTTTTGAACAGATAGATATAAATTTAAACAGATAGCAAATAAATTTGAACAGATAGTTCAAAATTTTCAACAAATAGATAACGAGTAAAATTAGAAATAAAATGTTCTCCATGAAAATAAAAAGACTTCTCATCAAACTATTTTATAAAAGGTGGACCTCTCATCAATAAAAAAAATCTACTGAACCTAATACCTTAAACAATTATTAGAATGGGCTTTTCAACAATGATCTAAAAAAATGATTGAAAATAAAAGTCAAAGAAAAAGAAGACTACAATTTTGAAACAAAAGTAGATTGAGAAAGAAAGTCAAATAAAAAAATAGATTGAGAAGGAAGGCTAATATATATATATATATATATATATATTGGAAAAAAGAAGAAGAAACAAGAGTAGAAAATTGATGAAAAAGTTGTTTGGTTGAATTTTTAGAACTTATTTTATGATATTTTTTTAAGTGATTAAAAATTAATTGACAAAAATAATATTTTTAAAATTTTAAATTTATTTGCTCTGTTTGGTTTTAAAACTCAAATACTATTTTTGATGTTTTTTTTTTCTTTTTTATTTTAGTAATTTTTTTCATATTTTAATAAGTTTTTTATTTTCTATATTCACTTACTTTTAATAAATTTAAAAAGTAAAATATTTGTGAAAAATTAAAAAAAATCCATCAAATATAGAAAAATATAAAAAATATATTTTTGTATATTTTTGTATTTAGTAATTTTTTTAGACTTCTTCATAATCTTTTTTTTTTTGTATTTTTACATTAGTTGCATTTAAAAAGTAAAAAAAATTACTATTACTAAGGTCTCGTTTTGGAATAAGTTATTTTAATAAGTTTGGACATTTTACAAAAAAAAAAATGTAAAAAAATAGAGAAAATAATATGATAACTTATAGTAAATTTTAATTTTTAACTAAAATATTAAAAATATACAAAAACAAATAAAGAAAATAATATGATAACTTATAATGATTTTTATTTTTTAATTAAAATATTTAATCCCTAAGCCTAAAACAATACAAAAAACACAAAACATAAAACAAGGGGCTTTTTTGAAATTTTGAATTTCCTTACATACATGTATATAGGGTTGTGCAAAATACCGTTTAATTTGCTAAAATCACACTGATTCACACCGCTCTATCTGCTAACCATGGTTTAAACTTTAAAATTTATAATCCGCCTTTGAAACTATTTCACTCCGCTATAGTTAATACATATATATTTTTTAATCTATAATGAAATATCAAAGTAAAAATGTGTGTAAAAGAGATTTAGGCCTCGTTTGGGAACAGACGTTTTTATTAACTTTTTGACTTTTTGGCTAAAATATGATGTAAAAAAACTGGTATGTTTGGAATGACTTTTTAATTTTTTACGAAAAGATATGCAAAAAGTAGAGAGAAAATGAAATCTTTGACTTTTTGGTATAGATTGTTGGCTTTTTGATTTTTTTTTAGTGACTTTTTGACTAAAATCACCACTTGCCAAATGAGGCCTTAATATGTGAAATTTATATAATAAAATAGGATAGTTTTTAAAAATATATAAAATGTATCAGAGATACATTTTGAATCAATAGTCTATATCAATCCTAAATATATATCAATGGCTCAAATATATTTTCTTCCCGCCTAAACATTAGCCCTCCCACCTACCTACATCTTCTCCCCATTCCCATCTTATCTCTCTCTCACTCTCTGTTCTCACGTCTCTTCCTCATTCTCTCTTTATCTCTCTCTCGTTCTCTGTTCTTCTTCTTTCCTACCCTCCCTCTTGGTTTGCTCTTCTTGAACTCGGTTCGCACCCTCCCGACACTGCTCTCCAATTCTCCAATCCTCGATTTTTGCATCTTGAACTCGGCTCGCAAGGTAACCTTCATCATCTTCTAAAATTTTTGAGTCTATCTTTGTGCTTTCTTCCAAGATATTCATTCCCTTTTCCCACCACTTTGAATTGTGTTGATTGTGGACATTTGATGAGTTCTTTGCATTTTCTTTGAATTATTTGATTCAATTTCAGTTTCTTTGCATTTTCTCTAAATTCTGTTAATGGGCATCATTTTTTTTTGTTTCAGTGGCTTCAAGGTTCTGAGACAAATTAGATCTAATTTGATATAAATGGTGTTTTTTTTTTTTTTAATGTAGAAATTGGGCAAACCTTTTTTCCATTGGATTGATAATAGTTTACTACTTGAGTCTTTCAGCTCACAATTAATTGGAATAATTTTTTTTTTTTTTTTTTTTTGTCTATCTTTTTATAAAAAAGACAAACTAATTTCATGACTCAGAAATTTTACCAAGTTTTTCTGCTAAACTACCAACTAAATGAAGCCTTAGAAAATGTAGGCTCGCACCCTCTTTACCATTGGTTTTGTAGTTTAGGTGTCTGACAGAATGTCTATGTGTCCCTCATATTGGTTTGGAATTTTAGGAAATTAGGAGTTGGAATTGGTTTGTTCTTTACTTGCTCGCAAAACTTTTTGCTTTATTGTTGACTATAAACTGTGTTCACACTAATTGTTTCAGTTCTCCTTGCAATATCTGTTCCAGAAATGAAAAATAATACATAGAAATGTAAGGTATGCATTCCTTTTAAGCACTAAATTGTACAGATTCAGTTAGTTTTTTTTTTTTTTGCCAGGAATGCACTTACAACTACTTGGTAGCATGGGGTTTGTTACATTTGAGAGGGACACAAATGCCTTGAGAGCCAGAAAAGTATTGATACCTAGAATAATAAACTCTAATTCCCTCTCAAAACAAGAATGAAATCAGAATCCAAAAAAGCCCAGAGTGTTGCAATAAAAAATAAAGAATAAAAAGACATCCACAGGGATTGCCCCCATTTTGGTCTAATAATAACCCATACCCTTGTAAGATCAATAGGGGCAATTTTTGCCACAATATTCTCCAACCAAGAAAGCAATATTAGAATAATGGTTCCAGACTTTTCTGTTCAACTCAAAAATAAATAAACATATAATTTCACAGCCATTCCCATAATATAATTTTGATTTCTGGCAAACAAATAAGGTATGTGTATAATACTTTTGAGATCACATAGTTATGAACAAATATCAAAGTCTTGTTTCATTCAAGCTAGAATAAGCTCCTTTTGCTTAGGATAGACATGTTTATAAACCAAATTCAATATTATATCACATAATTCTTGGCCATATAGTCAATTTTCTGTCAGGAACAAAACCCCAATTTAAAACAACATTATGCCAAGAGGAGTTTAAACAATCATCTAAATATTGCTAACCTCTAATTCTAGTTCTGCATGCCAAGCTATTTTGAGAGATGATGAGTAGAAACTTGTTCAATGAGAGATGGCCTCGGAGAAAGAGGATGACCTATTGAGAGAGTTCATGAAAAGGCAAAGAATCAAACATTAGTTAAGAATTGAAGGCAAGTAATCTTAGTGACACTTTTTTTTTTTTTTTTTTCTTTTTCCTTTTTTAAATGTTGTGACTGAAGAGGATGAACCAGACACTTCCTACTATTTTTGGTCTCAAAGGTACTGACTCAACACACACACACAGTTAATGAAATGTTTGATTCTTTAATGAGAAATGGGTATTAATTTTTTATTTATAAAATGGGTTTTTCTATATTATGAGTTTTTCTATTGTTTGCTAAATACTCATAAATATATACGAATCTATAAATACTCTTGAGTTTGCTAAATACGCTTTAAATACTGATATGGATTTTCTTATATTTATTGGGCTTTTTGTGTTTTTCTATTTTTTTTCCCTTTATTTGGGAGTGGTGATTGGTAAGCTATGATAAAAAATATATATATAGTTTCAGCATTACCTATTACTTTTTTAAGACCCTATAAACAATTGTCCCCTTACTGTATGTTATTGATTTGTTGTTTTATGCATTGAATTTTATTATATCAGTTTAGTCTTATAGTTTATTTAATTTCAATCTAAATTTTGTTGGTTGCTGCCAATGAGCTAATCAAATAGATCCAAAGGGACTGGTTTGATATTTTGTTTATGATCATGTGTTGCTTAACAAATATTCAAAATTTATTTAAGGTTGGAAGCAAAATGAATTTGAATGGGTGTAGGTGAAGATTGAAGAAGGTGATGGAGGGTTACATACACAAAACTGATGGGACTAAACTGATGTAATAAATGGCTTTGGGTTTTTTGACAAAATAAATGGGGTTTTTTAGGCTGTGTTGATTTGTAAATGATGGGGGAATTAAGTTGGTTAGAGTTTGTTGTTGAATTACCAAGCGAAGAGTTTCTTTTCTGAATTTTATTTTATTAAATTATTTCTTAAGAACACCTCTTTCTTAAATTTTCCCTCTAACCTTATGTGATCAATTAAAGGAAGTTCCAAAAAGAAAAAGTTGAAAAAAATAAAATCCAAAGAAAAATTGATTGAATTTTGTAAATTAATGTTTTTATTAGTCATTAATTTATATATGTGTTGACAATGTGTTGTGTTTGTTTGTAATGTTTGCATTGGGTAACCAATTATTATTTTGCAACAATGTTTGTGTTTAGTTTGAACTAGCCTATCACCCGTGCTATGCACGACATAATTATAGATATTTATATTTGTTTTAGATTTTTTTTAATATATAAATTATGTTTTTTAAGATTTTTTTCTTATCACTAACCATAGTGTATGGGGAAGTTGAAAAGGGTACTACAGTAACTATACACGAATTCTATCTATAATTATTTGTATAAGGGGATTTTAAATGCTGATCAGGGAATTTTGACCAAATCAATAATTGCAGGCATGTGGAAAGATATGTGGATTAAAAAAAGTTAATAAATGCTAATCAGGGGATTTTGACCAAATCAATAAATGCTGGGTTTTTTTTAAAAAATAAAAAATTTAAAAAATTCAAATTGAGATATTAAAGCTTTCATAGGCCTTGGGGGTTGAAAACCCCATTTTGCTTAATATATAGTATAGATATAGATAGATAGATAGATAGATATATCTTTTTATTTTTATTTTTATTTTTGTGTGATTTCTATTTGGGTATTTTTTTTTTTAAAAATTTAATTTATCTGTGGTTTCCATTTGTTTTTAATTATTATTATTTAGGTAAGTTATGATGTGAGTTAGATATGTGATAGACATGTGAGTTTTATTGATTTAAAGTTTATTTAGATAAACTTTAAATATTTTTTTTTTAGTTTTTTAGTTTTTTAGTTTTTTTTGTTATGTTATAATATAATATATAAAATATAGGTAGATATCTACAACTTTAATAGAAAAGATTATCTGATTTTTTGGGGAAGAGAAAATGAATGCAAGTTTTAATATTTTTTTTTGAAAATTTGTGAGAGAGATTAGGAGGGAAAGATTATGAAATATTTTTGTTATTAATAAATAAATCAGTCAATAGTTTTTTTAACCTATTTTGTAAATTAAAAATCAATAATTTTGAAAATTTGATTAATTTGTCCCGTTAAGTAATTTAAAATTTTGATAGATATACATAAAAAAAATACATAATTATATTATTAAATCACAATTCAAATTTAAATGTTATATCTTTTTGAGATCTATAGTTAAATTCTTATCTCTTTTTTTTTTAATTTTTGTGTGTAACCATAGTGTATGGAAGAAATTGAAAAGGGTGTTGCAATAATTATGAGAGAAGTCAAAAGGGATTGTGGGTTAGAAAAGTCAATAAATGCTGAAGTTGGGTTGGGAGAAGTCAATAAATGCTGAGGTTTTTTTTTTTTTTAAATCAGAAAATTAGAAAATTAGGATTAAGAAATTGAAGCTCCTATCTGATTTTTTGGGGAAGAGAAAATGAATGCAAGTTTTAATAATTTTTTTTTTGAAAATTTGTGAGAGAGGTTAGGAGAGAGAGATTATGAAATATTTTTGTTATTAAATAAATAAATCAGTCAATAGTTTTTTTTAATCTATTTTGTAAATTAAAAATCAATAATTTTGGAAAATTGATTAATTTGTCCCATTAAGTGATTTAAAATTTTGATAGATATACATAAAAAAAAATACATAATTATATTAATTCAAATTTAGATGTTATATCTTTTTGAGATCTATAACTAAATTCTTATCTTTTTTATTTTTTATTTTTGTGTGTAACCATAGTTTATGAGAGAAATTGAAAAGGATGTTGCAATAATTATGAGAGAAGTCAAAAGGGATTGTGGGTTAGGAAAAGTCAATAAATACTAAGGTTGGGTTGGGAGAAGTCAATAAATGCTGAGATTTTTTTTTTTAAATCAAAAAATCTATTTTGTAAATTAAAAATCAATAATTTTGAAAAATTGATTAATTTGTCCCATTAAGTGATTTAAAATTTTGATAGATATACATAAAAAAAAATACATAATTATATTATTAAATCATAATTCAAATTTAGATGTTATATCTTTTTGAGATTTATAACTAAATTCTTATCTTTTTTATTTTTTATTTTTGTGTGTAACCATAGTTTATGGGAGAAATTGAAAAGGATGTTGCAATAATTATGAGAGAAGTCAAAAGAGATTGTGGGTTGGGAAAAGTCAATAAATACTGAGGTTAAGTTGGGAGAAGTCAATAAATGCTGAGATTTTTTTTTTTTTAAATCAAAAAATTAGAAAATTAGGATTAAGAGATTGGAGCTTCTGCAGGCCTTGGGGTTAAAAACCCCATTTTGCTTAATATATAGTATAGATAGATTGAGATCTATAAAAAAACCTTTCATTAGTGTGACAATGCATGTGTTTGTTTTGAATTGGGTAGTTTTGTTTAATTATCATATTGGCTTTTTTCTGTATTTTACAGGTGAATGAAGACTAGAAGCGAATGGTAATATTGACTCCCTTTTTACAGGTCTACATTTTTTTAAGCTTAAGTTTTTCTTATCTCTCTAATGATTTTGTATTTATTGTTGTGTAAACTAAACGTGCAGTTCTTTGATTGATGAGTGTTGAAAAAAGGACAATCTCGAGTGAGCAACAATCTCACTATTTTGGGTTTTATCGTTGACAAATTTTGAAAATAATCAACGTTGTATAAAGTTAAAGATTATTTTGAGGCAGATTAACGCTGTGTAAACTTATATAGATTTGATTTGGTTTGAGAGGTAGACATTTGGAGGTATTTGTTATTTAGATTTTGATCAATAATACCATTTTCGTATTGGCATGGTGTGCTCCAAAGGGAGAACACTATTTTGTTATTCTTCTTAATTTTAAGTTGTGTCTATAATAAAGGGAATCTCCTTGCTCCAATGTACGTTATCTATTCATTTTTTGTATGAATCTCCTTGCTTCAATATATGTTATTTATTCATTTTTTATATGTCATGAGAAAACAGAATTTTAGGTATATTTGATTCTTAGTATTCTTAGTTTAAGAGAGAATGATAAATAAAAATTATTCAAACAAAATATTATTTATACCGTGCCTTTAAGTACGAACATACACTAATTTATTACAAATTAATAGTTATATATATAAAAATATTATATAAAATTAATTTATATTATATAAATTAATATTATATATTATATAAAAACTTAATAATTAATTTAAATATTTTTCAAAATAATCTAATTCACCATTTCATTTATAATTTTATTTTCAGATCGTCGGTACCCACCGCTCATCCCTACATACGTATACTATACATACATGGAAAGTGCATAGAGAGACGTAAACGTCCTAATCCAAGTCGAGCAGAGAGACAGAGAGAGTGGTGGTTTTAATTTCTTTTTCCTCAAAATTCAAAATCCTAAAATCCTAGATTTCACATCTCAATTACTCTCCCACTAATGATATACTAAAAATCCCTATACTCAACCTCATACCCTCGTTTCCTCTCCAATTTCCGAGAAAATTCGTTTAATTTTCTCGGTTCTAGGGTTTGGAGGAACTTCACAGGGAAAAAATTCCCTTTTTTTTAAGCTCTCGAATTTTCATTTGCCTTTTTTTTCGAGTCGAGGAAAATGAGTAGTAGAAAGGAAGAAGAACGGAACGAGAAGATAATAAGGGGTCTCATGAAGCTTCCCCCCAATCGCAGATGCATCAATTGCAACAGCTTGGTGAATATTCTCTCACTTTGTTTCATTTTCCATATGGGTTTCTTGGGTAGTTTCTCTGTTGTTAATTGAGCATTGGTTGTTGTTGCATTCTGTCAAATTTGTTTGGATGCTGAGAACATGTAGTGAGGGAATCAATATTCAAAATTTTGAATCTTACAAATGCACACCCAAATGATTGGAGTTTAAATAAAAATCAAAATAAGCTACTTTCAAAGAAATAAAATTGTTATTGAAATCACCACCCAGAAAGGAACCTCTATTCCACTGTGCCTACTCGCAACTATTTGACTCGGCTGACTTGAAATTTTGTTCATTTATTAATAGTGCTATTGAAACTTAAATGTGAGATCCAAAGCCTATTTCTTTCTCTATTCCTTTATTTATTTATTTTTATTTTTTTATTTTGGGTTAGCCAAATGTGTGTTAACATTATTTTCTTTTGCTCTGGAGAAACTACTCTTTTTTTTTTTTCTAAAATTTTTTGTTGTAACCAGTAACATTAGTCAATTTCATATTTTTGGGGGTGTGGAAGGCTCAGTTTTTTTTTAGGGTTCTTCTTTGTCCCTCTTATTTAATTTTCGTTGGATGATTCATGTCACATTAATTATTATGATGTTAATTTGTCTGCAGGGACCTCAGTATGTTTGTACGAACTTTTGGACATTTGTTTGTATCGCATGCAGTGGGATACAGTGAGTTTTTATTTATTTATTTATATTTCAGTTCATTTGATTATTTTTTGATTTCATTATTTATAGTTATGGGTGTATTCAGGAAAAGACGTTCTTGTATTCTATACAATGGATTGTTTGGTTTTTTCGCTATGGACAAAATAAGTTGTTATATAACTTTGTTTTTACTAAGAGAAGACATCCTACTTAGCTTTTTCAGTTACTTCCAAAATTTGCTTTGATAAAATTGGACAGTAAAGTAATCAGATGGTAAATTTGATTTAGATACCTTAAAGAATTTGACATATTCGTAATATACCTTCAACGAATTCATTTTAATTGTAAATGACTAGATAGTGTCATTTATTTTAGGCTGCATTGCCCTTTATTTTATAGTTATGACTTTTATTTTATAACTTTCCTCCAAATCAAATGGGTATAACTTTCCTCTGAAGGTAACTTAAAAGGTTTATAATGGTAAATATTTTTGGGATCGCTAAATCACCATTTTATAGTGAAAGTGTACCATGTTTTGCAATGTGCATTCTAGAAGTAAATCGCAATGTGTTAATGTTTTTTGGTAACATCGGTTTTGAGGGGTGGCAGTGGTCAATGGTGGAGAGCAGGGGAGGGTGGAGAAGGGGAAAGTAAAGGGGGGAGTGGAGGTTCAAGTGTTGTGAGATCACATTTTAGTGGATGATGTGCTAGGTTTTGATTGGGAGAAAACTCTTTTTTTAATGAGTAAAACGGACCACATTGGGAAAGTCGTTGCTTAAAGGACCAAAGTAGAAATGGCCTATACTTTAGGGAGTGAAAAAGTAAATTACTATATCTTCGTGGATTGTCTTGGACTAAATCAGGAGCATTGATTGGGTGTTTGGGATTAGATTTTTTGGTGGCTTTTTGGCTTTTTAGGAGATAAAAAATTAATGTGTTTGGGAATGGCTTTTTAGTTGTATGGGAAAGCATGAATGACTGATGTCATACTTTTTTTTTGCTTGAATTTCTTGTTTTACTCCTATGCACTAATGAGGGTAGTTTGGTCTTTTCAAACTAGTGCACTGGATTGTAACAATTGATAACTTACTAATATCAATTGGTTTGAAGTTCAACTTTCCTCCATTTAAATTTGTATCAGTTTTAGCCATTTTCAACCGTGGTTACTCTACTGGTTTAGAAACTTTAGGTACTTTGAATTTTGAAATACATTGATATACGTTAGGGATGGCAACGAAATGGGTTTGGTTGGGAGACCCCTTTTTGTGACTCCTTTTATTTAGAAGAGAGCCTCAACACGATTCTTTCCCAACTTCATGCCAATGGAGGGTGGGGAGGCATGCCAAACTTAAATGAGGTATGTTGGGCTCCTGATAGATTGCCTACAATAATTTTTAAAATTGATTTATTAAATTGTGAAAACACTATTGATGAAGGCCCACTTGGCATTGTCATAGTCACGTTGGAGTTAACATTGGAAAGGTTTGTTTTGTTGTGATGAGAGAGTGAATGAAGCTTTAGTTTTATAAGGAATTTGGTTTATGAGACTCTCCTATTGTTTTGAGATGGGACACAAGTGGCTTGAGTTCCTTAAATGCAACCACAAAAGTATGTTGTTTAGGAATGTTAGTCACATGTCTCTCCTCTTTTTTGCCTCACTTCGAATTCACAATAGCTATTACATGCTTATATTTAATAATATAGACAAAAGCCAAGCAAAAGCTTGTTTGGATGTTGGGAAACCTTGATGAAGTGGGGTCGGGATGGTTGGTTTAGTCCGATCCCTATGCCAAATGCTATTTGGGTTAACCCTTTAATTCTTTCCCCACCACCTTGATTCCAAGCATCGCATCCCCATCTCAATAGGGGCCAATTTGGGTGGGTTACCCTATCTTCAAATTAGAATTAGAGTACCATCCTTATCAAGTTTTGTGGTTGGGTTAATATCCTGTGAGAAGCATAAATTCTAAGGATATGCAACTTAATATTTGATGTAGAGCATGTTGGCAAGAAAAGAGGCCAATTTGTACTTTCACATAGAGTACACCTTACACATTAAGGGGTTGTTTGGGGTGTCCTAAATAAGTGTACTTTTTGACTTTTTATGAAATATGGGTTGGGTATGGGTTGGGTTTGAAGTGATGTGATAGAGAGGTGATGTGACTTAAATAAGATTATGTGACTTAAATAGGATAGTGACTTTTTGACTTTTTGGCTTTTTTTGGTTATGCCAAACCAAGCCTAAGTAACCATGTTTATGTTCAATTTGACTTATAAACATTATAGGTTGGTATGCTAATTGTTGTTTTATTAGAGTTTAGTAGTAAGTGTATCTTAGTAATTCCAAATTTGCAAGTGTGAACTTTAACATGGTTCCATGGGTGTTATTTTGGGTCAAATGATTTTTTGGGGTATTATATGTAGTTTTAATAGTCAATTAGTCAAAGTTTCTTATTCTTTAGCAGTCCTAGTAGTACCTGCCCATCAAAAATTGATGTCAAGAAGGGTGACTTATTGAACATGGCTTTCACTAAAGCGGGGTCTGGGGAGAGTAAGATGTATGCAACCTTGCCATTCACATTTTAGGGAAGACTGCATCTGTGGTAATGACAAGCCTTATTGTTGAGCCAAGCCACCCTTTTGTCTATCGATATTTATGTGGTGCTTCTATTTAACAGAGTTGAGTTATAAAAATTTGAAATTGTGTTTGTCTAATTTCCTTAGCCCTTGTGAGGTTAATTCGTTCTTTTTTTCAATGCAACGAAAGTTCTGTAGACATGGCACCATTCACTACCCTTCAAATTCTCTCACTAAGCTCAAAAAGCCTACCTAATCAAGCTAAAATCAAGCCCAATCCTTTCTTGTGCCGTTTGGCCTTGAACATTATATGAAGACTTTAAATATTTGTTGTTCATAGAATTTGATTTGACCACCTAATCTCTGAAATCCAGCGATTAACTTCTTTGGGAACCAACCAAGTCAATTCCAACCTTGAATTGAATCCCACCTGAAACTCAACCAAATATTTTTCTTTGCTCCAAACCCACCATAAAACATAGTTGTTGGCAGTTTTAGTTTTAAGTTTCCAGAAAGCTGTCTTACCATTTATAATTGTTTATGTACTCTTTCTATTCAATGAAGATGAGTTGTGAGGGTTTTTTTTTTTTTTGATAAGTAATTTATTTTATTAGAAAAGCATCAAGAAGATGCGAAGAATACAATGAACCTAGAACTCCTAACCAATAATTTTATCCAAAAAATCTATGAAAACAAATATATCCAGGTCGGCCCGTGACTCCATCCAAGTGCATAAAGTAAGCAACAATCGATTCTCAAGCCAAGACACCAAATGAGTAATCTCGAGGAACGTCCGCCGATTCCTCTCCAACCAAACCAGCCACATCAAACAAAAAGGCACGACGGATCAAATCCGCTGACGACGTCGACGACCAACACGAGCACCTCGCCAACCCCATAACATCTCCAACACCCCCTTGGGTTGCACCCAAACAACCCCAAACAAAGAGCATACCAACCCCCATAGACGAGATGCAACATCACAATGAAGAAATAAATGATCCACCGACTCTGCATCCGTACAACACATACAGCATCGATTCATTAAGACATGACCTCGACGAACCAAATTGTCAATAGTGAGATTCCGGCCCAAAAGCAGCTGTCCACAAAAAGAACACTACCTTAGATGGAACACCCGGAACCCAAATGCTTCGCCAAGGGAACAACGAAGTCGCCTCCCCTACCAGACTCCGATAAAAGGATGACATCGTAAAGAGGCCTTTTGTACCCAACACTGTCCACACCATCCTATCCTCCCCTCGCCCAATGGGCCCCAAACCATATAAAAACCCCAACATCTCCTCCAATTGAGTAGCCTCCCAATCCTGAACTGGCTGCCGCAGGCGGACGTCCCAGACTACCACCTCTCCATTCCCCAAACAGTTCGCCACAGTCACCTCAGGCTCCGCCGCAATGCCAAAAATCAAAGGGAATCGATCTTCCAACAACACCTCCCCACACCATTTATCCCTCCAAAACCTAATCCTTTCCCCATTTCCCACTCGGAAATGCACCCGATTCCAAAACTTATCCCTCCCAAACCAAATCCCTTTCCACAAACCCCGACTATGAATTCTTGTAACTTTTCCTGTCCTCCAATCCCGCTATCCACCCTAAACTTTGCAGCAATCACCCTTCGCCAAAGCCGGTCTCGTTCCCACGCAAAACGCCAAAACCATTTACCCAATAAGGCTCGATTAAAAGTAACCAAACTCTGGACCCCCAAACCACCCGCGTCCTTTAGACAACAAATCTGATCCCATCCCACCAAATGATAGCAGAAAACCTCCTCTCCACTCCCCCACAGAAAATCTCTCTGAAGCTTCTCTAAACGTCGAGCCACCGAAACCGAATTACCTGTACCGACATAAAGTAAGTGGGAATACTACTCAGCACACTCTGAATCAAAGTTAAACGCCTCCCTTTTGACAAATATTGCTTCTTCCAACCTGCCAGCTGCCGCTGCACTCTCTCCACCACACCATTCCACACCCCTAGCGACTTAAAAGTAGCACCTAACGGCAAGCCTAAATAAGAAACTGGCAAAGCTGAAACCTTGTATCCCAAAGTAGCTGCTAACATGGGGACTCTGTTAACCTCCCCTACTGGGATTAACTCAGACTTACTCAAATTCACTCTCAGACCCGAGACCGTCTCAAAACACAACAAAACACACCGCAAATAGCCCAACTGCTTAGCATGCGGGTCGCAAAAGACCAAAGCATCATCTGCATACAAAAGATGCGAAACACCCACCACACCTCCGGCCAAAGATCCGACCGAAAAACCCTCCAACAAGCCTTCAGCTACCGCCCGTCCCAACAATCTAGTAAAGGCCTCCATTACCAAGAGAAACAACAATGGCAACATGGGATTTCCCTATCTAAGGCCACGAGAAGTAGAAAAGAATCCCGCCGGTGTACCATTCACCAATACAGATAGCTGAACCGAAGAAATATAGAACTTCATCCACCGACACCATTTCTCTCCAAAACCCATCCACCTCATAACGTAGAAGAGAAACTCCCAGCTAACATTATCATATGCCTTCTCAATATCCAACTTACATATCACCCCGGGACGCCCCTGCCGAAGCCTCGAATCAACACATTCATTAGCTACTAATACGGCATCTAGAATCTGACGACCCCCAATAAATGCATTTTGAGCTTCAAACACCACTGTTGGCAACACACCACGCAGCCTATTTGCCAAAACTTTAGCTAACAGCTTATATATGTTCCCAAGTAAACTAATAGGCCTAAAATCCCGAATATCCTCAGTCCCTCCTTTTTTTGGAATCAAAGCCACAAAAGTCGCGTTGAGACTTCTCGAATTGCCCTGAACTAGAGAAAGCCTGAAAAACGGCCATCACATCTTGCCTAATTACCCGCCAACAGTGCTAGAAGAAAGCCATCGTGAACCCATCTGGACTTGGAGCCTTGTCCCCACTCATAGCCTTCAAAGCCCCCATAACCTCCTCTTCAGAGAAATCCATCTCTAGAGCCTCCCTATCCCCACCATCAATAGCGTCAAAAAGCACCTCATCCAAACCTGGCCTTCACTGTCCTTCTTGCTGACTAAACATAGCCTAATAGAAACCCACTATACCCTCTCTAATCTCTGTATCTGTGGTCAAGTCAGTCCTAGCTATCTGCAATCTAACAATCTGGTTCACCCGACGATGGCAATTCGCCATACGATGAAAGAATTTTATGTTTCGGTCCCCCTCCTTCAACCATAAACATCTAGATTTGTCGGAAACACACCTCCTCCATACGAGCCAGACGAACAAAATCTTGCCTAGCCGCCTCCCTCTTAGCAAGATCTGCTGCCCTCAACCCCCCATTCATCTCCAACTCATCGAACAACTGCAAAATCCCCAACACTTCCGCTTTCTGCGTCTCTAGCCGACCAAACGACTCTTCGTTCCACTGTTTCAAGTCGCCTTTAAGTAGCTTTAGTTTTTGAGCCAGCCTACCACTTGGCGAGCCAAACACCACATAGCTCTGCCACCACTTCTGGACCATGTCAATGAAACCAGCAGACTGTAACCACATGTTCTCAAAACGGAATGGCGTAGGCCCGCCACAAAAACCTCCACTATCCAACAGAAGAGGCCAATGATCTGAAACTGGATGAGGCAAACGAAGCTGCATAACCCCCGCAAAATGTTCCTCCCAATTTCCGTTGACCAAAAATCTATCAATCCGAGACATCTGCTGCCCATTAGACCAAGTAAAGCTCCCCTCATGAAGCAGTAAATCCATCAGTTGACAATTGTCAATAAATGTACAAAAGGCCCGCATTGCACCGTGCACCGACTATTCCCCACCTTCTTAATCGGCCCTCCGACCACATTAAAATCCCCCCCCCCCACACACCATGGTTTCGACCACCGGAACGCAACCATTTCCAGCTCTAATAAGAACTTAGCCCGTTCGGCATGACGAACCGGCCACCCACTGAAAATTATCTGCCACACACCTAAACAAGCAAGAAACCGAGAAACCCCCTAACTCCTGTCCCTCCCTCACTACGATCATGTTGTCCCAACAGAGCAGAATCCCTCCTGCTGAACCCACTGCAGGCAAAGAAATCCATTCCACAAAACGACCACTCCAAATTTGTCGCACCACCTCATCCTCCATTACCTCCATTTTTGTTTCTTGTAAACATACCACGTCTGCTCTAGCATTCCGCACCATTGCTCTGACAACCGTTCTCTTATCCCTATCGTTCAACCCTCGCACATTCCATGACCTCTCGCCCTATCATCCTATCTACATGGTCATAATTAATTGAACAATGCATATTTTTGAGCTCACGAGCCCCTTTCTGGCCTGCTACTGGCGACAGCTTTCCGGCCGTTCCAGAACCAGAACTCCCTGGCCTCCGTGATGCCTCTACCGCTGAAAATAGTCGCATTGCCTCTGCCTCATGTCCTTCAAAAGACACTCCTAACAAGCGGCTTACCTCACAAATCCTTTCCAGTACCCATTCAGACACAGCAGCATCAGGAGGAATCGCATCCTCACCAAACCCAGCATGATGACCTGAAGGTGAGTTTGAACCATCTCGCCATAGTCCCTTGTCACTCCCCATAGCCAAGGGCTGAACCACCATGGATAGTTCTTTCCTGACATCATCCACAGTCTCCATTCGATCGGCCCACAAAATCGCAGCCATCGGCGTCTCTTCCCTATATCGACCCCCATCGTCGTGAGACCGGGGCAGAAAAGCCCCCACCTCAAGACGACTGACCTCGGCCACCTGGTCCGACACCTACGAAGGTTCGAAATCCTCACCACCATCAGCCAAACATTGATCCGACGTCAATGGGTCGCCTGTCGTTACAGTCAAAACTCAAAACCCGACCCGCTTGAGAAAGACCCAAACCCTGATGAAGTGTATCAAAAATCTTGGCCACTGGAGTCGTTTGTCCATAAGAATGGACCATACTCTGCCCAGATGGACTCTTCCTTGTATGGCCCAAGAGCTCCTTCATTTGAAAGTGGCCCATTTTCCCTACACTGGGCCCAAATCCACTGCCAGAAGCCCTCCCAGAGCCCACATGCTTTGTAGTTTGTTTTTTAGGCCTAAGCCTATTAAATGGACCCAGACCCAAGCCCTCCCGTTGGCTGTTTTGATCGCAGATCGTGGAACGAAAATGTGGCCCAACAAATTAAGTACTGCCCATAGTCTTTCGACCCAAGCTAGGCCCAGCCCCCTGACCTCGCTTCTTTGGTAACCAAATCTGAGATGATCTGACCCTATCTGTATTATTTTGAAAATCCGACCTTCGCCATTCTCGCCCAAAATCACGACCAAATCTCCCTGAATCTCGTATTTCCAAATTCGGTCGTTGCTGGGCACGAATTTTCGACGAGCCCCACCGCTCCATGGCCGGTCCCTCCTCTAACCAGACTGGAAGGACGTACCGCCATTGGCCCCATCTGACATGAATCCGCTGTGGAACTCCATGCCCCGAACCCCGAACCTTCAAACGAATACAACCCAGCAACTCCATCGTCATCGTCGCAACATCGGTGGCCAGAAAACCCCCACACCGATCCCCGATTGCTCGAAACACTTGCTCCCCTCGAAGGTGAATCGGAAGACCCAACACCTGTACCCAAACACTCTGTAAGGGCAAAGAACGCCCCTTAGTACACAGTACCTCCGGCGACCACCGTTCAAGATGTAGGGGTCGACCATCAACCACCCATGCATTATTCAGAATACGAATGGCATCGCCTCTGTTCGAAAAGGCGAACATTACAAATTGGCCTCCAATCGGTTTCACTTGTACCCTTCCGGTGACCCTCCATGCTCGATTTGCCCATGCCGACAACCGGTGAGCCTCCATGCCCTTCTCCTCCAGAGCACCCACTCGACCTACCAAACAAGAATCCAAAAAAGAGACCCACCCTAGTTCGGACCCCTATTGGACTTCTACCTCCCTACTAACAGACCTCGCCACTGCTACCCCCGCGCCGTCTGGCCAAGCTCTTACTTTACCAATGTGATTTGCACTCCCCGTGGACACCCAACCATTCCCTCCCCAAAAACCTTCTAGAACCAAGGCAACCCCTTCCCAACCGTCTCCGTAAGATGATTGAGGGATGAAAATCTGACATCGCCGATCCCCCGACTAGACCAAAACCTGAACCTCCTCGCCCTCTTCCCCATGACGAAGCCAACAGGCCACACTTTGTCAACCCCCTGAAACCCGACCCAAGAAAACCCCATTGGCCACCCTACTAGACACTCGAAGCAATTGTGTCGCCACCCACTTAATCTCAGCACCAACCAAATCAATAGCCCGACGAAGTCCCTGCCCCCGTTCAACAATCTCGACACGTCTGCGTCCAATGCCATCTTCCTGCCCCTCCTCGAACTCAAAAGATCGATCACCATGAAAAATCAGTCGCCGGCGAGAATAATCCTCCGAAACCATCATTCAGGAATTCCTCTCCACATCATAAAGGCATAATATTCAAAGCAAGATTTCAATGATTAGCAACCGGATCAAATTTGATCCAAACTCTTCACGAATGTTCCCAAATCGCGACAAATCTGACAGCAGTTGTGAGGTTTTGAAATTGTGTTGGTGTAATTTTGCCAAACCCTTGCGATGGTTAGTCATTTCCCCCCTCTTTTCCCTCCTCTTTGTCTTTATGAATAGCAAAAGTACTATTCCCGTGTTACCATTCACGACCCTTGCACATTCCCATATTCAGCTCAAATCAAACTAAACCCTTCAATTTAACTCCATAAACCTGACAACCTGTTTTCTGAAAATCTAGTAATCTGTTACTTCAGAATTGGAGTCAAATTTCACTTATTTTAGTCTACAAACTTAGAATCTTTCTTCTGTCTTGATAAGCCGAATATGTACTAGTATTTTTTTTTGATAATAAAATCAATTGTAGGCAACCTCGCGCTATATTTCCTAAAGCTATTGTGCCTCAGTATTCTTAATGCTAAAAAATTTCGACTCTTTGTTTTCATTTTCCGTTGGTTAAAATTCTCTATTAGATGATATAGTTTGACCTTGGCACTCTTTGCAGATTTTGTTCCTTTGAAACTTCACTTTAATATCTATTCACATTACGTGTGTTGCAGTCGTGAGTTTACTCATCGCGTGAAGTCTGTATCCATGGCTAAGTTCACTATCCAGGAAGTTGAGGCTCTTCAGAAAGGTGGTAATCAGGTATAAGTACTGTCAAAATTTTTCTCTGTCGGTGGCAGGGGTTTAATTTTTTCACTGATCAGACATTCGCTTCACTTTGTTCAGCGTGCTAGGGAAACTTTTTTGACAGATTGGGACTCACAGAGGCAGAGACTGCCTGATAGCAGGTGCAAGATGCAGAATTTGTTGCACTGTTTCTATGCAATTTAGCATTGCTAAAATGGAAATTTTAATCTTGTATTTGTCTTGCAGCAATGCTGATAAAGTTCGGGAATTTATAAAGAATGTTTATGTGGATAGGAGATACGTTGGGGGAAAAAACTCTGACAGGCCTCCAAGAGATATGCAGGCAATCTATTCCTAAACCAATATTACTTGTAAAAATGAAAAAGATGAAATCTTATCCAAATCGATAATTACATTTAGCATAGGATAGTTTGGAAATTTCTTTTTTATTTTTATTTTTGTTGAATTAACAACCTTTTTGATTGTCCTCGTCTTTCCAGTAAATTTTCTTGCTTCATTTTGTGGGCTAATCTGTGGTAATTTTAAATGAAATTAACAGAACCCTAGGCACCATGAAGATGAGACGAGACGAGCCAGTTCATATCACTCTTATTCTCAAAGCCCACCATATGACTATCAATATGAAGAACGTCGTTATGGAAAACCAGCCCCTGTACTTACTAGGAAGCCTGGTTCAGATCGGGGCCTTTATGAAGGGAGAATCTCTAGTTTCTTCAGTCCTAGTCGTTTTAGTGACCAAATGAATGAGGACAGGTTTGCAAATGAGGGATCAAATCCCAGAGCTTCAGACTATTCTGTGTCTAGTGCCGGTGATCCATTCAAGTCAGATACCCAGTCACCAAATTTTCAAAGAGACATTATCAGTCCTCCTTATCAAACTTCAAGGGATATCCTGAATGAACACATTCAACGTCAAACAATGAGTACATTCTCAGAGTCAAACACCAAGACAGATGCAGACAGGGTTCACCGTCCACAGGTCTTGTTATTCTTACACCTTATTTTTTCAACCATTGTTGTCAAATTGTGATTTGTTTTGCTAAAATAGTGGATTGTGAATGTATCAAATTTTGACTCGTAAGATTCAATTTATTTAATATAATATATAATTTTTTATATGTATATATATAAAAAATACAGTGTTTAAAATGAAGTACATATCAATATAACTAAATTGTATTTTGTATTTACATATTAAAGCACGTATTTCGATAAAAATTAATTGATATATATATTTTTTATTTCTTGATAGAGAGGGAAAAACACCATTGTTTCATGCATTATGTAAACCAAAAAAAAAAAAAAAAAAAGAAAAGAAAAGAAAAAAGAAAAAAAAGAATTGAATTGTAGTGAATCATAGTGAATTGCAAATTGAATCACATGATATACTCAATTTTTGATTCAACAACACAGTTTGAATCATATTGGTTGAAACTCGTATCGAATTCTAACAACCATGTTTTCAACAATGATCTGTTGGTAGTCTTGTTTGAGGTGTATCTTGATACAAGTTAAGCATTATGAATGCAATACAGTTGATGACTTCATCTTCTTTATGTGTGTAGTGTGCATGAATTCCACCAAATGGCAGTCGGATATGTAGATTAGGGCAGATTTAGCAGGAGTTAGCATCTTTTCTATTTGATGCATTGGATTACTTCAAAACTGGCATCACAACTTTTTTTTTTTTTTTTTTTGTGTGTGTGTGTGTTAAAATTTTTTGTTTTCTCCCTCATTTGACCACTTAGATTTTATTAAGCAAGTATATATCAGATTGTGTGGCCTGCAAACTATTTCATGGTTGCATTAAAATTGAATCTACTTAAATTGGATAGTATCATAAATGGACTGCTATTATGATGGATGTTTATCCTAATTTTTCCTCTCAAGAGTTCTGTAGTACATTGTAAAATTGCATTTTATATCAGGTTTTTAAACAATGTTTTGGTTGTTACAATGCATATCTAAAGTATCAGATGGTTTCCCTCAATGTCTGTCTTGCAGATTCTCTATTTTTTTTTCAAAAAAAAAAAAATTAATCTCGACATTGCAAAGGGGCATCATTTCCAAGATTCCGATGAAGATTTGATTGTTGCCATGCAAGTTTAAAACTCACATTTGTAAATGGTTTTTTGTCACGTGGACACCCTGCCGGAAACTTTATGGAAGAAATGACTTGAATTCTTCTTCAACATGTGTCGGATATTATCCGATATAATCGGAAGGAATATCTCTCTACAGAGATCCTATTGTGTTGCGATGGTCCTTGTAAAATTTTGCTTTACCTGTCCTGATGAATTTGACTTGTGATTTGAGGATATTTCACTACTAATCTTTAATTCTTCCTGGGGACACTCTCATGTACAATTTATACTTCATCCCTCCCTCGTGAGTGGAGCCACTATCTTACTTATCTGTGTTAACAGTCTTCTGAACTGTTTGCCTCTTTTTTTCTCCTTGTGAAAGATAGGTTTCTCCTGAGAGGGGTTTGGATGGCTCTTAGATACAATTATGCTTTCATATTTTAGGAGGACATTTAGTGTGGATCCACTTCTCTTTAAATTGCCTAGCTGGAGGTTTTCAGCATAGCCTTATATAATGATGTGTCTGTGAGTAGTTGTTGGAGCTTTTATTTCCACACATGGTTTCCTACTAGTGCACACATCTTTTTTGTTCGGAAATCAACTTCCAAATAAAACTATTTGGTTTGAAAATTAACTCCCAAACAAAATTATTTGATTCAGTCAGCTGTATCTTTGGTTTAGAAGTTGATTTTTGAACATAACTATTTGCTTTGGAAATCAACTTCTGAACCAATGATTTTTGTTCAAAAATCAACTTCTGAACCAAAACTTCAGAAATTGTGTGTGAACTGAGATAATGAGGTGTGTGGAAATAGAAGGTCCCACAGTTGTTATTGATGATTCAAATTCTAGAGTTGTGGTCCATAAGAAAAAGTGCAAGTTTTTGACGTGGAATCACTGTAAGCATGATGAAAATATCATGTAATGTGAAGTTGAGGTTGTGAGCTGATGTTACCAAATAACTTTTATGAACTCTGGCATTCCCTTTGAAATCTTTCTTCTAATTATGATGGTCATTGTCAAGACTCTCCTCTGTCAGCTTATTTAGAAATCCTGATTCTTTAGAAGGTGGGTTTTTGCGCATTGGCAGGTGCTTGGAAAATGCTACTGAATATTGAATCATTGATAACCTCATTGCTGGAAATGGACAGACCAGCTGATGCTTGCTCACTTTGAGAATGTGCACAGCATTGTAAATCTTATTTGTTGCTATTGTTGTCTAAATTGTGCAGTACTTTTTTTTAGCTGGTATTTGGTCACTTTGAAAAGATTAGAATAAGATGAGTTCTCTGGTATAGAATTAGAGATCTATTATGTGGATTCTAACGGATTCTTCAGTCATTAATTTAGTGCCTTTTTTGGTCTCTGCCACAGTTGATAGACATTGGCCTAAATGTCAATTTGGACATTGTGTACACATTTTACAACTTTTGCATGCATGTTTCTGGTTATTAACATGAATTTATGTCTAATTGAAAAATTGATAAAATGTGGTAGAAAAGATTACTAGATGATCAAAATGTTTATTGTTTTTGTCTGACATATGGGTGGAAGCAATTATACGAAGATAGTGTAAATTTTGTTTAGCACTATATTTATCCCTGTGAATATGTTAAATTGTGGTGTATGCATAGGCTGCATGGTTATTATTTTATTGGTTATAAGGTAGTGTTTCTTCATTTTGTTAATGGTGTTTCTTCACCTATCATCTGACATTTCTTTACCCTTTTATTTAGAGAACTGCATCTTCAGGCAGCTTTGGATCATTTGACAGCAATTCCATGTCTCTCAAGTCAGTTAATTCAGTTAGTTTAGTGGATATTGCCTCAGAATCTGAGCAATCTGGGACCAACCAGGATAAACAGTATGCTGATCCCCCTTTACAACAATCATCAGTGTCTGGAAATTTTGGTGGCTTGGACCTGTTTAATGCACCATTTGCGCCACAAATTGTTCCTTCAGCTTCGGCCATTGATTTGTTTCAGTTTCCAGCGACACCATCTACTCCTCCAGTAGATTTGTTTCAGCCATCTTCTATTGCTTCAGTTCCAACTTTGCATGCTCATCAACCGTCCCAAACAAATCCCTCATCTTTAGATCTATTCGCTGATATGCCTCATCAGCAGCCAGCAGCAACCTTGGATAAAAAATCACCAGATGAGGTTGTCCCGAAGAATGAAGGATGGGCCACATTTGATTTGCCTCAACACATGGCATCTACTCAGGGCATTGGAAATTCTACAACTGCAGTGGTACCTCCTACCGATGGAGGTTCTTTGGGAATGTTTGACCCACATTTACTGCCATTTACAAGCCTGCAGTGGCCAGCATTTGAAGATAGTAATGCTCATGTGCCTTCATCAATGCCTACTCTATGGCATGAGACACCGGATAATGTTCAATTTGCCGATAATGCAACAAGAACTCAAGTAAGTGATCTGACGTGACAATGTAAATGTGCTCTCCTGAAACTTCTCAGAGGTGTTGAGATCTATTAGGAAATGTTTTGCTTGGTGCATGGTCATTCAATTCAAGCTGAGTGATAGGCTTCAAATTTGACGGATAAACTCAAATGGCTTTGAAATGTAACTTTTCAATTTTTTTTTTTTTTTTTCTTTCTTTCTTTCAAGCAGGCATGGAATGCTTTTGAAGATCCCACTGGAGTCATACCTCATGGGAGCATTCAACAAAGTAGTGAAGAAATTGCTGTGCATGCACCTTCTACAACTGTGAATCAGTATTTGGGTGTAAGAGTCTCAGAGGTTACATGATTGCTCTAGCAATTCTGAAGAGATTTTTTCTTTCCTTGTGCTCATTCTTGGATTTTTAGCTTAGCAGGACTTTGGGGATGGACTTCAAAGAGCTGCCTTGGATAATGGACCTCTTAATCCCAATGTACCATTACATGTTAATGGATCCTCATATGCTTCATCTTCAATTCCTTCTATGGTTTGTACTGTTTCCTTGCTTTAGGGTTATTGGTTGATTTGATCAGCTCTTTTCTTCCTATTTAACTTTGTTTGTTTGTTTGTTTGTTTTTTCTTTTTCTTTTTTCTTGGATAAGTTCTTATTTCACTTTGTGAATTAATTTTTATTTATTTATTTATTTATTTTTCACAGGTAGGAGCACAGTCCCATGCAACAGATGGCAAATCTATCAACCCATTTGATCATCCCTATGATTCTGATCTTGAATCCAGCAGTATGGTATGTTTTGTATATGTGTTTTTGGTCTTCCCAAGTAAAACTTTGACATTTAGGAATACAACAATGTGCCTAGCTAAAAGAACAGAGAAATGTATCTGCAATAAACCCTCTTCTTTCTCACACTCTCTCTTGTTTGAGTTGTCTCATCAATATAGCAAAATGCTGCAAAATCGTAAAAATGCGCTTTTTAAAGATGCCTAGTTTACTCATTCTTAATTCAAAAAGAGATGGGCAAGATGAACACCCTTTTTGTAACTACTTCCTGATTGTAATTTGTAAAAAAATTTAGTTTACCATCAGGGTTTTGGATGGAAAATGTCATGTGTCTAGCACATGACACGGTAATTTTCTGACTAAAATGCTATTTATTTTTTGGGTCGTAATTGTCTAACTAAACAAGCAGTGAAGGCATTGCTTTAGTAAATGGAGAGCTGATGTAGATTGCCTCCAAGAAACTTTGATGTCTACTATTTTATGAAGTTTTAACAAGTATTTGGGGAGGGCAATGGGTGAATTGGATTCATTTGGATGCAGTCTAAGAAGCATAGACAAACCCAGACATCAATACAGGACACAAAATTTTCGAAAGAAACTAAGTCATCTACTGTGTCTAACGAAGTTAAGATACTACTGCTCCTGGATTCACCTAATAACTTCACATATTGAAAAGTTAAGATGACTCGTTACTGCTCCTATGATAATTGGATGCCGGTGAGACTGATGAATTGATGTGGGCATACTTTCTCTTGAATATCTAATGCCATAATATGATGTTTCTATGATCTTTCCATGGTACATGTCTAGTGTGTCTTGATGCACATTGTAGGTTTGTACTAATATCTTTGATCATGTGCATCACTTGTTGAACAACCCTCTGGTTTTGTAATGTGAAATTTAAGTTTAGTATATGGGAACAAAGTGTTTCCGACTTTATGTCACATGATTACCTAAAGGAACATTATTATCTTCAAGTACTGAAGGAGATAATAACGTCTACCTGTAGCCTAGAAAGCACAAAATGTTATTTACTTTTGGAAGTGCTAGAACTTTTTAATTTTGTTCACTTACTAGCTGTGACTTTATTTGGTGAAGATGTTTTCCCTTTCTATTTTATTTCTGTTGAAGTTATTTACAGCGATGATTCTGCTCCAGTAGGTTAGTTATATTAAAAATCAAATAATCTCAATTCTTGCAGTTTACACAGCTTACAAAATTCTCTTCTCTAGTTTTACATATAGAAAATATGCAAAAAAAATGTTCCTTCAACCATTAACTGTCTCTTGCTGAAGAGAAGTTTAATGGATCATTATTGTTGTAATATGTTTGAAATGAGTCTGACATTCTTTCTACTGGAAGTTATCTGTGTAAATTTACAAAAAAAAAAAAATTGAGTTTTCTTGGATTTGGGAAAATAAATTGTGCACATGGATTTTGTTTTCATTTGCAGTTCTTGGACATGAGTTCTTTGCAAGCTGCACTGCCAAGTGATCAAATTCCAAATACCTTCCTTGATGGTGTAACTCAGCCATGGTTTCCTCAGAATCCGGTTCCGTCTTATATTCCAGCTTCACAGCAAGGTCCATAGTTAATCCCTCCAGGAATATTATTCTCTGGTTAACCACTATTTGCATCCAGTCTGACTCTGGTATGATTTTGCAGGTGCCTTGGGATTCATGGGAGGACCAGCGCCAGGCACTCAAATGCCGTAAGTTGTTTTCTTGCTCTCATTGTTGCATGTAGATGATCTAAATCAAATAGATGTACATTAGACACAAACTGCTGGTGATTTTGTGCAATTTATCTTTTTCTTGCTCTGCAGCTGAAAATACTGTTCCATGTCTTTGTTTCATAATAATAAAACTGGAATGATTGTTCCCTTTTTCTTGTGAAATGGTATCAGTGTCACTTCTTTTTGTGTGGCGCTCATCAATTTGTGGTAGGCCAGTGAGAGTAATTGTTGAAGGAGATGCTTCTTTGTGGATGTGCGTTTCCTAGGCCAAACCAATAAACCTTATTGTGGTTTGGTCTTTGTTTCATTGAGTAAATATTTTGGGAATATATAATACTTAGAATTATATAGATTTGTGAGTGTTATATTTTCATTGCAATTTCCTGTTATTTGGGTGAATTCAGGTGTTTATTTTTAGTGGGAAGGTGATGGTTTTCTTTGATGCAAACCTACCTCCTTTGTTTCATAAATTGCAATTCACGTGGTAAATGGCGGTCTGGTTATTCCAATTCTGTTAATCCTGTTCTTTCCAAGTTTCTCACATGCTCCAATTGTTTAGCAAATGCTACCTCTGCCCCATTTTTTTGTGGCATTGTATACCATGCACACAATTTAAGGAAAGCATCTTGAGTGATAGATAAAACGCCCTTTGTCTTATTTGCATGAACCTTTGGAAATTGGGATTGTGTAACATGCCTAGGGAGTAACCCGTGCGCGTTAAACAGTTCGGACTCTCGGTCTCTTTGATCTAGTCTCACGAGTACAATGTGAAACATAAGCGAGAGTTCACATTTGGCAACTTTTAGAAAATTCATTTTTATTGCAAAAACATTTGCTGAAAATGGATTGCGTCATCAGATCTCAGAGTCGCCACCTAATACTTATTTTGGAAAAATTAGAAAACTCGGGACTCATGCCAAGGCCATTGTTCGTTGTAACTAAGGATGCTTGGCTCGGAACGTTAGGTATGAAGGGGGAAGGTCATTAATTGAGTACCCTTGCTCACACGATTAAAAGATCGGCCTTTAGTAACCATGATATGATTTTTTTTATTTCTTTTGTGTTCATATTCTGATTATTCAATAAATCTTAAAAAAATTACTATGTGAAGTATAGAAGTATAGATTATGTCACTCACTTTGTAACAACTTGATTTCATGTAATTTTGAAGATGTACAACCCAAATAAATTGAGTTTATAAACATGAAAAATCAACATCATTCCAAATTAAGCGACATAATCTCCATCCATTGGCATTCATACAGTTATATCAAGTAAGTAAATAACCACATGGTAGGATGCTAAACATAATAAGAAAATTATGTATAAGTGGAACGCTAAAGCATAACAACTTACATATTTACCTACGTCCCGCGAAAAGCTATAAAACAAAATTAGTAAAATATGCATGATCCTATATACAAAATCCTAAAGCAATACGTACACAAGAATGCTTCTAAAGATTCGGCTTCTAAAACATGACATGTGAAACATTGCAAAACATGCGATAGCGTACAAAATTATGTAATAATCAATTAAAGTACAAAGATGCAAATTTAGCCGGATCTAGGCATGAATCATGTATGTAAAAGCATGGATATGCATGGCATGCAAGATATACACATATGTATAGTTAGGGAAAGTGATTAAAGAATGGGATAGATAAGAAGTGGAGATGAGAAATTATTACAACACTTTAAATATTACAAATCCGAGGGAGATGAATAAATATTACAACATAATATAAAAATTCTCACAAATACTCAATATAAAATAAACATAACAAAATAGTGAATTCAAGCGCCTCAAAGACCATCGGAGGTTGATCTTCTCAATGGCCCTGTTTGGTAGGGCTTATTTCCAGCTTATTTCAGCTTTTAGCTTAATTTAAGCTATTTTGAGGTGTTTGGTTCAGCTTAACAATACAGCTTATACCTTTTTATAAGTCAAAAATCAACTTATTCTTTAAGTGGGAGAGGAGAAGCTTAATTTATAAGTAAAAAATCAGTTTATGTTCACAACTATAAGCTATAAGCTGTTAGGCTATAAGTTATAATCACTTTCCCACAGCTCCACCAAACGGGGCCAATGTCGGAAGGCTGCCCGATTTTGTCTAGAGGTCGCGGGCATGGTCATGAAGGTCGTGGGCGCGATGGTGTATTTTTAGGTGGCTACCCAACCAACTAACGGGCTGGGTAGCCCAGTAGACTCAGCCAAACTCTGTTTTCTTAAATTTCCATAACAAAAACAAAACTAAAATCAATATATATTGGAGTCTCAACTCACTACTTTCAATTAAATTACAGCAATATATAATATAACAAGAAATCAAGCAAAAGAGCAAAATAAGTAAGAAATGCAATGGGTTCAATATGACGTTCGATTGAACCCAATTCAATTTTATTATCTTTTGTCTCTTTTAGTCCAATTTTATTAACCCTTTTTATTTCCTTTCCATTCTTTAATCATTTTGTCAAAAAGTGATAATTACATCCATTAATAAAGAGAAGTGTCAAACAAGAAGTTTGTTCTTGGCATGAGAGAGATGTAATGTGCTGGTAATGAACCTCCGAAGAGATTAAACCATTAAGCATGGAAGGTCTCTTTCTCATGCTTAAAACAGAACTGAAAACAATATATATGGGGCTCTCAACTCACTACTTTCAATTAGATTACAACTGATATATAATATAACAAGATATCAAAGCAAAGAACAAAATAAGTAAGAAATGTAAGAAAATGAAATAAATTGAAAATTCACCTTTTCAAAAAAGGATGAACTTCATGATTTCCAAACTTCATTTTGATCACCCTCAAGTGTATGAATTATGTTTTCAATCTTCAATTTGAAAACTTGGAATTTTGCTAGAATGAGGGCTTGGAGGTGTATGTGGTGAAAAGTGATTTATCTCTCTTGTTTTTGTTCACTTTTACCAACACCCACTCTTCCTATGATCAAAGCTACTAAAGTTCAAGTATTTCAGAATTTTTGGAGGAGTTTTGGGTGTAGAAAAGATGAAATTTCAGTTGTATGGAAGGTATGGGTGTATATGGAAGATAGGAGTATTTTTAGCTCAGAAACTCAACTTTTCTCTATTTTTTTCATTCTTTTCTCTAACTCAAATGTTCTCTTCTTAGTCTATCCTCTTGCTCCTCTCAACAATTTGATGTATACATATAGGCTAAGCAAGTGGAGAAATGGTGGAAGACAATGTGGAAGACAAGATAGAGCATAAAGGAAGATAATGGAGCTAATGGAGCTAATAGGAGACAAAAGTGGAGCCTTATCTCCAATGGATCAATCACTAGGTAATGGAGGCTGAGTGTATATGCATTTGGTGATAAATATATCAGAAAATCGATCAATAGGGTGTCCCAATCGAGCCAAAACTAAAAAAAAAGGGCCTGCTGTTGTCTTAGGCCGAGTCAACAAAATATGCTCTTAAGCCCGACTTCAAACGTGCATATCTCCCTTACTCGAACTCAGTTTTAGGTGATTCTTGAGTCTAAATTAAAACCCTAGAAGTCTACTTTCCAATGGTGATAGCCTTACATCTAAATTCCAAATGTACGAAAAGATATGCCTAAATATTTTGAAAAGAGGGTTTTAAGGTCTAAAATAGTTTAGCCAAAAATGTGTGAAGGTTGAGATTAAAGCTCAAATTCCATCTCTCTTTTGAGGATTCTGTGAGAAACACATTCTGATTGTTATCATCGGGTAATCAACAGAAAGCGCCCAAGTTAGCTTTGGATTTTGACATTCACTCGCATCATTTAATGACTTTGAGCTCTGTCAAAGAGAGGCAATTGACATTGCATTGGTGGAAATAAATGGAAGGGAAGTGAACTCTTTGAAAAATATTTAAAAACATCTTTTTTATAGGTTTGGAGTCGAAGGAAATAGGAGGGGATGGAAGAAAACTAGTTTAGGAAAAGAATGAGCATCAAATTGTTAAGAAAGAAATGAGCAGCCTTCACTAATTTAGGCATATCTCTTTGTATACTTGGAATTTAGATGTGAGGCTATCACCATTAGAAAATAGATTTATGGGGTTTCAATTTAGACTCAAGAATCATCTAAAACCGAGTCCGGATAAGGAGATATGCCCGTTTGAAGTCGGGCTTAAGAGCAGATTTTGTTGATCCGACCCGAGATAGCTGCATACTCATTTTTTTTTGGTTTTGGCTTCGGTTGGAAGACCTCATTGACCGATTTTCTGATATATTCATCACCAAATACATATACACTCAGCCTTCATCATCTAGTGCTTGATCCATTGGAGATAAGGCTCCACTTTTGTCTTCCATTAACTTCATTATTTTCTTTATGCTCTATCTTGTCTTCCACCATTTCTCTACTTGCTTAGCCTATATGTATACGTCAGATTGTTGAGAAGAGCAAGATGATAGATTATGAAGAGAACATTTGAGCTAGAGAAAAGAGAGAAAAATTAAGTTTTTGAGCTAAAAACACTCCTATCTTCCATGTACCTTCCATACAAATTGAAATTCCATATTTTCTACACCCAAAACTCCTCCAAAAATTCTGAAATACTTGAATTTTAGTAAGCTTTGATCAAGAGGAAGAGTGGGTATTGGTAAAAGTGAAAAAAAACAAGAGAGGGAAATCACTTTTCACCACATACACCTTCAAGCCATCATTCTAGCAAGAATTCCAAGTTTTCGAATTGAGAACATAATTCATACACTTGAGGGTGATCAAAAGGAAGCTTGAAAATCATGAAGTTCATCCTTTCTTGAAAAGGTGAATTTTCAATTTATTTCATTTTCTTGCATTTCTTACTTAGTTTGCTCTTTTGCTTTGATATCTTGTTATATTATATGTTGTTGTAATCTAATTGAAACTGGTGAGTTGAGAGTCCTATATGTATTGTTTTTAGTTTTGTTTTAAGCATGAGAAAGAGATCTTCCATACATAATGGTTTAATCTCTTCAGAGGTTCATTACCAGGGCATTACATCTCTCTCATGCCAAGAACATACTTTTTGTTTGATGCTTCTCTTCATTAGTGGATGTAATTATCACTTTTGGACAAAATGATTAAAGAATGGAAAGATAATAGAAAGGGCTAATAAAATTGGACTAAAAGAGGCATAAGATAATAAAATTGAGTTCGGTTCAATCGGACGTCATATTGAGATTACAAAGACAACTTCGTCGCCCGGCTTTATCGTTACTTGTCTCACGTCATCTTCACTCCTTCGAAGCTCTTGAAGACTCTGCCTCAACCTTGGCAGAGCTTCCAAAAGAAATTATTCCCCGCTGGCCATCAAATGTTGAGTATGAGGGAACTCCAAATCAGGCTACGGAAGTCCCCTACCGTTTCAGCTCTTTGTTTTGTTTTTTTAGTGCGTTAATCTCTCCTCGAGCGTCTTTGTACATACGTTGAAACAGGGAGAGTTGCGCTAATAGTTGATACACTTTAAACGTCTTGTTCTGCAATCGACGGGACAAATGAGAGACAGCGGTCACGGTCTCCACACATGACCTTAGCATATACGAGTTAGCCTTGATGTCAGACTGCGTTGCCATTATTTGCTCAACTGACAACGCTGGAAAGCTGAGAGCAGGGGAAGGAGGAGAGGCCCGCGGTTGAGGTTTAAGGGAGTCAGAATCGGTTATTTCCATCGTGGATTCGTTGAGGGCTGGAAAGAGAGTGAGAGAACCGCAGGAAGAGGCCATATCAGAGGAAAGTGATGCAAAAGAAAGGGGTTGTAGAGTGGTGGCAGAGAGAGTTTGCAGCCTTTTGCTCTGCCTCTCTCACGGGCTTTGGTTTAAGTAGAGAATGAGAAAGGAGAAGAAGACAAGAAGGAGAGAGAGCTGAGGCGATCATTGATGAATCAGGGTAGTTGGTTGTCGGTCGGCTGACACAAATGTCGAAGCCGCGTGTCAAGTGCGACATTCGAAGGGAGAGAGACAAATACAAGAGAGGGGAGAGAGACGCGTATATATATGTATATCTTTGTATGTATATATATCTACTTGTATATACTTTGTATATGTATATATATTAATGTATATGTATACTTCTGTTGTGTGTACTGATGCCTTTGTACATCGTTTAAACCTGGTTAAAACCTTCCCTCTCTCTATATGAATTACGTTGAGATTCGCCTATTGGTTACACTATTGTTATTCTCTTAGGTTAAAACCTTCTCTCTCTCCGTATGAAATATGTTGAGATACACCTGTTGGTTAGACTATTGTTATTCTCTTAGGTTAAAACCTTCCCTTTCTCTGTATGAAATACGTTGAGATACGCCTGTTGGTTACACCCTTGTTCTTCTCAGTTAAAACCTTCTCTTTCTCCGTATGAAATATGTTGAGATACGCTTGTTGGTTACACCTTTGTTGTTCTCTTAGGTTAAAACCTTCATTTTCTCGGTTTACTAAAAAGTGCTATATTTTAATCGAAATGGGAGCCTCGGAACATCGTAGAAACATTTGGAAAAATATTTTGAAAAGAGGATTTTAAGGTCTAAAATAGTTTAGCCAAAAATGTGTGAAGGTTGGGATTAAAGCTCAAATTCCATCTTTCTTCTGAGGATTCTGTGAGAAACACATCCTGATTGTCATCATCGGGTAATCAACAGAAAGCGTTCAAGTCTTAGGGCTGGTCAAAATGAGGTGTCTACAGTTGCCCCTCTTTGATAGAGCTCGAAGTCATGAACTGACGTGAGTGAATGTCAAAGTCCGAAGATGACCTATTTGACAAGGCCGTAAGACTTTGGGCAAGCAATCAAAATGCAAACACAAGTGGTTGAACCTGAAGGTTGCCTACGTATCCCATTACAAGAAATCAAACCAGCGTAGTTCAAGGGTTATATGCACAAGACTATACTTGAAAACTGGACTTACACGCTTCGCAAAGCCGGTTATTTTGAAAATCCATGATCATGCAAGACAATGTAATATGCAATAATCAAGTCAACAGCATATGAATGAAAGAAGTCTCAACTTAAATCAAAACAAATCTAATCGTGTGAAATGCAAACACAAGTGGTTAAACCTGAAGGTTGCCTACGTATCCCATTACAAGAAATCAAACCAGCGTAGTTCAAGGGTTATATGCACAAGACTATTCTTGAAAACTGGACTTGCATGCTTCGCAAAGCCGGTTATTTTGAAAATCCATGATCATGCAAGACAATGCAATATGCAATAATCAAGTCAACAGCATATGAATGAAAGAAGTCTCAACTTAAATCAAAACAAATCTAACCGTGCCTCACACGAAAAGGAGTAAGCAAATAACAATTCCAAACATGTTTCACACGAAAGGAGGGAACAGTGCAACCAACAGGCATATCTCTCTGTATTTTATACGGAGAGAGAGGAGGTTTTAACCGAGGAGAACGACAATGGTGTAACCAACAGGCGTATCTCAATGTATTTCATACGGAGAGGGAAGGTTTTAACCTAGGAGAATAGCAAGGGTGTAACCAACAGGCGTATCTCAACCTATTTCATACGGAGAGGGAATGTTTTAACTGAGGAGAACAACATGGTGTAACCAACAGGCGTATTTCATACGGAGAGAGGGAAGGTTTTAACCGAGGAGAATAACAGCGGGAAGGTTTTAATCGAGTTTAAACGATATACAAAGGCATCGGTATACACAACAGAAGTATACATATACATTAATATACATACACATTAAAGTATATACAAGCAGATATATATACATACAAAGATATACATATATATACGCGCCTGACACGCGGCTTCGACATTTGCGTCAACCAGCCGACAGCAAACTATCCTGATTCATTAATGATCGCCTCGGCTTTCTCTCTCTCTTGTCTTCTTCTCCTTCCTCGTTCTCTACTTAAACCAAGGCCTGTGAGAGAGGCAGAGCAAAAGGTTGCGAACTCTCTTTGCCACCACTTTGCAACCCTTTTCTTTTGCATCACTTTCCTCTAATATGGCCTCTTTCCGCGGTTCTCTCACTCTCTCTTTCCAGACCTCAACGAATCGACGATGGAGATAACCGATTCTGACTCCCTTAAACCTCAACCGCGCGCCTTTCCTCCTTCCTCTGTTCTCAGCTTTCCAGTGATGTCAGTTGAGCAAATAATGATAGTGTAGTTTGACATCGAGACTAACTCGTATACGCTGAGGTCATGTGTAGAGACCGTGACTACAATCTCTCACTTGTCCTGTCGACTGCAGAATAGGACGTTTGAAGTGTATCAACTGTCAGCGCAACTCTCCCTGCTTCAACGTATGTACAAAGATGCTCGAGGAGAGAGTAGCGCACTAAAAAAGCAGAGCAAAGGGCTAAAACGACAGGCCACTTCCCTAGCCCGATTTGGAGTTCTCTCATACTCTGCATTTGACGGTCAACGAGGAATAATTTCTTTTGGAAGCTCTGCCAAGGCCGAGGCAGAGTCTTCAAGAGCTTCAAAAGAGTGAAGATGAAGCAAGATAGCTGACGGTAAAGTCAGGTGACGAAGCTGTCTTTGTAATCTTTGTTGCCGAATTGCTGCCATAAACTAAGAAAATCATTACCACCTCAGTTTTTTCTTTTTTGTTTTCTCTTTTTTTTTTTTTTTTTTTTGTTCTCTTTTTTTGAGTAGGCACTTATAACTTCAACTCTCTTTAGTACAACTTTGATCAGGGATCCCTAAAGTTTAATAAAAGAGTTTTGTTTTGCAAATCTAAATGGCATGAATGGCACGGCACTTGAGCATAAAAAACCTTTTGTGTTGAATTTTGAATTTGAAAATGGCTGCATTTCAATGAATTCTGAACTGGATGTCGAGCCTATGACTAACCAAAATACAACTCACTGAAAGAGAAAAAAAAAAAAAAAAAGAGCAAAAACCATCCCAAACGCACTCATTTATGCTTGCCAGAATAAAATGGACACAACCTAAGAAGCACGGACACTTCTAAGAAGGTGACGTATCCGTGTCGTGTCTATGTTGGACACCGATACTCTTTAGACACTCTTAGGACATGTGTAAAAGCAACTTTGATTTAATTAGAAAGTTGGAGAATGTACTTGTGTTGAAATCATGCAATTAAAGTTGTGAGCATTGAAAATTTTCTTTTTTTATCCAAATAATGGTCTGTGTTGTAGAAGGCAAAATTTTGAGAAAAATCAACTTCATTAAAACTTCTCAAAACCATTTTCGGAAACAGTCACTCACAAGTCCGTCAAAGGGAGAGCAGTAGTGAAGTTTTTGGCAGACCACCCAAATGGAAGGAGATGAAGCAGTAGAGTATCTGTTCCCAAATGAGGAGATTCTACAGGTAGAAGAGGAATTGTGGACAATGTATTTTGACGGAGCAGCTAACCAGTACGGTTATGGGATATGTGTGTTGCTGATAGCACCCGATGAATCCCATATATCTCTAGCCTTCAAACTCTGGTTCAAAGTGTCAAACAACGAAGCAGAATATGAGGCATGTATCGTTGGATTGGAAGCTGCTCTAGAACTAGGGGCAATAAATTTGGACGTCATTGAAGACTCAAACCTGGTTGTTTCTCAAGCCAATGGAGACTAGAAGGTCAAGGAAGAGAAAATGAAAGTTTATCATCAGACCTTGGCCATTATGATTCCAAGGTTTGAAAAACTGATGTTTACACACCTGTTAAGAGAGAACAACCAGTTTGTTGATGCGCTGGCAACTTTATCCTCCATGGTAGACATACTGCTTGTGGTTAAGTTGCATCCAATTATCATTGAACAGAAGTATACGCCTGCTTATGAGCTGATAGCCACAATAGATGAGGCTCAAGATAAGAACCCTTGGTATTATGACATTTGGAATTTCTTGGAGAAGGACATGTATCCACTAGGGGCAAATGCCAAAGATAAGTAGGGAATACGGTGTCTGGCCGTCCAGTTCATCATTTGCGGGAATAAGCTGTACAAGAGAGGCCATTTGGGAATGCACAAGCTCTGCGTTGAAGAAGACGAGTCAAAACGTCTCGTGGAGGCCATCCACGGAAGAGAATGTGGAACACACATGAATGGTGTGATGCTGGCCAGGAAAATCCTCAGGCAAAGTTATTATTAGTCGACACTGGAGGATTGTTGTATTAATTTTGTTCGGCAATGCCACAAATGTCAAATTCATGCTAATCGCATGAACATTCCGCTGTCAAAGCTTTACAACATGACTTCACCATGGCCTTTCTTAGTTTGGGGAATTGACATCATTGGTGCAATCTCACCAAAGGGCTCAAATGGACATGAGTTCATCTTGGTGGCGATCGACTATTTTACCAAGTGGGTGGAAGTGCAATCTTACCCAGTGTTGAAAGCATTACATGTGGCCAAGTTCATCAGGAACATCATCTGCAGGTATGGGGTTCCAAATGAGATCATTTCGGATAATGGCTCGCACTTCAAGAAAGAGGTGGTGGATCTGCTTGAGAAATACGTGACTTTTCACAAGTCATCAACATACAGACCACAGACTAACAGAGTTGTTAAGGCCGCGGACAAGAATGTCAAGAATATCCTGTGAAAGATGGTGGAAACCTACAAAGACTAGCTAGATAAATTGCCTTTTGCACTCTGGAGTTATAGAACATCAATTCGAACATCCACAGGGGCTACCCCTATTCTCTAGTATATGGGATGGAAATTGTTTTGCCAATCGAGATTGAAGTACCGTCGTTGAGGGTCATGGCCGAGTGTCAAATAACAGAGGCGGACTTGCAGCAGAACAAATTCAAGGAATTGATGTTGTTTGACAAGAGAAGGTTGAAGGTGTTGTATCACATCCAAGGATATCAGCGCAGAATTGCCAGGGCCTTCAATAAGAAAGTCAAATCTAGGAACCTCAAAGGAATATGGTGCTTAAGGACAATCGAGCCCCCATTCATGACCCTAGGGGCAATTTTAGACCCAATTGGACTGGTCCTTACATTATCAAGCCTATTTGGTCAAGAGGAGCAATTATCCTTATGGATTTGGATGGCTTGGAGTCTTATAGCCGATCAACATGGACAAGTTGAAGAATATTATCCCTAAGAGGCTCGCTAGGCTGAAAACCCGAAAAGGCGACCTAGGCAAAAGTTAGAGCATGAAAAATTGGAAATAAAGAAAAATGGAGTTCGCAAGGTTAAAACCCAAAATGGCAGCTTTAACAAAAGTTAGAGCGCAAAAAGAGAGTAAATACTCGAGTGAACCTTATTTGAACTATATAAGGCCTGATTCCCATCTTTGGGATACATAGGCAACTTCATTCCGAGGTTCGGCCATAATCAACTCCGATTCAATTATCCTGTCCATTTGTTTGATCGGTCCATCTTTTGGTTGTGTTACTCCCATTTGGCAGAAAGGCCAGTTGTAAGATAAAGCAAGTGATGGTGAATGCAGTTGCGGGTAGTTATGACTCTTTCGATTCGGGGCTGTACATCTTGAGGATTGATTCTATGTGTGTCAGGTAGTGACTGTTTTCGAAAATGGTTTTGAAAAGTTTTAATGAAGTTGATTTTTCTCAAAATTTTGCCTTTCACAAAATGAGCCATTATTTGGATCAAAAAGGAAAAATTTCAGTGCTCACAATTTTAATTGCATGATTTCAACACAAGTACATTCTCTAACTTTCTGATTAAATCAAAGTTGTTTTTACATAAAAAAAGAAAAAAAAAAAAGAAAAAAAAAGGGCAAAGCGATGAACTAGGGGCACAATCGGGTAAAGTTTTCTAAAGATCCGGTTTCTAAAACATGACATGTGAAACATTGCAAAACATGCAATAGCGCACAAAATCATGTAATAATCAATTAAAGCACAAAGATGCAAATTTAGCCGGATCTAGGCATGAATCATGTATGTAAAAAGTATGGATATGCATGGCATGCAAGATATATACATATGTATAGTTAGGGAAAACGATTAAAGAATGAGATAGATAAGTAGAGATGAGAAATTATTACAACACTTTAAATATTACAAATCCAAGGGAGATGAATAAATATTACAACATAATATAAAAATCCTCATAAACACTCAATATAAAATAAACACAACAAAATAGCAGCTTCAAGCTTCTCGAAGACTATCGGAGGTTGATCTTCTCAATGTAGGAAGGCTACCCGGTTTTGCTTAGAGGTCGCGGGCACGGTCATGAAGGTCGCGGGCGCGATGGTGTACTTTAAGGTGGCTACCCGACCAACTAACGGGCCGGGTAGCCCGGTAGGCTCGGCTAAACTCTATTTTCTTAGATTTTCACAACAAAAACAAAACTAAGAACAATATATATGGGAATCCCAACTCACCACTTTCAGTTAGATTACAACAATATAAAATATAACAAGAAATCAAAGTAAAAGAGCAAAATAAGTAAGAAATGCAATGGGTTCAATATGACGTCCGATTGAACCCAACTCAATTTTATTATCTTGTGCCTCTTTTAGTCCAATTTTATTAGCCATTTTTATTACCTTTTCATTCTTTAATTATTTTGTCCAAAAGTGATAATTACATCTACTAATGAAGAGAAACGTCAAACAAGAAGTTTGTTCTTGGCATGAGAGATGTAATGCACTGGTAATAAACTTCCGAAAAGATTAAACCATTAAGCATGGAAAGTTTCTTTTTCATGCTTAAAACAAAACTAAAAACAATATATATGGGACTCTCAACTCACCATTTTCAATTAGATTACAACAATATATAATATAACAAGATATCAAAGCAAAAGAGCAAAATGAGTAAGACATGTAAGAAAATGAATTAAATTGAAAATTCACCTTTTCAAGAAAGGATGAACTTCATGATTTCCAAACTTCCTTTTGATCATCCTCAAGTGTATGAATTATGTTTTCAATCCTCAATTTAAAAACTTGGAATTATTGCTAGAATGATGCTTTGGAGGTGTATGTGGTGAAAAGTGATTTATCTCTCTTGTTTTTGTTCACTTTCACCAACACCCACTCTTTCTCTTGATCAAAGCTACTAAAATTATTTTAGAATTTTTGGAGGAGTTTCGGGTGTAGAAAAGATGGAATTTTAGTTTGTATGGAAGATATGGGGTGTATATGGAAGATACGAGTGTTTTTAGCTCAAAAACTCTTTTCTCTAGCTCAAATGTTCTCTTCTTAATCTATCCTCTTATTCCTCTCAACAATATGATGTATACATATATGTTAAGCAAATGAAGAAATGGCAGAAGACAAGATAGAGCATAAAGGAAGCTAATGGAGCTAATGGGGGACAAAAGTGGAGCCTTATCTCCAATGGATCAAGCACTGATAATGGAGGCTGAGTGTATATGCATTTGGTGATGAATATATTAGAAAATGGGTCAATGGGGTGTCCTAACCGAACCAAAAAAAAAAGGGTCTGCTACTGTCTTGGGCCAGGTCAACAAAATCTACTTTTAAATCCAACTTCAAACGGGCATATCTCCCTTACTCGGACTCGGTTTTAGATGATTCTTGAGTCTAAATTGAAGCCCCAGAAGTCTACTTTCCAATGGTAGTGGCCTCACATCTAAATTCCAAGTGTATAAAGAGATATACTTAAATTAGTGAAGACTGTTCATTTCTTTTCTAACGATTTGATGTTCCTCTTTTTCCTAAACTAGTTTTGTTCCATCCCCTCCTATTTTCTTCAACTCCAAACCTATAAAGAAATGCTTTTAAGGCTTGGTTTGGCATAACCTAAAAAAGCTAAAAAGTTAAAAAGTCATTATCCTATTTAAGTCACATCACCTTATTTAACCTATCTACTACATGACTTCAAACCCAACCCATATTTAATAAAAAGTCAAAAAATGCATTTATTTAGTTTATCCCAAACAACCCCTAAATATTTTTCAAAGAGTTCACCTCCCTTCTATTTATTTCCATTTTGTCCTTATTTGGTTTACTGAAAAGTGCAATATTTAATCGAAATGGGAGCCTCGGAATATCGTAGAAACATCTGGAAAAATATTTTGAAGAGAGGGTTTTAAGGTCTAAAATAGTTTAGCCAAAAATGTGTGAATGTTGAGATTAAAGCTTAAATTCCATCTCTCTTTTGAGGATTATGTGAGAAACACATTCTGATTGTCATTATCGGGTAATCAACAGAAAGTGCCGAAAGTCTTAGGGCCGGTCAAAATAAGATGTCTACAGATTGCATCTAAATATAAATTTCAAAGAAGGATAATATGGAAAGTAATGATTGAACTTTTTAAATTTCAAAACTTCCGTACAACAAATGGGACTTTCAAAAAAGTGAAGACTCAAATTGAGATGGAAGAGTAGTGGGCAAAGTTTAAGATGATACAAGAAAGGATAAGTTAGATAAGAAAAAAAGGAATTGCCATAGAGGATTAGTTTATGGAACATGGCAGGTGCTGGATTGAGAGAAAAAAGTCTAGTGCTAAAATTTTGCACTGACAGTAGTTACCTTGTTTGTATTAGCTTTGATGTTTGTAACTAGAAGGCAATGCTAACCCGATGACTTTTTTTACTGACATTTGGAACACTAAATGTGTTGCACTGTCCAAGGATTCGGGGGACATATTTGTGAATTTCTAGAAGCTTGGACTGTCGAGTATGCCATCTGTCTGGGTAACTGCCTTACCATTCCTAACTTCAAGTTGATTGTCGAGTCTTAGGGAAGCCACATTGTGCAAATAAATTGGTGTTTGGGTCTGTTACCAGCTCTACCCTTCCCTTTGCAGATCAGGTTGAGAAGATGAATAGTGTAAAGTGGCCTTAAATTCTCAAATAATTACTTCACATTATCTGTCCATTCAAAAGGCGTAACATCAATTTGTTTTATTTTTTATAGAAAAAATTATGGGAAAAAGAAAAACTATTGACACCTGCCACTGGAAGGGTTGCAATTGGAAGATCAGCTTTGCAAAAACTTGCTTTTTTAATACACATTTCTTTGTGAGAAATCCTACAAATTTGGCCTGCTATCTGAAGCATCTTGTTTAAAGTTGTTAACATGATGGCTTACTTTGTCCTCTTTGGATGCTTTAGTAGTTAGTACTATTAATTTGGCATTGTACTAATCAAATAATGGGTCTCGATCATAGAGCATAAGACTTGCTTACATATTTCTTTGTGAGAAATTCTACAAATTTGGCTCGCTATCTAAAATATCTTGTTTAAAGTTGTTAACATGAAGACTGATGTTATCCTCTTTGGATGCTTTTAGTAGTTAGTACTATTATTTGTCGTTTGTACTAATCAAATAATGGGTCACAATCATAGAACACAAGGCTTTGATATGGCAAGATGGGAGTGGCTCCTAGAAACTTTTGGGTGTGGCTTTGATGGGTTGTTTTGCACACTAAAAATAAACACCCATGAAGCATGGACACCTCTCTGGAGGTCACGTGCGAGTGTCTGACACGTGTCGGACAAGGACATGCGCCGGACACGTGTTGGACACGCTGGAAAGAGTCGGACACGTTGGGACACTTGGGACACGCTGTGGACACGTAGGGACACTCTTAAGTACACGGTGAGGACTTTTTTTTTCAAAAAAATTAAAATTTTTAATTTTTTTTCTAATAACGTACCTAAAGTTGAAGATTTTGATAAAATTAAATATTTGACACAAAATACATATTAAAAAATATGACATAATAAATATATAAAATTATATTTTGGCACTGTCCCAACGTGTCGTATCTTGCATTTTTTGAAAATTTACATGTCCGTGTGTCCGTGTCATGTTTTGTGTCTATGTCCGTGTTTCTTAGATAAACACTAAACAATACCAAATTCTTTAAAATAATGTCAAGTCCAGATATTGATCCACAAGGGCTAATGTAAAATTAAACTAATTTAACTTGCAAGAGTTCTAAATGAATTTTGCTAAAAAAATTGTTGAGAATTATATTGAAGCTAGAATTAAAATGAAAAAGAGAAATTAAATTATCAATAAATACTAAAGTTGGTGAAATTGATTTGGAAAAAAATCCTAGGGCAATGAATCTGCCACTAGTTAAATAAATAGGGCTTAAAATCGGGAATCAATTGTTATAAAGTTTGATCCACCCAATGTTTCACAACTGTAAGTTTGAGACATTGATCAAGAGGATTATCACCTTCAACGTACAGGCACAAGAAGCCATCTCAAGTAGTACTAGTCATTCGCTCTAAATTACGGTAGCAACACGACTCATCTCTCGTAGTGTGACTCGTCTTATACTTTGAACACAATTACAAAGAAAACGAGTGTATGGAAAGCATTTAACAATTATAGAAAGTAAAGTACTTGAAGAGATGAAAAGAAATATTATTATAAACTTCTAAAACATCTATACACTTGTTCAAATTGCTACACGAATCAAACTCAAGGAATAACCTCTATTTACTTGGGTTTCATCAAAACCCTAGAAAGAGAAGCCTAGCCGCTCATGGAGGATTGAGAAGATGATGAAGAGGTTGAAGCTGCATGGAAGACCTTCAATCCTTAAAGTCCAAAGCTTTCAAAACCGTATCCTCCTTGTGCCTCTTTTTCAAGAATTTTTCCAACCCTTCAACAACCTTCTTTTCTTCCTTTCATATTTTTCCAGCAAAATAGGTGAAAAAGAAAAAGACGCGCACGGATTCCAAGGTCGAGCAGAATAAGGCTGTACATGCGGAAGCTGTAGCCGCACATGCGGGAAGGTTCCTCCGCACGTGGGGATGAAGACAGAGAAGACTTCATACTTTGAAGGTAGACCGCACGTGTGGGAAGGTTCCTCCGCACGTGCGGTGAGTGTTTCTTAGCTAGAATTTCACTTTTTGACTCTATTTGTACTTGAGACGCGTCCATCCTTATTCAGATCAAACACTTGTAAACTATATCAAGTTATACGAAGAAAAGCGTTAAGAAATATCAATTATTGGCCTCAATGTAGCACATTTCGGCCTCAATCAGGCTTGTTAAAGAAGAGCCATATGTTATGATCAGAACTGCTTATATGACAACACAAGGCTACTTTTTGGCTTATTGATATCACAGTTGTTATAAACGGGTTATTCTCATTTTAAGTATTGAATTTGATGGCAGCTTTAATATAAGCTTATTTGAACTTGTAGTGATGAACTTCAGAAAACATAGATTAATCATGCTTCTCAGAATCTTGATCCGGATCATAAAATCTCAAGATCCTACAACCCCAGTTTGGCCAAATTATCCAGATCGTACTAGGGTCTAAATTTTTTAGAATCTTAGAGTGGTTGCGTAGTCACAAAATCATATAGAATCGCATTGCTATCCTGATTCTACCAATTTCTTTTCTTGTTCTTTATTTCTTTTATGTATATATATATACATATATATTATTAGTAAATACTGTGCAACAATTCGTGTTAGTATAGAAGATGCATGATTTCAAAATCAATTCATTAAGGTCCCCCTAGTTGGACACTTTTGCTTTCACTAATTTTGTAGTTGTTTCAGAATATATGAAAATCCAAATCTGCCCTTTGCAATCTAATTAAATTTAATAATTTATTTAGTGAAAATAAAAACTTGCAGTAAATCTTTTTTTTTTACATGTTTTAATTTCTGCTACAATTTTGAAGGGACTAGATCCCCAAACCAAACCCCCCTTTTTTGCACTAAAAACTTGTAAAAGTTACTACCTCCATTTAAAGAAAATTAAGAAATCAAATGAATCACCGAATCAAGGTCAACTCATTTATGTAGAATCTGTCAAATAAAACCCTCCATAACTTTATCTAATTATAAATTTGACTGCAATTACATCACTATTTCCTTCATTGAACATCACTGAGATATGAGAGAATAGTGGGAACAGTAATTCTCGCGTAACAACTAGTTCATTTCATTCTACCATTTTCATATTCCAATTATATGATTTTATAAATCCAAGCATCAATATAATATGATTAAAGTTTTGTTTCAAAAACTGCTTATTATTGTAATTTTTCAAGGATTTCAGATTTTGTTTTGCTATATCTAATCACAATGTTAATAACTTTGGAAATTTTCTCTTGCTCATCTTGATATAACTGCTGTTTATTTGCATGCTACAATTAGATCTACAACAGTCTAATGTCTTGCTGAATTAACCGAGTTGCTATTTTTTCAGGAATGTGCCGGCACAAGGCCCTGTTGCTTCTGTTGGAGGAAATCCTTTCGCGTAGGGTTCTAATCAGCATGATAATTCATTTTGGTTGGTGGTAGAAGTTTTCTAGTGATTGGTTTCCGTTCTCTTAGGGATCTTTAACTGCAATATTTTATTTTATTTGGTTTAATTTATCTGTATTATTTTATATTTTCAAAATAAAATATTGCTGTGGAAAGTTCTCCTTCAGTCTGGAAGGCCTGGCCTGTACATTACGTAGTACTCTGGCTTGAACTGAACAAAGATTGTACGGTAACAATTCAGACGCACTTTGTGAATGTAGCTTGCGGAAACTAGATGTGGTTCAAAGTTCCCTTGGGCAAATTTGCTTTTCAGCGTTTGGCCGGTCTGTGTGGCCTTGCTGTGCCCTAGATATAGGGATGTCTGTTTTCTATTCTTGATGGTTTTGCTTATTTGCCTGGAATTGTGCTTGCTTGTACTTTGAAGGCTGGAAGCTACAAAAACAGTGCATCACTTTTGGCATCATCTTTACAAAAATGTGGTTCACTCATCACCATGTGAGGGTATTTTCAATTATTTCTGATTTTTTTTAGGAATTAAATGATGGATTATGAGTGTATCAATTTTTATTTTTATTTTTATTTTTAAACAGGTATGGGTTAGTAAAATGACTAATTATTTTCAATAAATTCTATATGAGCGTCCTTGTTTGTCTCTGATATTGTTGGATTTTCTTTTCATGATCAGTTGGCATATGATGTTTTTGGCTCTTTCGCTCGATTAGCTACGATCGTTCTATGCTTTTGACAGTAGTTCATGGTAAACAACTTAACTATCGGTTTAGCATTGTGGGTGAGCTCTGGCGGGCTTTAAACTGGAGTTTGGGTGTTCAAAACACAGGCCTTTGCCATATTTCCATCAGTTGGCCCTAATTTTTGTTTGGGCCATCTAAATTTATTTATTAAGAAAGTCAATGATGTGGTAATGGCGATTATATAAAACAGTAGTGATAGAGACACTCACAAAATACAACATTCACAATTTCCAAAATAATTTGAATAATTCATGTCGTTATCAGATGCAATTTTCAAAAAAAAAAAAATTAAACACATCAATGGTCAATACATTAGCGGGAGTTATGGAAATCTTTTTTTGTGGGGGTTTCAAATATTTTCCTATATAAAAGTATATGATAGTATTATTATAGTTAGTATTACTTTCCCCTCACTCCCAATAATGTAATGTGTTGGATGTTGCTCGAATCAAAAATTTGCAGAGATTAAAATTGAGGATTGTTTTAGTAATAACTTAAAATAGTCAAAAAGTCAATTCTTCTTTTTATACTTTATGCACGTTTTTATGTAAAAAAGTAAAAAAAAATTAATTAAAATGATCACCTCACAAAACAACTTTAAATTTGAATATTAAATTTATAGAGATTTTTGTAGAGTGAATTGAAAAGGGTAGACACTTTCTAATATTTTTTTAATATTATTTTTCTGTACATTTTTCCCTCACATGCTATGCACTAGTAGTAGGGATTGACTTGAAAGTGATAGCAAAATTAAGAAATAAAATTAGTTTCTTCACTTCATAATTTTTTTAGTTTTTCCTTTTCGTTTTTCACTCTACATAATTTCGTTCGTAAATCTATATCTAAAGATAGCCTGAATTGTCCTAAAAAAAAAGAGAGCCTGAATTCATAAGTAGAAACAGTCTTTATCATGAATAATATTAGAAATATTAATTAATGCATCAATAAATATGTTAGGTGGTATTTTGCGCAGTGTTCTCATTACTGATCTTTGGCATCACTTTTTTTCTCATTATGTACTATTATACCAAAATTTTTAATTATATTTTATCATTAAATTATTATTTTGGACAAAATTCTACAACCAAATTTCTCCTTACACACCTTCCCTATACACTACTATCACCACCTCCCTCTTTTGCTGATTGCTTTCCACATTCGGTCGCTGTCCCCAAGCTACCGCTACCACTACCCCAAACCTTTGCTTTGCTACTACTTCCTGAGTCCGCAACCATTGCCATTGCAACCTTTTACCCACCCTTGTGACCATCACAATTGCTACCATTACCCTAGCGACTCACATACATGCTGCAATAAGAGAGAGATATCACGGGATGTGGTAGAAGGGATTGCGATGGAAAGAAAGTGCTAAAAAGGAGTAGCAATGATAAGAGTAGGTAGTTCGAGAGGAGTGCAACCGATGGTAATGATTAGGGTTAGAGTTAAGATTAGGGTCAGAATTAAATTAGAGCTTGAGAGTTGGGAAGGATGAGAGTATTTTGAAATTTATTAGAAATTAATAATGGTACAAGTTGAAGACAATTAAACAATTTAAAATAGGTAAAACCTGCAATCCGCTTGCAACCTATAAATTTAATCAAAAGCAGACTTGTACCTATCTGTATGCATCCCTGAAATCGTCCAAAATCATTCAGTAGAATAGCGTCGGGTCAGGCGGTTTGTGCAGGTTAGTTAATCTTATACCAATCCTTAATAATATATATTACAAAACTTACAAAATGAACAGTTTGAATCATCGAAGTAAAACTCATGATAGACTCTATAGACTTCTCAAATTCTGTCATATTGGGATCTCAACATAAAAAATCTAATCTTCTATAAAAACTAAAGAGTAAATTACACTTACACTCGCTTATATTTAGATTTAATACATATCATCTTTGACGTTTGAGAAATTGCACTGACCCTTCGTCATTATAATTATTTAGACGGAATTAACATTTGTATAAAAAAAATATCAAATTCATATTCTCTTTTCTTACTCTGCCTTACTTTTTATATTTTATATTTTTTTTCCTTTATTTAATCTTTTTAAAAAAAATATAATAAAATTAAAAATTTATGAAATGAAATTATTAATCACGTCAATAAAAATAATTCCTATAACAGTGAAATGTAATCCGATCAAACGTAAGAAAGTGTCGGTGTAATTTACCCAAACCAGCTGTGAGAAAAATGGTGGGTAGTTTCCTCTGACTTCAAACTCCATCACCATTCTCTCTCTCTCTCTCTCTCTCTCTCTCTTAAATCTTCAAAAATGTCTCCTAAATTGCCCTCTCTCTCCTCCCTTCCCACCCCCAATCCCTAACCCTCACACCACCCATTCGACTAAATTCCCCAACCAAAAACCCAACAATGGACGGAAGCATTCTCGAATCCATCGGACTCGAAATCATCGGAGTCATGGCCCCAGTCTCGATCTGCATGCTCTTAGTCGTCCTCCTAGTCTACTCCCTCGCCTCCTCCTCCTCCTCCTCCGCCGCCGCACCCATCCGCACCGCCGCCAATCTGGTCTACCTCGAAACCCCCTCCGACTCCACCACCCAGAAACTCGAAGGCGCTCTCCTCAACGCCCTCGTCTTCGTCATCATCATCTCCATCGTCACTTTCCTCCTCGTCCTCCTCTACTACTACAACTTCACCAATTTCCTCAAGAACTACACTCGCTTCTCCGCCTTCTTCGTCCTCGCCGCAATGGGCGGCTCAATCTTCCTCTCCATCATCCAACATTTCTCAATCCCAATCGATTCCATCACTTGTTTCGTCTTGCTTCTCAATTTCACTGTTGTCGGTGTTCTCTCTGTGTTCTCTCGTGCTGTACCCATTTTCTTGAAACAAGGGTTTATGGTTGCTTTGGGGATTATTGTGGCCGCTTGGTTTACCAATTTGCCTGAATGGACCACTTGGGTTTTGCTTATTGCACTTGCTTTGTATGATTTGGTTGCGGTTCTGGCTCCTGGAGGGCCTTTGAAGATCTTGGTCGAATTGGCTTCGAGCCGGGATGAGGAGCTTCCGGCATTGGTGTATGAGGCTCGGCCAACTGTGTCAAGAAATTCGGGGGTTCGGGGTTCAAATTTGGGTCTGTTGGTTGGTGGGTTTTCGGATTCTGGTTCGGTGGAGCTTCAGGTAGTGCCTAGGAACAATGAGAGTGATTTAGAGAATTCAGATTACACTGCTGTTGCAATTCGAAACCAGAGTGAAGTTGGGATTGGGGGAGAAGAAGGGGGAGAGACATCTCCATTGGTTCCTAATTCTAGGGAAAGGCAGTCATCAAGTAGTGGCTCTTCAGAGTACTCAGTGGACACTTCTGGGCAATATGGGCATGGTCATGGGCAATCTGAAATTGTGGCTGATGAGGAAAGGTCTCCTCTTGTTGAATTGTTGGGTTTGGAGGGTGAGAGAGAGCCTGTAGGGGGGGATGGGTCCGATACCTTTGTAACGGCTACGCGTGGCATAAAACTTGGTCTTGGGGATTTTATTTTCTATAGTGTTCTTGTGGGTAGAGCTGCAATGTATGATCTAATGACTGTTTATGCTTGCTACCTTGCGATTATATCGGGACTTGGGTGCACTCTTATTTTGTTGGCTGTGTGCCGCCACGCTCTGCCTGCTCTCCCAATTTCTATCATTTTGGGGGTCGTGTTCTACTTCTTGACTCGGTTATTAATGGAACCGTTCATTGTTGGTACTTCAACGCATTTGATGATGTTTTGATCCTCTGTTTTACTTAAAAAACACTATGACTTTGAAGATGAAGCGATATATACCGGTCCATGACAATATCCTCTCTGTGCTCTTGTGACTTTGTCAATTGTCATGACCTAAGTTTGGGATTGGATGATTGATATTCCAATTCCATCCGGTATCACATTGAGATGTAATTTGACTAGCTGCCCAGGTTGGTCTACCAATACTTCTACCCCTAATTTTTTGCTGTTAAAGTGCTTTGAGATATCTGCTTCACTCGATTTTATCTCAGTGGAAATGTATTGATTGATTGTAACCGCATACTATAGTAAACATTAAAAGGTATATGTATCCGGGTATTTCTTAGTTGAATTGGATTCTCAAGGCATTTTCTTATTTTGCTGGCATGTTTCTATTCCATCAGAGGTTAGCTTTTATTTTTTAAGCTGGTTCATTGTACTTTTGAATGTACAAGGTTGACATTGATGTTCAGCAACTATGGGTTATGAATTATCAATTGTCTAATATGATGCATCACCTAATTTGATTTTAATATCTCATTGTACCCATCAGTTTGCCAACTCTTAAACATATTAAATAACTGTGCACTTGTGAAAGTAGAGGTTTATAGTTAGCGAGTATAGTCTATATTACATGGACTCTTCAAAATAAATCAAATACCCGTGTCGGACATCTGGCACTTAGACAATGAGATATGTGTCGGATACTTTTCAAAGGATACTTCTTATATAATTGTATATAACACTAGCACCATTTTATCTCAGATACTTGATTTGTAAAAATATGACATTTTTTTTGCTAGGTTCATGTACCTTTAAATTTATTGTTTTATGAGTCTGACCTCTAGATACATACTTGCTAAGAAATATGGACACGGACACGGACACGGACGCATGACACAACACGGATACGACACAGACATGCCGATATGTTAATTTTTAAAAAATGCAAAACACAACACGTGGGTGACATACGTGAAATATATAATTCTATATATTTATTATATGTTATATATATGAATATATTATTCAAAGATAATAAAATATGCAATATAACACTAATTCTTATAAATTTATATGGTTTTTGTTTTATTATTGTATCTTAAGTTGTTTTGTTCAAACTTATAATTAGTTTCACATATGTCTAATTGATAGAAATGTGTGTTAAGTGATTGACATGTGTGTCTTCCAAAGAGTGTCCGGGTCTTTAAAAAAAAATTAAAAGTAGGATATGTTTTGAAGAGTGTTGGACACGTATCTTTAGAGTGTCCAAAGAGTGTCGGTGTCTGACACGAACACAACACGGATACGTTATATTCTTAGAAGTGTCCGTGCTTCTTAGCATACCTGCACCCGACACCCATACCTGAACCCGAGTCCATGTAACATAGAGTATAGGTTAAAAGCATATAAAGGTTAGTGTATTGTTCTTCACGTGGTTAAAAGCATATAGAGGTTAATGTATTGTTCTTCACATGGTTAAAAGCTTTAGTCTGTACAGTAGTTAATAATTAATGAGTAGCTCTTAACATTGTGAACTTTGGCGTTGCGGGTTTGAAACACAAAAACATCCTTTCCATCCCTAGGTTAAGGGTACATACATTTAACCCTCCCCAGAGATCCCATAGTGGCAGCAGTCTCATGCACTAAGATGCACTCTAACATGCTTGAGAAAACAATACCTCATCTCTTTTTCTCCTCAAACAAGTGCATGTTGTAAATTGAGGAATGGATGGTTCTTGTAATTTACTTTTGCCTCATTTCTTTTTCTCAGACAAGTGCATGTTGTAAAAGTGAGTAATGGATGGTTCTTGTAATTTACTTCTGCCATTTGGGAAATGCTTGTTGATTTGGTGAGTGCTTGATGTCCTTTCACATTCCAATTCATCTTGTAAGTTTTGGTGTGGGGTGAGAGTTGAGTGTTGTCCTCCTAATGATTTGGAATGTTTGGCTAGAGCAAAGTAGGAAAATCTTTGAAGATAAGAGTGGAAGTATGTTTTTTTTTATTTATTTTTTTAATGGATAAAATCTAACCTCCAAGTCATGTTGTTGTTCTGGGCATAGCAACCACATAATTTAAGATTATTTCATCTTTGATTTTTTGTGATTGATTTTGTATGTTTAAGTTGAGCTATGAGAAGAAGGCAATGAAGCTGTATGCCCCTTTAAAAGCCAGAATAAAGCCCAATATGGATAGGTGTCCTCTTCCCAAAAGTACCTTGCACCTCAAAATCCCAAATTTACCATTAAACCAACCCAATAGTTGGATGAGGAGACAATATTTGTCCACAAATGAGCATCTTCATTGACAATTGGGGACCAAACCTTCTTTTTTGTGTTCAATCCTTAATACCCAACGAGTTTAAACCTATTTTTGGATTGGTGAATGATGTAGGATAGTTTTAGAAAACTTGGAATTACATGGCCTATAATCTAAAAAGCATGGATATGTGATACAACACAGATATGACATGGACATGCTGACACATAAATTTAAAAAAAATATAAGACACGACATGCAAACTATATAATTTTATATATTTATTATATATCATACATGAGGATAAATTATTATATTATATCATATATATGAATATTTAAGTCAAAATTAATAATTTTAAATCTAAAGGATGAGAATATGTAAAAATATACATTGTTTTATATTTTATAATTGGATTTCAAGTTATTTTATTCAAACTTGTAATCTGTTTCATATGTGCTAAGTGTTGAGAAGTGTTCGATAAGTGTCATGTCATGCTGGTGTCGGATATAACGCGTTACCTTCTTAGAAGTGTCCGTGTTTCTTATCCTACAATTGATTTTGTGGTGGCTTTAGGTAAAGGTAAGCTTGTAGTTTAGGGTTTTGAAAGGCAAAAGGAAGGTTCTAAAGTTTGTAGACAAAAGGGGGCTGCAATTATGCTTGTACTTCATATTTCATGAATATTTGTGTTAGTGTATGTCCAAGTTTTAGGATGGGGGAGCTTTGCTTGAAACTTGTCCAAGACTTGGGGGTACTAATATGGAACATGTCCTGCAAATTTGAATAACTTGGGTATTGTGCATGATATTGTTATTAGAGAATATTTGAATGGAATTTAAATTAACTTGAATGTGGTTGTAAATTGGGGTTTCTGTATCTCCATCAGAGAAGTAGGAAATCCTCTACCATAAAAAATGAGATTCTCCTTTTCACCCATAGAGGATCGATCTATGCCTGATCATGTGTCCCATACATCCCATACCTATACCCAAATTTATGTCTTGTTAACATGGGTTCATATTGGTGAACATAAAAGTCCATATAACGGGTTTAAAGTGTTTGATTTCTGATTTTTAGAAAATTGTTGTTGGAAATATATGGTTAGGAGTTATGACAACTGTTTTAAGGCTTCCATATTTACTTAGAAGGCTAGTGGAGATGTTTAAAATGTTTGTTAAAGTGTATTATATGACAAACGAGGAGTCCAATTTTGTATGTTAAGGGTTTGTTCATGTAGTAGTGTATATGGGTGTTCCAATGGAGATGTTAAAATGTGTTGTGGGATGCCAACTTTCATTCTCTCTCTCCCCTGTCCCTTCTCTGTCTTGACTGCTAGGGAGCTGCCTGCAGTTAACAACCAAGTTAAGGACTGATAGGTTTAAAAAATTAGCTAACCCATCCGCTGGAGCCCAAAATTGTAGAATTTGGTTGCTAATTGTGTAGCACCGGCACTAGCATATACTAAGCCATCCACTGGCGATGCCCAAGAAGGTAGGAGAAAGGACTAGCGATATAGGCTTGTAGGAGACTAAAGAAGGGACCAAAATTGAAAATTGATGATATGAAGGTGGGATGTTTGACTAATTTCTGGAGTTTTGGACATAGGTTGGGTGGTTTGTTCAGTTCAAGTTACGTTATTAGTTTGTAACATATGATTTTTAATTGGGTTAGATAGATCTTAAGAGTCCTTAATTTTTAATTTTGGATTTTGGGGTCATAGTTCGTTTAGATTAGGAATTGTCTTACTGTACAAAGGTAATTCTTCTGAGCAGATAAATTTCTAAAGCTTTGTACCTTGTTGGGATTGCATGATGGAACCTTGACTCTTGGTGTGATACCTATGCAAATCTAGGTTTCATACCAATACTTTGATGTGTGTTCTCATAGAACCCTATCTTGCAATTTTTGAAATTACCTAACTTCCTGGCTCCTAGAACTTAATAAAACCATACCAGCAGAGCAGCACAGTAAACTAGAACTGATCCATTGTAGGAATCCCCTTAGTCCAACCTTGATTCATGGGGTCCTAATTTGATCCTTTTGTTGTTATCATGCTGCACAATAGTTAATCTTTGAAATGGCCGAAGATTGGATTGCTCAAACTTCATTTTATGCCATTGCAGGAGCTGATCTTTTCTGCTTTTGATAACTGCTGCAAGGATCATGATGTCAGAAATAGTTTGGAGGTTTCAAGTAATTCATTCGGGCAGTATAATAGCGGGGAATTTTGTTTAATTTTTTTTTTTTAGTTTTTGTTTTCTTTTGGAGGGGAAGGGGGCAGTCGAACTTGTGCTCTCCTAGTGATTGTACATATGTTCTGGCCACTGAACCAACACTAGTGGTTGAGTTAATAGCAATTCAGTGCAATATTTCCCTTGTGTGTTGAAGACAAATGTTGGATGCTTTCTACCTTCTACCCTACTTTTGTTTTTTTGGTACTACTTGTATTGAAGGATGAAGTACTCAATGTTCATCGTTTATTAGATTTCCTATTAACAATTACATTTTCTTTTTCTTTTGGGAGATTGATTAATAAATCTTAAATGTTAAGATTGTTATCCAGATAGTCTCAAGATTTTTCTTATGTTCTATTTGGTACATTATAGCTTTTTTAAAACCATTCTTTGTGCTGAAACATGTCACATCAACACTCTCACAACCTTTTGTTGGGTGTTACAGTGTTGGGGTTTTGTTGGGAATTGAGAAAAGTGCGTCTTACAGTAGAAAAAGTGAGTGTTACAGTGAAAAAAAACACATTATAGTATTTTTAGAATCTTTTCTTGTGTGGTACATGTCACATTTCACATCAACACTTCCCTTAAAATGACATTGCCTAATGAGATAAGGGTACAACTGTCTAACAAAAATTATCAAACAAACAAAATAGAATCTCATAATTATATTGTCAATATCAAGAGGACTTATTGAAGTAACTGTTCTTGAGAGGAGACTTTCTGATAACTTTTTCTTTTATTTTATTTTATTTTATTTTATTTTTGTAATAAAAAAAGCGCAAAACACGAGAAGGAAGAGCATAGGAAAGAAAATACATGCAGTTCTTCCTTTTTAAAAGAAGCCATATTTATCTTCCTGTTTGGTTACCATTTATGTAAGTTTATTATTATTATTTTAAGAAAAATGCTTGAGAGCTCTAGGATAAGAGCTCTAAACCATGCACTAATGACATGGAAGTGTGTGGGATCCAGCCTGATGTGATGTTTTAGCTTGAAATTTTTTTTTTTTTTGGACATGCCAACTCATTAGAGCTCTTTTAGAGCTCTACTTTTAGAGCTCTGTAGCATTGTTGTTATTTTAATGGTGGACAGATTGACATTTTCTGCAACAAAGCATTTCCATCAGGTTATGATGGGCTATAAAATGTGATTCAATACATACATGCCCATGTTCTTTTTTCGGAAACGACAATGCTACGTAGCTCAAATTTTGTGGCTCAAAAGTGGCTCAAATGGCCAAAACGACATCGTTTTGAGTACAGAACAACATAAAAATTGCCAAAACGACGTCGTTTTGGCCATTTGAACCACTTTTGAGCCACAAAATTTGAGCTACGAGACATTTTCCAATCAACTAATTAGAAACTCGGATATAATTTATTTTCCATGTGCTTATTTTCCATCCATTTTTTTTTTGGGCAAATTACATATACCTCCTTTGAGGTTTAGCTAAATTACAGATACCCCTAAGGTTTCGAAAATTACAGATACCTTCTGAGGTTTATATTTTCATAACAAATTACTCTCCGAGGCTTATATTTTCATAACAATTTGCCCCCTAATTTGTTATGCAAATAGTACTTTTAGGAGAATATCTGTAATTTTTTAAATTTCAGAGAGTATCTGTAATTTTGTTAAATCTCGAGAGATATATGTAATTTGCCTCTTTTTTTTTTTTTTTTTTTTTTTCCTTCTTCTGACAAATTTAGAATCCAAGCATAATACTTTACTTCTCCTTTATTATAAAGTTAAGAAGGTAGCTCTATCAATGGAAGTGACTGTTGGACGAGATCACCGACAACGGTAATTAAGCGGTGCGTCGTGACCAAAGGAAATGGAAGAAAGAGATTAATGAATGGATTTTTTTTTTTTTTTGATCAAATGAAATTAAATTTTTTAAGATTACAAAAATTTAGTAAATTTTAAGATAAATTACAAATATATTTTTGAGATTTGATTAAAATACGAATTGTCTCTAGTGATTTTGAAAATTACATTTTACCCATTGAAATTTCTAATTTTATAACAAATTATCCATTTTGTTAATAAATTATCAAGTCAATTAACAATTTTTAATAATATTAGAAATATGTTTCAATTAATAATTTATATAATTTTATTATTATAGAGAAGAACAATTATAAATTTTATTTTTTCAGTTAATTCTGTTAAATAAAAAATTATGATAAAGAGGTATTTGTAATTTTTCAAATCATATGGGCAATTTGTATTTTAAGCAAAATTCAAAAAATGTATTTATAATTTACCCTAAATTGTATAAATTATTTAGAGCTTCTCGAATAAGTTCAAATTAAACATTTTAGTTAGTCTCATCTCAACTGTGACCCACCAATAAACTTTATAAGAAATCAAATTTTTTCGGCTCCTCTTTTATTTGTTTATTTTTGACAAATCATTAACATTAATCATAAATGTGAGAATAATTACACTAAACTGAGTAATTATATATCTACAAGATCAACAACCAACACAAAGAAATCATAATACAACCCTTAGTTTAATGGGAAATTTTTTCATAAATCCCGATCCTAACACTTCTATATCATAAAACTCAAATCATTTTTTTGTTATTCCATCAGGTCCCATTCAATGTAGTAAGACCAAAGTACCTTCCATCCATTCTAAAAACAAAACCATTCCTATTCATCATATCTTCAATCTAAAAAAGTACATCAACTACACACAACTATTTAATGTTGATATATATTATACACAAAAAATTAACGGTAGTGCTATATGCACCAATTAGTGTACACATTAATGTACTAAATAGTGTTATGATATTATTATTGACTACATTTATTATACAAATTACAAATATCCAAAACCATACAAATGATGCCATATCATCTGTTTGTACACTAGTGTGTACATTAATTGTTACATATAGCATTATTCAAAAATAAACATGATTTTTTATTGATTGTTATTATGTTTTGGTAGTTCCTATGCATTCAAACGTTGATTGTACGTGATGACGTGAATGTTCACGTTAGATAATGTGAATGTGAATGTTCACATCAGATGACGTTGTGATAAGGGTAATGTTAAGGTTCACATCAACATTGTATCAAATTACACAACTACAAGTTTCAACTTTTATTTGAATATAAATATGTCGTGAATGTTCACACTAAAACATATGAATGTTTATGAAATATAGATACTAACATTATGAACATTAACATTTGTATTCATATTCATATGTTTTAGTGTGAACATTCACGTCATCTAATATTAACATTATGAACATTAACATTTGTATTCACATTCATATATTTTAGTGTAAACATTCATGTCATCCAATGTGAACATTCATATTCATGTTATCTAATGTGGATATTCACGTCATCATGTACGGTCAACATTTGGATGCATGAAAACTACCAAAATATAATGACAATCAATAAAGAACCATGTTTAATTTTGTGTGTGTGATGTATATCAACATTAAATAGTGGTTTGTAGTTAATGCATATCAACATCAAATATAAGGGTATAAGAGTCTAAGAAAATAATGTAAATCAAGAAAAAAGATCTTATGAAATAAATGTATAAATACATGGGACTAAGTGGGTTATAAATTTCTTTCATGAACTTCTTGGGTTAGAACACTCCTAAATAGCACTTATCAATAAAAAATCCCTTAGAAAAATGGTTAGATTTTTCTACTCTTTTTTTTTTTTTTTTTGAATATAATGTTTATGAAAAAAATAGTGAAATAATTATGAATTTGATATGATATTTTATTTTATTAATTATTTTAATTTATTTTATCTTTTTATAAATTTTAACCAAAAACAAATTCAAAAAAATCTCTTGGCAAACAGAACCTATGTACATGTTTATTTGGGGTTTAGAATTGAGGGGATGCAGGCAGACTCTGGTGAGATTGAATAAAAACAATATTGCTGCGGTGATATTAGATTAAAGGTATACGGTAAAAATGTATTTGTACATCAGATTAGTAATAGTATTAATATATAAAATTAATATTTTTAACTTTTAGTAGTATTTTAATATTATTTTTTTTTATTCTTAAAAATATTAAATTTTGTTTAAAAATCATTTAAAAATTTATTAATTCCCTCACTCAATTTCTAATCTTAACTCTCCTGTAGGATTGGTAGTTTTTACCAATTGAGAAATTATTAGTCCAAAAGGATAGTTAATCCCTTCATTCAAGTCCCTAACTAAACATTCTTTATCTTAAATATTATTAATCCAATTTTTCTCTTCAAAGAGCCAAACAAACATGGCTTATGACTTAAGAAGAAATACTTTCTGAGTCATAACTAAAAAAATTAAAAAAAAAACAAAAACAAAAACAAAAAATAACAATCAAACACTATATGAGGTATAACTAAAGATCTTATGAGTTATAACTAAAAAAAGAAAATTAATCATAATTAAAAAAAATAACATAATTAGAATGCATATAATACACTCTTTCAAGAGAAGTGTAAAGTAGCATTTTCCAAGTTTCTTTCATCCCACAATTACATCTACTATGAAAATGGTTACTTTTGTTTAAATAAATGTTATTTTTCCAAAATAATAGTACATGTTATCAATTTTATTTGGGAGTTTTTTTTGATAAATTTTCTTTTTAAGAGTTTTGTTCCATCCAATTCATTTTTTTTTTTGTGACTATTTCATTAGATCGTATTTGAGGTAAGAAGACCAAAACGCTATCAATCTCTCCTACCCCCTATTAATGTTAATATTTAATGTTGATTGTTATTATATTTCGGTAGTTCCTATGCATCAAAAGGTTGACTGTCATTATATTCATATTAATTTGAAATGAATTTTTGTCAATGTGCGGTCAATTACATGATGTGAATTCACATCATATAATTGAAATAAATATTCACATCATTATATTCACATTAATTTGAAATGAATTTTTGTCATTGTGTTGTCAATTACATGATGTGAATATTCATACTAAAACATACGAGTGTGAACGTTCACATCACTATATTAGATGAGAAAGGATGTTCATATGTTGTGAACGTTCATATGATTACATGTTATAAATAAGAATGTGTTGTCAATTAAAAATATAATGAATGTTATTTTTAATATGTTGTCAATTAAAAATAAGAAGGTTCACATGTTATGAACGTTCACATCATTACATTAGATGAAAGAGAATTTTTCGGAAAGGTGTTGTGAATGTTCAGATCAGATGAGAGAGAATGTTCACATTATTTTTAATATGTTGTCAATTAAAAATATATTTATATCAGATGAGAGAGAAAGTTCACATTATTTTTAATGTGTTATCAATTAAAAATATACTCACATTATCTAATAATATAAAATAATAACATCAATGTTATTTAATTTGTGTATGAAATTTCTTATACTTTGGTCCTTTCTCTTCTCTCTCCTTCACTAATATTAAATATTAATATTAAATATAAGAGCATAAAAATCTAAGAAAATAGTGTAAATCAAGAAAAAAAGACTTTATAGAATAAAAATATAAATACATAAAACTAAATAAGTTAAAAAATTTCTTCATAAACTTTTTAAATTAAAACACTTCTAAATAAAATTTATCAATAAAAATCTTTTTTTCTAAATATAAAAATTTTAATAATAGCGGCTAAATATTTCCCAAACGATTTTTTCCAAGAAACTCAGCGTAAGGAAGAGGCGGTTGGTTGAGATGAGCGAGCGTGGGTGATTCCTCGTCCGTCAGTCCGAGTTCAACTGACCAAATTCTGGGTTTCTGATTTGTGTTTTGAGAGAGAGAGAGAGAGAGAGCTGCACGCACAGACTCATCATCAATTATCGGATAGAAAAATGTGGATGTCAGTTCTGCCGGAGGAGCTGTGGAGAAGAATACTGGAAATTGGGGTAGTTGAAACCCCGAATTTGCTAAACTTCAAAGACCTGTGTTGCCTCTCCATCACTTGCAAACGCCTCTACAGATTGTCCAACGACCCTTCTCTCTGGTCCTCTTTACTCTCTTCCGATTTCCCCCAATTTCAATACCCACTTTCCTCCTCCTCCTCATCTAACTTCATCATCAACAACAACAACAACAACCCATCTCTCAATTCCTCTCCCAAAGCCCTCTACAAAATCAGGTACCAATCTCTCTCTCTCTCTCTCTATATATATATATATATAGTTCGGTTGCTTAGAGGAAATGGGTTTTTCTTTTTCTTCTTTTTCTGGGAAAGCAAAAGAATGTTTAGTGATTCATATTCACCATCCATCTACACAGCCTAAGCAAAATGTTTTATTTTTTTTCCCCTGCTGTTTGTTGGAATCAAATGGATGTTCATCGATTGATTCTGGAACACTGGTTAAGAAGTACTTGTTAATCTGAACTCAACCAAAGCAACTGGAATCGGACGATTTGAAAATTTTCTTTTACTTCTGTTTATGGGAAATTATACCGATTGATCGTGGTAAAGTGGTTAAAGAATTTTGGATAAATTGAAATAGGTTTGAGAGAGAGAAAGCTCAAAAGCTTGCAGCTCATCATCGCGCTGTTCTTAGAATTGAGAGTCAAATTGCGGAGCATTCCAGAAAGCTGCAAGAGATACAGCTTCGGTCAGTGGAGGAGACTGAGAAAATGAAGGCAACAGGTGCAGAACTATCAAACTTGCGCAAAGTTAGGTAATAATATTGGTAATGTTAAATCAAATTTTCGAATGTTCTTTCATTCTTCTCTTTGCAGACTATCTTTTTATGCAACTTTAATCATTTTTCCACATGTAAGGTACTTGTTGACTATAACCCAAAACAAATCAAACCAAAGTAAGCCTTGTGTCCTAATTAGGTTGGGTCAGCTATATGTTCCATGCTTTAAGAGATTTGGTGCTTGTTGAGCGACCATAAACAATTCAGGAGCCATGTTCCTGGGAAGTCAGTGCTATCCCGTTTAGGACAAGGCTTATTTAAAAAAAAATGTCCATTCTATTCTTGAATTTTTTGTGCTAGCTAAATTGTATAGAATTGGAGTTACAATTGACTTTAATGCCTATCTTGTGTACCGATGTGAACCTTTTGGTTAATGACTCTGATTGTTTATAATTCTCTAAATCTAATCATATAGATACTTTGGTAATTGCAAATTTGATTGAATCTCTACCAAATTCTTTTTCCCCAGTATGCTTAGTACTTTGTTAGTTTAGAACAATTTGGAACTTTTCAGCTTAATGGCAAGATCCTGTGATTGGTTTGATCCTATCAGGCAAGCTTCAGTGGCCTTAAATGTGTGGCAGCCAGAGGTTGTTCGGGGTAGGCATAAACAAATAGTTGAGCAATGTGTTGTACCTGCTGACTCTCGAATCCATGCACTTGAGATGGAACTAAGGCTCTGCAAGCAGCAAATTACTGGTCTTGATAAGGCTTACGTTAGTGAAATTCCTAAATACATGCCATTGGGCTTCATTTTGGGGTTTGATGGAAAATGGTACAAAATATTTATGATGTTTATTTATGTAACGTGGCAGAGAGATGAGAAGAGAAGGCTTGATGCAGCAAAGGAACAGTTGGCATCCGTAAAGTATCACCCCTTGCGAGATTACAGCTCGACTAGTGGCAGGGTTGATGAATGTTGCATTAAGAGGAAGAAGTTGAAAAAGGAACACATCAACTGTAAGTTTTGATTTCCTTATCAATTTATTTTAGTTCTTGATATGCGGTTTCCTTCTCTGTTTATATACAGTAAATTTCATGAGTCACTAGAAAAATCTGTTGCATTTTCTGTACCATTCTCTCTCTCTCTCTCTCTCTCTCTCTGTTTGCAAGCTTAACTTTCTTTTTCTTTTTTTTGGGTATGTAAAAATAATGAAGAAGACACTGAATGGGCTGCCACCTGAGTACAAAAGTATATTGACAAAAAGCAACAAAGCCCTATATGCATGAAGCAAAAGGATCCTACAAAATCCTAATTATGTTCTGTTCTGTGGTCAGGTTGATGATACCCCAAAATTCTCATAAATTTACTGTTTAAACTAAAAGAAGTCTACATCAAATGACCTTCCCATTCATTGTCCCCAAGAAATCCACATAACCCAAAGAACTGCCAAATTCCAAGCCTTCTTACTCTTTCTCACTTCCAATTATGAATAGAGTTAGTCAATGATGAAGGCAATCTTAACTTTATGACTTGATTTGCTTTGTTTTAAAGTCTTACCTACCCCCTCCTCTAGTCTTTCCCAGAGTTGTGTGTCTGCGAAATGGAATCCTGAGTTGTATTCTAAGTTGTTGCTTGTCTTCCAAAGGTTCATAATTATGCTTGCACTATTTAACACCTTGGATCCCATGACCTGAGACCTTGAATGGGGTAAGGGATAGGGATGGGTCAAAAATTAAATTAGTCAAAGGAGTGCAAAAAGGTCTCCAAAGGGTTGGATCAAGTCAAAGGGTCAAAGGTGGAAAGTCAATAAGGTGAGGCAGTCGCTCGAGCGGACTAACTGTAGACTCGACTTTCTTCGCGCCCCCTTTCGGAGAGCTCGAATTGGTCCTACAGTTCGGACTCCTGTCACGGTTCTAAATTTAATCTCACAAAGTGCAATGTGAGACTGATAAACACCAAAGAGTCCAAATCCGGCAAATTGTTTTAAAAAATCGATTTTGAATCAAAAAGCGCCAAACATGGACTGCTTTGCCAGATTACAGAGTTGCCACTTAAATATTTTGTTTTTGAGAAATTTAGGAAACCCTGACTCGTGCCAAAGGCCACGTGTCCGTCATCACCAAAGTTGCCTCGGCTTGGGAACTTGGGTACGAGAGGGGAAGGTCCTGAAATGAGCACCCTAGCTCGCCCGATCAAAGGATCGGCCTCTACTAAGTATGATATGTTGTTTGATAAACACATGTGTTCTTATTCTGATTATTAGCTAACTTTACTATGTGACGCACATAAAGCAAGTATAGACTAGATCGCAAGAATTGGAACAAATCAACTCGTGTTTGTTTTCAAAAATGGTTTGAAAGTGCCACTCGCAAGTGGGCTAAAGCGCGGATTTGCCACCCTCAAGTGGGCTTAAAACATGATTTTGCCACTTCGCAAAGCGGGCTTAAAACTCACATTTATCGAATTGTCCCAATTCAAGCAACAAAGCCTTCACCCACAGGCATTCAAGCAGTTTAGCAAGTAAGCAAATAGTCTCATGGCAAGCATGCTATCATGGCAACACTCACACTCATGCAAGCGTGCGTAAAACTTACAGTGTACTCCAAGCTAAAACAAAAGTTAGTTAGAAACAATGCATGATCCTAACTATACAAAATGCCTAATGCAACACATGCAACATGAAATTAATAGGCTCGGCTACTAATATGGCATATGTATGCAACAACTTGATAACATGACATATTCAAGGAAGTGTATTGAAATACAATGCAGTTTGAATGATGTGCCGAGCTCGGTGCATGCAAGACAAATGAATGATGCAAACATGCAAGCATAAGGTATGCTAATCAAAACATGTCTTAAACTAACCATCGAAAGCGGTTAAGTAAAAGGGAGAAAGAAGTGGGGTTGGAAGACATGCACACACGCACGCACCCTTATTACAATATTGTGCCCTTGCGAAGGAGGGTCCGAATAAATAAGATAAGCTAATTATTACAACACAACATGAAACTAATTAACTATTCTAGCTAATTAATTATTACAAACCGAATTGAATAACTAGCTATGTTAAGCTAATTAAAATATTACAAAACAGATTAAACTAATTAATTACAACACTTGTATTAATTAGCTACAATTAACTAATAAAGCAATTAAAGTGGCCTCGCGGGCGAGGGGGACATGCATGCTCGGTTGGCTTCTTCCCGAAAATTCATCGCCTTGCCAAAGGTTGCCTTTGTTTGCACTCGCCTTGATTTCTGAAAATTGCACCAACTTCCAGACTGTTTCTGGTCCAAAACAGGAACACTTTTGCACAAAAATGGACTGGTGGCCGGTCGGCCACAGAAGGTGGCTGCCGGCCACCTTAACTGGCCGGTTGGCTACTGCAAATGGCCGGTCGGCCACCCCTTTTTCCAGGCTTCTGGTTTTGTTGCAACAGAGAACAACAGAGGCAAAGTAATGCATTTTTCAAGGAATGTGTGTACTGCCACCCTCCTTATCATTTCTCAAGCTCAAAGGAGTGCGGCACTTGGCTCTCAAGTCACCAACCAAGCATTTTCATGCATGATGGCCAAAGAACCAAGCTTGTACAAGCTTAATGAATGCACAGATAGACTCAAAGGGCCACCACCCTATCATGCATGATCAAGGGTGACGGCGACTAAGAAACGTGGCACGTTTCATCACTTTGAGTATGAAACGTCCTCCATTTCTCGTGTTTGGATTAACGTCCGATCCAAACACATGCAATGCAACACAAACATGCTTATTATCTTGTTCAAGTTTTACTTGTTGTGTTTTATTTACTCATTTTAGATTACCGATTAGTCCTTTAACCGATTAAGTCCAAAGTGAGAGTCCTCTAATTGGAAAGAGGGTCCAAGCCACAAGAGCCTTGAGCATGAAAGAGACCTCATGCTGTTGGTTAGTAGAAACCCGCAATAGAGGATTAAAACCATTAGGCATGAGAGCTTCAATTTCATACTCAAGCCAACAAGGGGCTCAAAGCCACTTTCAAAACAAATTGAAAAGTGAAGAATAGGGGGAGGTTGCAAACTTTTCAGTGCCGATATGGCATGCAAAATGACACTAAATCATGCAAGCAACACATGCACAACATGCTAAGAGCCAAAAGCATCAAAACTAGTGAAGAGCGTAACACTATAAGCATGCAACATTAAGCTCAATTGACCAAACCAGCTTTGGACAGAGTTGAAACATGCCAAAACAGTGGCTAAAACATGCTGAGATAGAAGCATAAAAGGTTAGAAAAACATGCTCACATGTTAGCTCGCAAATGAGACTCAAGACACAACTCTCAAAAGCAATGAAAGAGTGAAATAAATGAGCATGTGACAGAGATTATGATGCTGAAATTACATGCAAAATGATGCTACAATATGCAAACAACTCAAACACTTCATGCTCAAAGCCTCAAAACAATGGACTAGTAAAGACCGTTACACTATGGCCATGCAAAACAGCCTCGAAGGACTTAACCGACCCAAAACAGAGTTAAAGTAGGTCAAAATAGTAGCTAAAACAAGTTGGATTTAAGCTAACACAAGCTAGAAAAATAGGCTAACTCATTAGGCATGCTAGTCTAGTAAGCACAATTGCACTGCAAGTACAAAAAGCAAGCAACAGGTGCACCAACCAACCAAAAACAGAGTTGAAACATGCCAAAACAGAGCCTAAATCATGTTTGAAATAAGCTAACACAAGTCACAAAAACATGCTACTATGTAATGCTAACTAGGCATGGAAGAGAGACACAAGAAGGGGAGGCCAACCCCTCTATTTTTGGACTTCAAAACATACTTTGTACCACTGAAATAACTCTGAATTTCAGTGGTTTAAAGGCCCAAAAAGTTTGACTTCTACATGCTAAAAGATGAGGCAAAGGCTCATACAAATATGCAACAAAGAGGGGTAGACAATCCCTTAGCACAAAATGGCTTCAAACCAACATGTTTAGGCCCAAAAATCAGAACTTTTTGTAGTTGAAAACTAGGCTCAAAATAGCATAAAAAAATGGTAAGACAAGAGTGTACAAAAAGCTTAAATGAGGCAAGTCTTATACCTTTGAAGCACAGTACTTAAACAGCCACTTTCTAGGCTCAAATGACCTTCCAACAACCCAAAATAAGTCCCAAGATGCCTCAGCTCCAAGGTGGTCCAATTTGGTTAAGGGATTGTATGCAAATATGTAGAGAATTCTAGCTTTCAAGCATAAACAAGAGGAGAGAGAAAGAATTCTAGAGAGAGAAAATTCTAGAGAGAGAGGTTCTAGAGAGAGAGACTCCCAAACTTTTCTTCCTCAAATGTTCTAACCTTCTAAACTATAGAGAATGGCCTCTATATATAGCAAAATACAAGCTCAGGTCGAAATATCTGAATTAGGACAACTGGCACATTGTGAAAACAGCTGGAGGGGAAATATTTGCAAAATATTTGAGTTTTGGACACAAGTGGCCGACCGGCCACCTTTAGTAGCCGACCGGCCACTTAAAGTGGCCGGCAACCCACTTTTCTGGCTGACCGGTCACCCTTGGTGGCCGATAGCAAAAATCTGCTTTCTAGGTCCAACTTCAAATGGGTATATCTCCTTCATCTGGACTCATTTTCAGGTCATTCTTGTGCCTAAATTGAAGCCCCGAAAGTCTACTTTCCAATGGTGACAGCCTTACATCGAAATTCCAAGTGTGCTAAGAGATATCCCTCTTTTAGTGAAGATTGCTCAGTTTCGGTCCAACCGGATTCATGCCTAACTTCTCCTCAGCTAGTTTCTGCCCTCCTCTCCTCTTTTCTTCAACCCCAAACCCCTAAATAAGGTATTTTGAAAGATTTTTCAAAGATTTCACCTCTCTTTCATTCATTTCACTTTGTCCTTGCTCGGTTTACCGAAAAGCGCAACATTTAACGAAATGCGAGCTTCGGAACATCGTAGAATCATTTTTCAAAAATATTTTGAAAGAGAGTGTTTTAAGGTCTAAAATCATTTTGGTCAAAATGTTTTGGTTCACAAATGGGGTGTGAGGTTTGGGATTTAGAGCTCCTCTTGCCGAAGAAATCGAACCTTTGCACTGTATAGCCTGCACCATCGAGTAAGCAATCGGTGGCGCCAAAGTCTTAAGGACGGTCAAAAATGGGATGTCTACACTAATCACCACTTGAGTTGTGAATACAGACTTACAGCTTCTTTGATCAAGTGATGGATCTTGGATGAAAGGCTACTCGAGTGCTAAAATCAATGTTCTATGACTTTTGCTCAGTTAGGAGAAACTGAAAGGTTGTGATGACCGCTCAGGCAGTCTCAGTTAGTAAGCACACCCAAGAGGCTAGGCTACTTTCCCCATCCAAAATGCAATAAGGAGTCACATGGGCTCCCAGCTACCCGACAACATGCATTCTAAACATAAACAATTAACAGCATGTGAGTCAAACTCAATGGAAATATAACCTGCATTCCTATGCTTCATTTTCTAAATATCCAAATGAAGTTATACATGTGAGTTCTATACATGGAATCATTAAGTTATCATGACAAAAATTTATCATGTCTTTTAATGAGTTTCTATTTTCAGGTGATTATTATATTTAAATAATTACACTTTAGTAGAAAAACTAGCAAAGAAGAAAAAACAAAAATTTCAACAAGAAAAATATGCTATTTTAAAGCTCCTTTTTGTTGGTACACATGACACTTCTTTGATTGGTTTCCAAAGTTATATTGGTTACAAAGAACCTTTTTGGTAATTCAATTATGGAGGACCTTATTTATGTTATCTGATGTCATGGCTTATAATGTCGTAGTTAGTCTGTTGAGAGCATTTGCTCCTCTTCTTGTTAGTGTGAAGTTTTGGTATGGACACTATACCCCAAATCACTCTAAGTCTTGGGCGGGCGTTGACATGAGGATAGCCCACCCATGACATGACTATGGTCGGGCAATTATATTATGTGTTGGCCTTGAGACATCCAATCCGCTGGTTTAGCAAATCAAGTTACAAAGTACACCAATGATCCAATCCAGTGTTATTAAAGGCGTGCCTAGGCATGCGCCTAGGCCCATTTAGGCCCAAGGTTTGCGCCTTGTAGTGTTCTAGGCTAGGCAACTTCAATAAGGCGCGCCTAGGCGTGCGCCTAGTGTTACGGCCTTGGTTTTTTCCAAGCCAACCGTGCGGCCCTAGATGGATATGCATGCCTTACTTACTTGCACCTAAGTAAGCCTTCTTGGAAGAGAGTTAGGAGAAGATTGCACACACAAGAGAAAGCTTAGAGAAAATTAGAGAGAGAGCTCTTGGAGAATGCTCGCTTGTATTGCTTGAGAATGCTTTGGATATATTTGGATGGTTTGGGCAAATGAAGTCCTCTCCCTTTTATAGGCTACAAAGAATGTTCTAGAACTATAATGATGGAGAGTGTTCTAGACACTTCCTCCAACTACATCCTATAGACTATTCTAGAATTACAAGGATGGAGAGGATTCTAGATCATTCCCTCATCTTCTCAAAGAACTTATTCTAGAATATACAAGAATTATGTACAAATTTCTAGACTTATATACAATTCTCTACAAAGCTCTAGGGAGTTCTAGAATCTTCCAGAACCTCCCAGTGCTTCCTTATTGAGGGACAACTTCAAAATTTGTCAGTCTGTGTCATTCTCCCCCATCTAATGCGACGACGCCCTCGTCGCGTCTTCTTCATGGAATTGTTTTATCTTTTCTTCGAATTGCCACAATGCCTCTGCCGGTTCCCAACTCACCTCGCAATTAGGCAAGCCCTTCCATTTCACCAAGTACTTATGACGTGGGGCAAAGTTTTGTCGTTGGACCACTCGGTCTGCCAAGACGGACTCTACCTCTTTGTCATAGGTTGCCGTGATGCCCAACGGTGCTCTCTTTGACTTGCTTCTGTTCGGATCTTCCTCGTCTTCGTAGTACGGCTCTAAGCAACTTATGTGGAAGACTGGGTGAAGTTTGAGATGTGGGGGGTAAGTCAAGTTTGTAGGCAACCTTACTCACCTTCTTGATTATTGGATGTGGCCCATCATAGCTGCGTATAAGCCCCTGGTGTAGGTCTCGGATGAACTTGTTTTGGCTAGACGATATCTTTACCATCACCAAGTCTCCAACGTTGAACTCTCGGTGCCGCCTCTTCTTATCCGCCCATTTTTCATCTTCTTGGTTGCCTTGTCGAGGTAAGATTGTGCCACATCTACTTGTTCATTCCACATCTTGTTTTTCCAGCATTTGCACTAAGGTTCTTCCACTTAGGACAATCTCGCGCCCAATGTGGCCCATCACAAATGAAGCAGTTGTCCTTAGGCTTGATGTCTTTCTTGGCATCTTTCTTCCAATCCTTGTCCAATGGTGGCTTGCCTCCAACTTCTCTGTTTTTTGGAGCCTTAGAATCCTTGGACTCTTTGGCCCACTTTGCTCCCCCACTTTTGCCTTGACCATCCTTGGTGGATTTTGATTTAGAAGATTCTGGCTTTGTATATTCCACCAATGTCTCGGCCACGGTGAATGCAGTGGAAATGTCTTTGACACCCCTTCGTTGTAGCTCCAATTGTGCCCACTGCTTAAAACCAGTTGTGAAGTTGAAAAGCAAGTCATCATCGCTCGTATTAGGAATTTGAAGCATTAACCCGGAGAATTCTTGGACATAGTCTTGGATAGAGCGGGTGTGCTTCAACTCCCTCATTCTCAATCGGGCTTCATGTGCCACATTTTCAGGGTAGAATTGCCTCATTAGCTCATTCTTATACTCCTCCCATGAAGAGATAGTGCAAGTGCCTTTTTCAATTTCAGTGTGCTTACGAAGCCACCAAATCCTAGCAAGCTTAGTGAGGTAGAGAGAAGCAGTGTGTACCTTAGCCATTTCATCGTTTAAGTTTAAGGCTTCAAAGTACCTCTCTAAGTGCCAAATGTAGTCATCCAGCTCTTTGGTGTCCCTTTTGCCATCAAACTCTTTGGGCGTTGGTGCTTCAAGCCTTGGAGTGAATCCCGCATTAATGGCAACACCACCACTAGCCACAACTCGTTTGCACATAGCCCAGTTCGCCCGTGTCTCCTCCAAGCCTTCCTTTAGCTCTTGGACTTAGTTTTGGAGTTGAGAGATAGCCTTCAAGATCCGTTCCTGAAAGTCATAGCTTTCCTGTGAGTTGGTCCGGATGGTGTTCTGCATGGACTCAAGCAATTCCTTGACTTGGCTTTCCACATTGCCGTCAAGTTGCTCCATCCCTTGTTCCAACCGATCTTGCCGCTCCTTGACATCGGCCACGGCCACTTCCACCTTGACCACTCGGGTCTCCATGGCGCTCATAATGTCACGTGATTTGTCTTTGGCCTTCTTGCCCAAATTAGCAGTAGTCTCCCTTTGTCGGATCTCCTCGGTGTGGATTACTTTCGACATGGTGCTCTTCCTTCCTTAGTCACGATGCCTTCGTTACCTTGGCTCTGATACCAACTATCATGGCCTTGGTTTTTTCCAAGCCAATCGTGCGGCCTTAGATGCTTATGCACGCCTTGCTTGCAACTAAGTAAGCCTTCTTGGAAGAGAGTTAGGAGAAGATTGCACACACAAGAGAAAGCTTAGAGAAAATTAGAGAGAGAGCTCTTGGAGAATGCTTGCTTGTTTTGCTTTAGAATGCTTTGGATACACTTGGATGGTTTGGGCAAATGAAGCCCTCCTCCTTTTATAGGCTACAAAGAATGTTCTAGAACTATAATGATGGAGAGTGTTCTGAACACTTCAACTACATCTTATAGACTATTCTAGAATTACAAGGATGGAGAGGATTCTCGATCCTTCCCTCATATTCTCAAAGAACCTATTCTAGAATATACAAGAATTATGTACAAGCTTTTAGACTTATGTACAATTCTCCACAAAGCTCTAGGGAGTTATAGAATCTTCTAGCAATCTCCAGAACCTCCCAGTGCTTCCTTATTGAGGGATAGCTTCAAAATTTGTCAGTCTGTGACACTAGGCCCAAGTCCCGTCCAAGCCCAAGGTTTGTGCCTTGTAGTGTTCCAGGCCAGACGACTGTGATAAGGCCCCTGATTGGCCCAAGGCTTGCATCTTGAGGGTTTTTTTTATTGTTACTTTAATTGGTTTTGTTTAAAATTTGACAATTGATTTAATATGGTGCAGTTACAGAAGATCCCTAAAATAGGAGAGAAAAAGTCTCCACGACATAGCCTGAACAGACACACACATTCATGCATTTGAACAGATGACCTACTGGAATACTACTTTGTTTAAAGATCCCATGTTTGAATGAAATGCTTGTGTGTTCAAACAGAGAAGCTACTGTTTTAACCTAGAGTCATGGAAACACCTGCACATTTGAATGGAGCACCATGTGTTCAAACAAACTTGCATTTGAATGGACCCAATACGCATTTGAACATGCTACCTACCTATGAAGCATGGACACATCTCTGGAGGTGACGTACAAGTGTCTGACATGTGTCGGACATGGACACACTCTGGACACGTGTTAGACACGCTGCGACACTTGGGACATGCTGCGGTCACGGACACAGACAACCAAGGGACACAACCAAATCCAAGAGTTCAAAGTCAAAGTCCTCCAATCAATTTAGTATATAGCATAAAATAAATTAACTAAGGTCTATAGCAAGAGTTGAACACTTGACATAAGACAGATATTACACTCAGCTGCTCAAGTGTGTGTATGCAAAAGCATGAGTGTATTATATCTGAAATGCTCAACTCCAAAGTGCAAACTGTGGATTATTATTGAAATTCATTCTTCACTTTGTGCTCTAGTTTGTAACGAGCTTGGCCTTGAGTCTTCAAAATGTCAGAATGTGGAATGCTTATGAGACTCAATTAAGCCTAATTAGTAAAATATCTACTTTGAAATGAAATTGTGAACACAAAAATGATATTGAAATTGAAATACATTTTTCCTCATAGAAGTTCAATAATTTGAAATTTTCATTTGCCAAAAGTCTTATGCTGATTTTTAATTTTATTTTCTGGAACAACTCTTTCTTGAAATTTTTTTTATTTTTATTTTTTATACTATCATTTGTAAGTAATTATTTTTGAAAATTTAAGTTATGCCCATTTTGTTAATGAAACAGGTGAATAGACAGGTAAGTTCAATTGTTGAAATGTTCAGGTGTAGACATTTTTATCTTTGCATTGGTCGTTTTCCCAATTTTGCAATTTACAAAAGGGCAAAGCGAAATTTGCCCTTTTTCCCCCTGATAATTGTTGTTTTTGTTCATTTTGGATTTAAAAAATTACTGACATGTTATCAAATGATCGTTTGTCTAACCAATGTAACACCAGGTAACACATCTCGTTGACCGACTTCCTGCTGGAATAAATTTTTTTATCTTGTTGTGGCCATCCAAACCTCTGGATGTATGCTTTGAGGAAGTTGTAATCCTTGTGTGCTATCAATGAGTTAAAAGGCGACTTGCATTGATCTTGTGGAGATCTTCAATCAATACCTCCAAGGGAATGCTGAGCTTGTGGCTAAAGCCTATGTATGAAATATGCAAGTTAGAACATTTTTGGAAGTGAACTTGACTTGGAGCCATGTATGGCAGAGCTCAGTTGAAAGTGGGGATGGTTAAATGGCAAGAATATTGGCTTAGATCCTGGTTCAGGTTTGTCACATTGGTTATCTGATGTTTGTGTTTGTAGAAATCTCCATGTTTATTATTCGTAACTCTTTGTTTTGTTTTGTTTGTTTGTATTTTTTTTTTTTCCAATTTTTTTTACAAGCTTCCTGAATGAAAGAAACTGGAAATTGTTGAACAACCCATTGTTTGACAAACCCTGTTTGTGTGAGTTGTAATGATAAATGTTTTTATGCTTCTCAACCTTGAAAGATTACTACTTGGGTTGTTTGGAAATTGATTTTTAGTGGCTTTTGAGTTTTTTTACGAAAAGATGTGTAAACAAAATAGAGAGAATGAACTGACTTTTAATAGTAATTTTTTGGCTTTTTGACTATATTAAAGTTTTGACACTGTTGATTTGATCTGCATTGGCTCTGTGATTGTGATTAAATTTTGAATTGTAGAGAAAAAAGAAGAAAAAATAATGAATTAAAATTGTTCTTTTCCTATTCACTTCCCTTTCATTTATTTTTTTCCTTCACAAATTCTTCCATTCACAGTAACAGCTTTTTGGCTTCTGTAATGGCTTTTAAGCTTGAGCTTGTTTGGTAATATTGTTACTTCTTAAATTTTGTAATACGAAAATTATCATTATATTAATTAATGTATTAGCTTTTTGGCTTGTTTAATAACATTGTTACCTTTTAAAATTTTTAATACAAAATAATCATTTTATCATTCATATTAATGCACTAGCTTTTTGGCTTGTTAATTTTTTATGGGTTTTTTATTTTTATTTTTTTAAATATTTATTTGATTTCATGATTTTTTTTTATTATAGAAAAATTGATATCACATTTTAAACTTTTTGATGTATGCCAAATGTAAAAATGTTTTTTTGTTTTTGGGTTTATTGGGCTAAAAATGTCAAATACATAAGTCATAGCCAAAAGAAGTAACCAGAAGAGATGGTTTAACCATTAAATCATTTAACTTGTCTTTTAGGACTCATAATTTTTTATTTATTTTATTTATTTTTTATTTTTTATTTTTTGGTCTTGAAAAATTCTTATTGCCAAATATTATAATAAAGTAAGGCATCATTTTAATGTTTAATCTAAGATCTCAAAATATCTTGTGCTTTTACTTGTGACTAGATTTTGTTTAACATAGTTGCCAAAAGTTGGCTCTTTTTTTATTGAAAAAAAAAAGAACCTCTCTTTAGTTAGAGGGATAGGATTGAACCCATCTAGTTTGACTTAGGGTTTGTTTGACATGTGGGTTGGTTTTTTGACTTTTTGACTTTTTTAATCTGGGGTTAAAAGGCCTCGTTTGATATAGGCTTTTTGATTTTTTTGACTTTTATGAAGAAAAAAAATGAAATGATTATAGGTTGGATGTGATGTGTTGTCTTATTGAATTAAAAAACTTATTTTGTTTTTTTGTGACTAAAATAACTAAAAAATCATAAAGCTTGGCATGCCAAACGAAGGCCTAGTGAGCTCATTATTGAGTTTATTTTAATGATATGAATTTTTCATCTCGTAGAACTTTGTAAATTATTCATGAAAATAATTATTTAGATATGATAATTATAATTGTATTATTTTTTAATATTTGTCTTCAAAAAAATTGATAATAAATAGGATTTTGAAAAATGTAGTTCATTTTTTCCAGACAAATATGATGAAATCATATATTTATGATTATTATATCAAACTGAATCTATAATAGCCTACTGAACTAAACTAGACGAATCAGTCTTTTTCCAATTAAAGAGAAATTATCAAGTGAATCCAATGAACTGAGCTTCTCTCTAGTTTGGTTTGTGAGCTCATTATTGATCCTATTTTAATAATCTATTATGTTAATTTTTTAGGTTTACTTGTAAAATCATATTTATCACACATTGTATGAAAATAAAGACGATAACATTACATAACTATGATTAGTCATATTGATTTTTAAAATTTGTATAATTTGTGGTGGTTTACACACTGAAATCTAAAAAATAAATGGAATAAATATCAAAGTGAAGCTTATGACGTAATTCACATGCCAAACTAATTGGTGAAGTGGAAAAGACCTGAGTCTAGCCTGCTAATATAATCTTACTAAACTAAACTAGACAGTCCAGTCTTTTTTCAACTGGCTGCATTTTGTATAAGTTAGGACTATTTTGGAAAGGTAAAATGACTTAGACCCTCAGTGGGGGTGACCTCTACCACCCCGCTGATTTTTGATTGGTTGAAATTTTTTTTATTTTTTTTTGGGTCTTCTTCTCATTGCCCCCACGTGTATGTGGGGGTGCTGGAGGTATGGAGCACTGCTGTTTGGGAAGATAGTTATAATTAACTTTTTGATTAAAAGTTAATTATAATTAATTTTTTATGAGAAAGAAAAATGAGTTATAATTTAGGAGATGAATTATAACTCACTTCTCCTTAATGATGAGATTGGTTTTTGGATTTGGAAGAGCCAGCTTTTGATTGGAAAGATGGGTTAAGGACTTGTAGTTACGTACGTGCCACTTAACTCACCATCAACAACACTTTTACAGCCTGGATTGCTTACTTTTCAAGGCAAACTTTCATAAAACTAAACTGAGTTTCATTGTCCTTTCCTTTGTACTAGGAAAAGTAAATGGTTTTCATACAATCTGTAGCCTCTTTTACTTGGATTTGGAGTGGTTATTGTGTAAGGGTGTACAACAATTACTTTTGTGTAGCTAAATGAGTTTATTTTGGAGTTCATTTCGATAATCTGAACCGTTTATATTTTAGAATACATCAAATAAAACATACCTGTAAAAAATCAAGTTAATCAAATATCGTTTACGCTTTCATCCACTCACATTTGTATTCTTTTTAATACTTTAAATCACAATTATTATTTATTTTTGTAGATACAAATGTGAGTGAATGAATGGGTAAATGATATTCGATTAATTTCATTTTTTTTCAAATATGTTTTACTTGATATATTCTAAAATATAAACTGTTCGGATTATCGAAATGGACCCCAAAATAAATTTATTTGACTACACAACGGTGACTGCTATGCACCCCCACACAGTCACTCCAAATCCAGCTTTACTAGCCCTACCTTAAACTGGAGTTTCTCATACTCAACTTATTTTTGAATCCCTTTGCCTTGGGTGCTTAAAAAATTAGAAAAATTTTAATGGCACACCATTTGTTCATGAAATCGAGTACTCTTTTTAGATGAGAGGAGACTTGTTAAATGCGTGAGTTTCACTTTATATAAGGTCTCGTTTGTTTTCAGAAGTAGAATGAAAATAATTCATAGTGAATAGATTAATAGTGAAGGGATTGATATATAGTGAAGAGATTAAGTAAAATTGTGTTTGTTTTGATAATAGCTGTTAGTGTAGGAATTGTTAAATTATTTTTATATAAAATAATAAAACAAATAAAAAAATATAAAAAAGTAAACATTAATGTTCAAAATAAAAAAAAAAATGCCCAACATGTAAAAAATAAAAAAATTTCTAGTCCCCTCACTATTTTTCTAATACCACCTCCACCTCCACCTCCTCCATCCCAATCCCCCTTCCAACCTCCATCTTAATCCCCTGCTCCATCCTAATCCCTTCTCCAACTCTATAAACAAACACAACACTAAATGGGCCCCATCTCCATCCTAATCTCATCCCGCCCTCTACACTCCAAAACAAACGGGCCCTAAGAGAGTTAGTGTCTAATTTTGAAATTAAATTATTTGTCTATAAAAAATTATAAAAATAATGATGAGTTAAACTGGTGTTTAAAAACCACACATCACTAACTATAACTTTGCCAAAGTGACTATAGATAGAATTTTTTTTTGAAGCAATTACATACATGACAAAGTGACTATAATTTTTTTTTGAAGCAATTACACATCACTAACTAGAACTTTGCCAAAGTGACTATATACATGACACAAGTACATAGATTGGGTTGCATAAAAAACAGACCAAAATATATCTAGAGAGGGAGAAAATTTTCTTTTTTTAATAATCAAATAAGATTTGAACCAACCACTTACCCAAAAAAGATTTGAACCAACTATAGATTAATCCATCATAATAGAGTCATAATGCACCATATGAAATAGAAAAAATATGACTAGGTTTAACAATTAATCTTGTGTAAGGCAAAGGGATTGATCTGGTAACTGAGAGACTCACTTATTAAGCGTGTTGTTTGGATTTGAGTCTTATTGCAGCATCCTTTCACTATTCTCCATTTTTTTCTTAGCAAAAAAAAAAAAAAAAAAAAAAAAAAAACCCAATTAGTCTTGAGTTACAAAAGTTGTAATTTACAATTGTGGTGAAAAGTAAGAGAATTCAGGGTTCAATCCTGTGTCTCTATCTCTAATTATTTTTTTTTTCAAAATATGGTATAGGCTTCTTTGACACAATAATATAATTAAGAAATTAAAGATTTTGAAGCATTGGATTTAGGAGATTTGGACAAAAAAATCCCTTGTGGAAGACTAGATATTTTTCTTAATAATTATATTAGGTGGCTTGTGTGCCCTTAGATGAAAATATATAGGACCAGAGAGAGAACAATATTTAATGAGAAGAGTCCATGGTGGCTATGCATAAACCATATATAAGTGAGAGGTTTAGGAGAAAGAGAGAGAAATAAAATAAAAGACTTTTGAGTCTCATACCTTTTGGGTGATGAAGTGTGCAGTCGCACGTGACCCCTTTGTCACACAAGAAATTTTAACTTCTCTTCTGACTTTGGTTGCCCTATTGACTAGTGTACTTTTTATTAAATAAAAGTTAATTCAATATGAGAAATTATCTAGTAAATTCGACTGACTTATCATCAGGTTGTGTGTTTAGGTAAATTATATTAGTAGTTTTTACATTTTGTTTCTTATGCTATTTTAGTCATTATAATTTTCAGGGCCGGCCCTGAGATTTAGGAGGCCTATGGCGAATTTTGAAAATGGGGGCCCTCTTATATTGAAAAAAAAAAAATTTTATGAATAAAACGATAAGTTATAATTTTTTTATTTGTTTGTAGCCACAAAAAAATTTACTTGCACATATAATCATTAAAATTATAAACAAAACAATTTAATGAAACAAAATTAGGGCAAAAAAATTAGGAAAAAATTATTCAATTAAAACTGATAAAGACCTAGGTAAAAAAATTTGGACAAAATTATTTATTCTACTAAAATCTAATAGATAAAGAAGGTTAAAAAAAAAAAAATAGGGTCCATATATTGTATGTATTGTTTTTCTTGGGCCCAAACATTTTTTTTTATATATATATTTTCATTTTAATAAATATAAGCAAAAAAACTACACTTATAAATAAATATGAGCTAAACCATACATGGACCCAATAAAATATTTTGGGCCCTTTAAATTGATCCTAAAACCAAAAAAAAAAAACATTGAGCCTATAATATTTTACCAAATTTGGGGGCCCTATTTTTGGGCCAAAATTTTGGGGCCTAAGGCCTAGGGCTTAGGCCAGGGCCGGCCCTGATAATTTTAATTAGTGATTTTGACATTTAATTTTAAATTTTGTATAAATTTAGTCCAATTGATAATGCTGATTAAGGTTTTTGAAGAAAAATAGTCACTGAGTTGGTTAAAGTGAACTCACTGAGTTGAATAAATTTAATTTTCCCTATAAAAGTATAACATGTCGCTTATGTACGTATTTTCATCCAAAAATACTAATAATTGTAATCAATTAAATTAAATTAAGACAAAATCATAAATTTAATATCAAAATTGAGCCAATTAAAATTACAAGAACCAAAATGATATAATAATAAAAATATAAGAATTATCGATATAATTTATTTTTTAAGAATAAAGGAATATATGATTATCTTAGTTAGAAGATATATAAGAGAGTTGATATATGGCTCAGTACTATCGAAAGTGTACACACTAGGTGTGCTACAATTTGAATTTATTAGATAATTTCTCATCATATACACTATTGATCCTCAAAATACGGATAATATGTGATTTGTAAAGAATAAGGGGTTGATTTGAGGGATGAAGTATTCTCTTACCAAGTGAGATGTTTGAATTCAAATCTTACTATTAGGCAATGCAATTTCTCCTTACCTTATTCCCTTCCTATTGACCGTCCTGACCTTATTCCCCTCCTATTGACACTTTGCTTCATTTTGGGCATTATTATTTCAATTGCATCAATTTAATGCCCAACTCGTCCAATTTGTGTTTAATATCCCTCGTAATGTTTTCATCGAATCTCCCTCTAATTTTTTCTTTTGGGTAAATTACATTACTGATTGCTCTAGTTTGAGCAAAATCTGACTTTGATTTTTATAGTTTCGATTTGAATAATTTAGTCCCTATATACTTCATTTTCTTGCAATGTGATCCCTCTGTTATACATTGTTAATATTTTGAATGAAAAAAGGCCATATGTAAAATTAGAGAAGCTAAAGTAAAATTCAAATAAATTATAAGGATCACAAACTAAGGACCACCTTGTGTTCAAAACAAACTACAGGGATCACAAATTATAGAGACCACCGGTGTTTACACTGTTGGATTAAAAAAGATAAAAAAAACCTACAGGGATCCCAAACTATATTTGTTTTGATTTTCACTTTGGCTCCTCTAATCACTGCAAAAGATTAAAGATTTTAGAGATCAAAATTTAGAGACAAAATTATTTTTTAGGGACCAAATAATTTTGTTGCGAAAAGTGTGGTGATTATATTTTTAGCAACAAAAATTGGACATTAATGATGAATTATTATCCTTTTGGGACCAAATTTTGTCTCAAAAAATAAATCATTTTGAGACCAAATTATTTTGTCCCTAAAAGTCTATTTATTAGTGACATTTTCAAAATTTTGTTGCTAAATGCTTTGTTTTTGACTTTTTGAAACGACCTTTTAACGACTATCCTTATGACGATGAAAATTGGTCCTTAAATATTTTTTGCAACAAAATTTTTATTTTTAAAGACCAAAACATGTGGTCTCTAAAACTCTAATGTGTTGTAGTGAATTTTACACATTGTCTTTTTCTGTTCCAAATTCTCACAGTAAGTGACAGAAGGATCACATTATAACAAAATTGAAAATATAGAGTCTAGATTATTCAAATTAAAACTATGGAGATTAAAGTGACACTTCACTTAAATTATAAGGACTAATAGTATAATTATCAATTTCATTTTCCTTTCACAAATTTAGATAAAAAAATAATGAGAGAATCACCATCCACATGTTCTTTCAAAAAAATATTATAGATACATGAAAAAGTTTAAAACTTTCATTTTAATATAGATAAAGTTTATCACTAATTTATAAATTATTTTTAGAGCTTGGGCTGATTTTCTATTTCCTTAAAAATAATCCTAATTTAGTTATAAATTTTGGATGAAGAGCAGGAAGACTATTTAAATACAAATTAAATAAATTAGGATTCAAACTCACACAATTAAAATATCGCGAATCAAAATGACAAAAAACTCATTTTTGAAGCCCAATTGTATAGAATTAAAACATGATAAACTATACCATTCGTCCTGTAGTTGGAGTAAAATTTCACTTTATTTCTCATAATTTTAATTTGAACAATTTGATTATTATACTTTTAATTTTGTTGTAATGTGATCCGTCATCATGTGTTGTATTTTGAACAAAAAAAATATCATGTGCAAAAATATCATATGGTTAATTTTGGTTTCAAATTTTTACGGTAAGGGACGGATGAATTATATTACAATAAAATTAAAAGTGTATGAACTAAATTATTCAAATTAAAATTACAAAAATTAAAATGACATTTCCCTTAAACTACCAAAACTAATAATGTAATTTACCTGGTAAAATATAAAATCACAAATCTTCATAATTTGGAAATGAACTGTGTGGACCAGCTGCGTATTTAACCCAATAAAAGCAAGTAAAAAGGGCAGGTGACTCCGCGTGGTAGATCAACAGGTGAACTAAGAGCTTTCCAAACCTCTTTAAAGTCACCCTCTTTGTATCTATCTATATATACATATATGAACATCACTCACATGTTATGTCACTATTTAGGAGGTCCATACAAGCCCAAAAACACACACACACACACACAAGATCAAAATTAGAGAGAGAGAGAGAGAGAGAGTGTGGTAGAAGAAAAAGCCATGGGAAGACCTCCATGCTGTGACAAAGTTGGAATCAAGAAAGGTCCATGGACCCCTGAAGAAGACATCATCTTGGTCTCCTACATCCAAGAACATGGCCCTGGAAATTGGAGATCTGTTCCCACTAATACTGGTAAATAACTGCAATTCCAATCCAATTTCTATGTCTTTGTTTCTGTTTTTTAAAACTACTTTCCACTCACTAACTATATATGAAATCTGTTTTTGCTTTTGAAAAGGGTTGTTAAGGTGCAGCAAAAGTTGCAGGCTCAGGTGGACTAATTACCTCAGACCAGGAATCAAGAGAGGCAACTTCAGTCCTCATGAAGAAGAAATGATTATACACTTGCAAGCTTTATTGGGTAACAAGTAATTTTCAAAACAACTAAAGTTTCTATTGATTCTATATTTAATCACTAAATCTATAGAAAGTCTTTATAATTTTCACCTTGTTAGTTAGACATTATACACAGTAAAATGTTACATACCTTGAAAAAATATCTAGAAAAATATTCAAAGATATATATTTTGGATAAGTAGTATTTTTGTATTATGTATATAGAGTCAAACTGTAGCATATCTGTATTATGTATATAGGGTCTTAAATATATCAGTCGATACGTATCAAATTCTTCACCTTCTAGACTGATTTTCACTGATATATCGGCCCATATATGATCATATTATCAATACTAATATCTATTTCGATATATGTTTGTATTCTCAAAAGGTTGTTAAACTTGGTGGTGTAGATGGGCAGCCATAGCTTCATACCTCCCACAAAGAACAGACAATGATATAAAGAACTATTGGAATACCCACTTGAAGAAGAAGATGAAGAAGCTTCAAACAGCTTTGGAGCCCCAAATAGCGTCATCAGACTCAGCTAGCTATCCGTTTGTCTCCAAAAGCTTCATTGATCACAAAAGGACTATAGACACTACTACTTGTAGCAGTCATGCTTCAAGTTCGACAACCTATGCCTCAAGCACAGAAAACATTTCAAGACTCCTAGAAGGTTGGATGAGATCTTCCCCAAAGACAAATGCTTCATTGATGAATATTGGAATGCACCAAAACAACAATAGCATTGATGGAAGCAGTTTTGCTTCTGCTTCTGCTTGTGCTTCGGTGGCGGCGGCGGCGGCGGCTTCGCTCCAGAGTGGAAGCCGTCACCGACTGCCCAAGTCTGAGCAGGAAGGTGGGGCCCATTCAGGCTCGAACGAGGTGCTCGAGCCTCCTTTGTCTTTTCTTGAGAATTGGCTATTGGGTGAAAGTGTTGGACAAGTGGAAGAAATGATGGAATTGCCTGCAATATTCTGATCAATTTTAGTTTTGAAGTCTGAATTTCTAAGGTTTTAGCTATAAATTTTATGATGACAGAAATAACAATAATAATAATAATGAGAAGAAGAGTGTTTGATCTATTTAGGGTTTAGATTTTTTTTTAATCTTTTTTTTTGTTGGGGTTCTGAAAAGTTGGGATCTCATTGCAAGATGTAACTTCAGTGATGATAATAGTGAAATGAATTATTTGAACTAATCTCTGTTCATTTTCACCTTTTCTCCTATTTATTTTTATTTTTATTTTTATTTTTTGGGTTAATTTTAATTTGTTTGTATATGAACAATTGACTTATTGATGAAAGCAACTACTATTGATCTTTCAAATAAGGGTCCTACTAAAGGACAGCATAATTAACACCAATTTGAGGGGTAAGTTTAGATATAAAAGTCTTTTATTTTTGGGTATAATCATATATAATTTTTTATTGTAACTTAGGTGGATCTTACTTTAATTTTGATTTGATTTGATTTGATTATAGACAAATCTTAAGACATAATCAACATCTTTATAGCATAATTAATACATTTATATTTCAAATAGCAATGGTAGAGCATTTTTAATTGGCTCACCCAGAGTTCATTAGAGTCAAATATTAGTACAATTAACTAGCTCATTTTTTTTTTGAGGTCTCTAATGCATGTGTTGGTCTTGTCATAGACTTGTTCAATTGTATGTAGGGTTGCAACAACCTCTGCCTCCTCCGAACCCCATTTATTAAATTTTTATTACCTTCAAATTTAAATTCATTAAAATCTTAATAAATAAATTTAAACATACAAAAACTTAGCTCGTTAGCTTGACTCATGGGTTTGTTTAAAATTTATTTAAATAATAAAATAAATATATTAAATGATGTAAAAATATATATAAAAAATAAGATAAATATATTATTTATATATTTAAAAAATATAAATATAAATAAAAGCTAACTATGAATAATATATTTATATAATAATGGTGGTATATATTATTATTGTGATAAAATATTGACTAACCTTTTAGTATGTTTATAGGGTTAATTACACTAATAGTCCCTATAGTTTGGGACTTGTGTTACTTTGGTCCCTGACTTTTCAATTGTGACACATTTGACCATGAATTTTGAATCTTGTTCCAAATAAGGACAATTGAAAATATCATTAGATTTTTTAAGGGTACAATCATCAATTTGATAAAATATAAATTAATTTGACAAAAATAAATGTCAAAAAAATATTTTTAATTTTTTTAAAATTATTTTTATCCACCAATGATAAAATTATGTAAAATTAATAAAAATTACATGATTAATTTTTTAAAATTAATTTTACATGATCATCATCCAAACACATAATAAAAATTAATTTGGTAAAAAAAAAAATAAATGTCTAAACGATTTATCAATTTTACATAATTTTATTTTTAGTAGGTAGAAATAATTTTTAAAAATTCAAAAATAATGGTGTGACATTTGTTTTTGTCAAATTAGTTTATATTTTATAAAATTGACAATTTTACCCTTGAAAAATCTAATGATATCTTCAATTGTCCATATTTGGAACAAGATTCAAAATTCAGGGTCAAATGTGTCACAATTGAAAAGTCAGGGACCAAAGTGATAGAAGCCCCAAACTATGGGGACTATTTGTGTAATTTGCCCATGTTTATATATATATATATATAATTAAAATTTCAATTGTACCTTTAGTTTTATACACAAGTGTAAGCTTTCGTTTGAGATGTGGGTTGACTTTTTGGCTATTTTAACGTGGAGCTAAAAAGTCTCGTTTGGTTTTTTTGACTTTTGTGAGATAAAAAATGAAATGATTATGATTTGAATGTGACATTTTGTCTTATTGAATTTTTAGTCTATTTTATTTTTTGTGACTATTTTAACCCAAAAAGTTTATACCAAAAATAGCCTAAATTTATAATTTTTTTAGTTTGTTATCGTGAACAGGCTTGAGTTCGAATTAAGTTTAAACTAACTCGACTCAATCTCGATTTGTTAAATTTTTATTGAATTCGAATTAAAAGTTGAACTCGTTAAAATATTAATAAATAAATTTAAACATATTAAAATTCGGTTCAACTCGAATTATTTGCCGCCAAATAGTAAGGCCTTGTCTGTCATAACTTTAAAAAGTCAAAAAGTCACTATCTTATTTAATTCACATCGTCTCTCTATCATATCACTTTAAACTCAACCCATACTCAACCCATATTTTATAAAAAGTAAAAGAATATATTTATTTAGATCATCTCAAACAATTCCTAAGTATGTTGATATAATCCCAACAAACGAGGTGAGAAGAGAGAGAGAAAGTGGCCCCATAGTCTTTTCATTTTTTTATTTGTAGTTCTTTAATAAAATTTTCTTTTCACATGAGCATTTAAGTGGATATTATTCATTCTGTTTAGTTTCAGTTTTTAGAATTAATTTTTTAGCAAATTTTACTTTTTTGTTTTCGGTATTTTTTTTTTGTTTTCACTGATTTTTTAAAATATTTTAAGTAATTTTAGACACACCTAACATAAATACGGTTAAAAAAAATAATATTTGTGAAAAAAATCTTTAAAAAATTCATTAAATACCAAAAATATAAAAAAATAAAATAAAAAATTCAGTACATTTTTCGTATTTTTGTGTATTTATTAATTTTTTAAAATATTTTTTTACAAATATTTTATTATTTAGATACATTTAAGCAAAGGGCATCTACAAAGTAAAAAAAATTGCTTAAATTTTAAAAAAATATTCACTAAAAAAAACAAAACCCAAAAAAAAAAAAACTCAATTTCCAGAAAATTGAATTAAAAAAAACTGAAACCAAACACATTGATTCTTATTTAACACATTTTAGTTAGGGAGAATTGTAGAAAAATGATATTAACTCAAAATAATTGTAATATCATGAAAGTACAAACAATTTGTGTATTAGACTATGCAACTAAATCTTGTACTTTCACATTTTGTAATTATTTTAAGTTTATACCATTTTCTTGCAATTACCCTTTTTAGCTATAGGGTTTGGACTATCTCCGGTTAGTATTTCAATTGGATGGTCCAATTTGGCTCATTTTGCATCTATTTTGGATCCGTCTCGATAATTTAAACCGTTCAATATGCAGGACTCATTGAGTACTTTATTTCTATAAAAAAATATGTTGATCAGATATCAATAGCTACTTGATCAGGTCACATTTGTTTCAATAATTTATTTTTAAAATTATATTTACTGTTGACACAAATCTGATATGAACAAGTGGCTATCGATATTCAATCAATGTGATTTTTTTACAGGAATGAAGCATTCGATAAGATGCCCAACAACACACTCTAATATGATTTCAGGCTAAAGATAAAAGCCACGGCCTTAGCTATATTATTGTATCACTAATTTACTCCCTAAATTAACAAACACTTTTAACGTGTAAATTTGGGTTTCACTTTTATCAATTTTGATCAATTGACAGATATACTTTTAACACAATTTTAGAGATGAAATGCTCTTATGAAGTTCAAGAAAATTATTTGAAAATATCTTATTCATTTTGGAGGTAGCCCCACCTTGCACTAATTTAAAAAATTTAGACCACATATTTTATTTTTTTTAAAAAATTCAAATTACTTTTTTAAACTATTAATTTTTTTTTGAATACTTACGTGTAGGTACTAATAAGTGGACTTATTATCTAATAGGTCATATCGGAAAAATTTGTCATAAAAAAACTCACTAATTGTAAGTTTTAGCGACAACTTATAAAAATCATGACAAAAAAAAGTCACTAATTGTCAATTTTTAGTTACATATATAAAAAATTGTCACAAAAAAATTATTTTTAACGACGATTTTACCAAAACTTATTTTCAATAAGACTTGATGGGAATTAAGTTTAACTATTAGGACCTATTGGTAGTTTACCTTCTTCTTTTTTTTTTTTTTTTTTTTTTTCAATATTTAGACACCACTTACTAATTTTTACATATGTGGGTAGGGGTCATCAATAAGACGGGTCAGGTTTATCCAACTCGCAAATATTGTATCCAAATCCCACATATTAACTGGATTTTTCAAACTTTGAGCAGTTAACGGATTAGTATGAGCCGGATCTATTTAAAAAACTAAAATCACATCCTACTCATCACTCCAAATCTTACAGGCCAAAATCAAACCAAACCGAGATACAAATCTTAGGTTCCAAACAGACGAAAACCAAGAATCTGACCCACATTAGATAAGAACATTAATTAGAAATTGAAAACTCCCATTAAATCGATCAATCAAATTTAGACTCCATTGTACACGAAACGTAGGATTTCAGATTGTATTTTCAAAATTAGTTTTCATAACATGATATACACTCAACCAATCTTTTTTAGGATTATTGGATACTCTAACTCGACTCGTTTTTGAGTCGTTAAAAACTAATTTAAGATCGGCTTGTTAAGCAAACAAGTTAAATTTAAATACAATTTAAAGCTCAATAAGTTATAAAACTAAGTTTCAATAACCTAGTACTCGACTAGTTAAATTTATATGCATTATAAAAAATCAAACTATTCAAGTTTAATTATTTAAAAACTCATTCGAGATCTACTCATTGTATAAAGAAGTAGAAATTAAACAAAATTTTAAATTTGTCAAGTTTTAAACTAAAATTGAACAAGTTAATGTTGAGCTTGATTCGACTTGTTTATGGAACTAATATTTTTGTTACATATGCATATGTATATATGTTTGTTATATATATATATATATATATATTTAGGATGAGAATTAATTATATGATAGAGGAAGAGAAATAAATAATAGCCATATAAATAAGTGAATGGTACAGTGTCACGAAACTCTTGCTACTAAATATAGTAAAAACAGTTTGCTTCAAAAAGCAATCTTTTTTCACAATAACACAGGGGGGGATACATGTGAACTCTTATGACCTTTCGGTGTGGGAAAACTTGCCATGCTGGCATCTCATGGTTACCATGCAAACTTTCACAGGATGTAGAATAGATTTTCCTTTTTAGAGTTTCTTTATCTGCATTTGGATTATGAATTTAAATAAAAATTTAAAAGAGAAAAAATATAAATAGAGAAATTTTTTAATTTATATTTCATTCACATTTTGCTCATCCTTTTTTGTTTTGTTTTGTTTTTTTTTCCAAATTTCTAGCAAAATTCATGATCCAAATGGATGAGGGGTGGCCCCACACCGAGTGCTACTTTGACGATCTAAATCATTCACTTTTTAAGATTCTTCAAGTAAAACATATTTGTAAAAAATCAAGTTAATTTTTTTGTAAGTATGTTCCACTTGACGAACCCCAAAAAGTGAACAATTTGGATCGTCAAAGTAGGGTCCAGAGTGGGCTCTATCGAATGGAAAACAGTGATTACTGTGTTGGGAGCACAACGGCCATTCTATTTCTGATTTAAGCATAGCCTTAGAGTTTCTTTACAGGAATTATGATTCTCTGCAATAATTATTATTACGATAATCTTGCAATGGTAATTTGAGTAAGTGGTTTAAGTTTAAAACAATTTGAAAACTATAAAAAAAATTGTATTGCAGAAAATCCTAATTCTTTTTTATTGTAGTATTCTTTTTTGTATTTTAACACACCAAAACACATAGTTTATATGAAACTAAGATATTGACTTGGTAGTTGAGGCGTTCTCTTATAAAATGTAATGTTTGAATTCGAGTTTTAAATGCAGTTTTCTCTTCACTTTGATAGAAAGAATAAAACACAAGAAGTTACTCTACTAGTTTATAATTTACTATTTTTTTTTTTTGTTATTTCCAAATTTCTACCAAAATTCATGATCCAAACGGATGAGGGTGGCCCCACTCCGAGTCCTACTTTGACGATCTAAACCATTTATTTTTTAAGATTCTTTGAGTAAAACATATTTGTAAAAACTAAAATTAATTTTTTGTAGGTATGTTCTACTCGACGAACCCTAAAAAGTGAATAATTTGGATTATCAAAGTAGGGTCCAGAGTGGGCTCTATCGGACGGAAAACAGTGATTACTCTGTTGGAAGCATAACGGCCATTCTATTTCTGATCTAAGCATAGCCTTAGAGTTTCTTTATAGCAATTACGATTCTTTGCAATAATTATTCTTACAATAATCTTGCAATGGTAATTTAAGTAAGTGGTTTAGGTTTAAAACAATTTGAAAACTGAAAAAAAAAAATGTATTGCTGATAATCCTATTTCTTTTTTATTGTAGTATTCTTTTTCTATATTTTAACACACCAAAACACATAGTTTATATGAGATTAAGATATTGACTTGGTAGTTGAGGCGTTCTCTTATAAAACGTAATGTTTGAATTCGAGTTTTAAATGTAGCTTCCCCTTCATTTTGATAGAAAGAATAAAACACAAGAAGTTACTCTACTAGTGTATAATTTAATATTTTTTTTTGTTCTTTCCAAATTTCTACCAAGATTCATGATCCAAACGGATTAGGGGTGCCCCCACTCCAAGTCCTACTTTGACGATCTAAACCATTCATTTTTTAAGATTCTTCGAGTAAAACATATTTGTAAAAAATCAAGTTAATTTTTTGCAAGTATGTTATACTCGACGACTCCTAAAAAGTGAACAATTTGGATCGTTAAAGTAGGGTCTAGAATGGGCTCTATCGGATGGAAAACGGTGATTACTGTGTTGGGAGCACAACGACCATTCTATTTCTGATCTAAGCATAGCCTTAGAGTTTCTTTATAGCAATTATGATTCTCTGCAATAATTATGCTTACGATAATCTTGCAATGGTAATTTAAGTAAGTGGTTTAAGTTTTAAACAATTTGAAAACTGTTAAAAAAAAAAAAATGTATTGCTGATAACCCTATTTCTTTTTTATTGTAGTATTCTTTTTCTATATTTTAACACACCAAAACGCATAGTTTATATGAGACTAAAATATTGACTTGGTAGTTGAGGTGTTCTCTTATAAAACGTAATGTTTGAATTTGAGTTTTAAATGTAGCTTTCCCTTCATTTTGATAAAAAGAATAAAACACAAGAAGTTACTCTATTAGTGTATAATTTACTATGCTAAAATAACATAAATGCTTTAGTAATGTAGTATTTTCTGTGCTATTTGTTTTCCCCACCACCAATCAACCAACATTCACTATATTTATTAAAGTCAAAGTTATGAAACAAATAAAAGTTGCATTAAACAAAACAGTACAATACATTATCATGGAAAATAATGAAAAATATTAGTCCCGAAATATCATGTGACATTCTTTACATAATATACCTGACAACATAGGAATCACAAAAAGAATAATTACCTACGACTCCTATTTGATGAGATGGTACTAGTATAAGTCTCATGTAAAGTTTTTTATCCTAAAAAGTCATTTTTTCTAATTGTTTTTATTACCCGTAATTAAAAGGGGAAAGGAACCTGACCTATAGGGATGTAAATTTAGCCCAACCCGACCTGAACTAGCCTGGCCTATGTTGGGCCTTGCGGGCTCCCGTCAAAATTTAGCCTGGCCCGACCCGGCCCAGGGGCCAGAAAATTAGGCCCAGGCCCAAGGGCTATTTGGGCCTTGGGTGGGCTGGTGAGCATGGGCTCGGGCTTGGGGTAGGTTTAGGCAGGTCTGAACAAATTTTTTTTGTTTTTATTTTTTTCTACCAAAATTTTATTATTTTTCATTAAAAAAAAACACTGGATCTCAGGTCGGGCCTTGAGTGGGCCTTAAGCGGGCCGATGGGCCGGGCTTTAAAATGATGGACCAGGGTCTCGGGCCCGAGCCCAAACAGGCCTAAAGGCTGGGCCCACCCCGGGCCGCATGAGGGTTTCGAGCTGCCCGTGGGCCGCGGGTCATTTTTATACTCCTGCTGACCTTTGTTGATGCAAAAAATTTGATGATGTGGTGATTTATCATCTTTTTTATTTTTAAAATTTTAAAATGTCATAATTTTCATATTACATGTCCGTTTTTTAAATAAAATTAATATTTTAAAACTTACTCGTTGAGATCTATTAAATAAGACTAATATTGAATATAAAATTATATAAAAATAAAAAAATATTTTTTTGACAAAATAAGTAAATTTCTCAATATTAAATTAGAAAAAATTGAGAAATTTCTCAATTTTGCAAACTAAGAAATTCTTAGTTTCGTATAGTTTAAAAATTAATATATATATTTTTTTTACAAAATTTTATATTCAATGTTAGTTTTGTTTGATAGATGTTGTTGTGTAGATTTTAGAAATATGAATTTGATTAGACATGAATATGTATAATAAAAGTTAGGGCAAAATTTATTTTACTTCCTTATGGTTTGAGACTGGAGCATTTTACCGTCTGTGGTTCAAATATAGCTAGAGAATCTCATGTGATTTTGGACTAAAGTATTACCGTTACTTTTTTCATCCAAACTAATAGAATGTGTATCACATATGCCATTTTTTAGAGTATGTTTGATTTTTTGAAAAAATAAAGTGAAATTAACACAACAAAAATATAATTTTTCTCCCATCTTCTCCAAACCTAAAATTAGTTTAAAATATTAATTAAAATATAATTAAGGATTGATGTAAAATATAATTAATTTAAAATATAAAATAAATAATAATTAAGGATTGATTTAAATTATAATTAAATTAAAATTAGATTAAGATGTTAGGAATTACAATAAATAAGTGTTTAGGATTAATTGTTTTATAAATATAATTAGATTAGAAAATTAAGAATTACAATAAATAATTAAGGATTTAAAATTAAATGTGATTTAAAATATAATTAAATGAAAATTAGATTAAAAAGTTAAGAATTGCAATAAATAATTAAGAATTTATGATTACTTATGATTTAACTGAGTTAATGTTAGAAATTACAAATTATGCTTATGAGAGACGAGAGAGAGAAAATCACAAAAAAAGCATATAATTTGAGGGTATTATAGTCATTTCATATTTATAGTTAACGGAGTTAACGATTGAATTTTGATCTAAAATCACATGAGGACTTTTTTATTATATTTGAACCATACAGATATAAAGTGCTCCGCGCTCAAATCATAAGAGTGTAAAATGAAAGGGTCTTGCTACATCCCCCTAAAAACACCTCCCTAATCCCCCTAATTTCCATATCAAGTAAGAAAAAACTTCAAAAAAAAAAAACAGTTTCCTAAAAAGGAAATTAGGGGGATTAGGGGAGGGGATTTTAGAGCTACCAAACATTTCCCAAAATGAAATTTGCCCTAAAAGTTTGAAGTTTTAAAGTTTTGAAATAACAAATAAAAAAGTAGTGCCATATTAGTATCTTGTAGTGTGCCCACCTCACTTAGAAAAAGTTATTTAGTGCTCCTAGGGTATGGTCCGGTGGTGTCACATGAGAGTTGTGATTGGTGGAATAGGTAAGAACTATGATTTTGTGTTGGGGCAAGATGTTTGGTGATTAGTGGATGGCATTGTCATGTAGTGTACCTAAGAATTTTTCTTCTAGCTAGGCGTACATATTTGCATATGTGAATCTTAAAATAAAAAAAATAAAAAAAACCTAACAATACTTAGAAATAAAATATCTTTGGGGACTAAACATTTTAGTTAAAAAATCATTATAAATTGTCATATCACTATGTACTTTTCTACATATCTTTCTGTAAAAAGTCAAAAAAATATTAAAATAACTTGTTCCCAAACAAGACCTAAACTCAAGTTAATTCTCAAGATGGGTCATTCTTTGATTTTCTAATTACCTAATAAAAGTGGGTTAATATTGCCCCACTTATAAAAAAAACTTAATACGTTATTAATTAATAATGTCACATAAATAATATCAAATAATATTTAAAATTGCTGAATAATTATCTTAAAATCAGGAGAAAAAAAAATTCCCATCAAAATTGGAGTTTTTTTGATTGTCCTATTGTTATTTTAAGTATAAATATCATTTTTTTGATGTTGATGACGTTTGACTGAGAGGCTTCTATGTTGGAGATGTGTATAGTCTTCTTTCTTCTTCCCTTCATTAATGTCCTCTACTATTATTATTTTTTTCCATCTATCCTTCTCTTCAGTATCACATCATTGCCTTTTTTAAAATTCTCTATCAAATGGAGTTAGGAGTTGCTGATCAAAGGGAAGCAGTCAGGTTGGCCATCAAGCAGTTGTTGTTTTGATGGGGTGTCTTGTTTCTTTCTTTTCTGTTTTTCTTGGTTGGTGTCTCTCCAGCCCATTGTAGTGTTACAAGATGATTAAACTTATTTTTTGGTTTCAATTTAGTTGGGAGCATTTAGTTTGCTATGATGTTTTGTGCACTCCTCTCTCTTTATGGACATTTATCTTTGTATTCTGTACTATTAATTTTCATCAATGAAATTTTCTTTGCTGATAAAAACATAAAATAAAAAATAGAGTTAGGAGTTGTTGTTTGAGCAATTGATTTGTTAGAATCTTGTCATTTGACATTGTTATTAATGTGAGAAAAAAATTAGCAAGAATTTTAATTATTATTAATAAATTAGTGAGAATAAGTGAGGAATTCAATAGATATTTCAATTTATTAGATTTCTAATGGCGTTATGGCATAATAAATTAGTGATGAATTAAACTTAATTATACGTATATGTAAATTTTTTATTATATAATTAACTAGTTAAAGTTATATTATAAAATAACATTGTGTTCCATCATATGCCAAATTAGCACAAAAAATAGCACTATGCGATTTTAGTACAACATACTATGGAGTGTTTTGAAAAGTTGGTAAAAAGTTGACTTTTTAGTTGTTTGACTTTTTTGGTGGCTTTTTTTGGCAAAAAAGCTGGCTTTTTTCGTGGCTTTTTTGTGGCTTTTTTGGAAGAAGTTGGTAAGGCACTATTTGGATATTAGTTATTTTAATTGGTTTTTTAATTTTTTTTATAAAAATATATGGAGAAAATAAAAAGAATGATATTACAACTTATAATAAATTTTTTGACTATAAACCTAACTTTCCAAACAAAGGTGGCAAATATTTGTATTGTAATGTACTATTTTAACATTGTTATATTTAATATAGTACTGAAATAGAATAGAATGAAATGATAATTATGTGGCCTCTTTATTATTAAAATGACTGTTCTCTTACAAAGATAAATAGTGATTCCATTTGTAATAAATTTTTGGGACAATTATAAAAAATATCTTAGAATTTGAGCCTTATAACAAAACAAGTTTTTAATCTAAATCGTTGGCTTATTTCCGTCAAGTAAAGCCAACAGAAAAATGAGTATTTTAACAATTAAATTCAATGTAAAGTCTACATAAAATGTCTAAAATATTATTTTTTTATTGAGTTTAATAACTAAAATATTTATTTTTCTATTGATTTACTTAACAAAAATAGGCAGAGAATTTAGATTGAAAATAAATCAAAAATTTTAAATTTAAGTTAATAAAATTAAAAATGCATAATTTATTTTGTTATAAGGATCAAATTCTGATTTTGTTTCCTAAAGTTTTTTTATCTAGCATAAAAGTGAACATTATAATAAAATAAAAATTCAACTTCACATCATTTATCGTCTTCTATTTCTACACCTCCGTTTGATTTAATTTTTAAAATAAGATTTGAGTTTTGAGTTGTATTTTGAAAGATAAGTGTTTTAAATAAGTTTTGAAATGAGAAAATTTATTTGGTTATGAATTTTGAAAGGAGTTTTAATTTTTGAGTTTTGAGTTGTATTTTGAAATTGTTTTGAGTTTATTTTTTAAAAAATATTTTAAAATTTTCTTAATTTTATTTTTTTAGGATACATATTTTTTATTGTAAATATTTATTTATTTATTTCAATATGCGTTATATTTACTACATTTGTTTTTCATTTCTTCACAATTAAGTATAATTTTGATTAGCTAATACATATCTAAAATATAACAAATTATTTTTCCAATATTTAAAACTAACTTAAAATTCTTAATCGGTGTATCTGATTCAATTCCTGGTGGTTATGACCATTTGGACATCGGTAAAAGTACCAACCATAATTTGCTTTCGTTTGTGCCATCCACTTTTGCGTAGGTCTTGCCCTATAAGCACAAAATATTTTAAATATTTAAAAATTTTATTATTATTTATTTTCAATATGTGTTTTTTTTATTTTAAATATTTTATTTTAATTTTTATATATTTGAATATTTTATATACATATATATTTAAAATATTTAAATATTTTTAATTTTTTTTAAATATTTAACTTCTTTTTAATTTTAAAAATTTTGGATCACCCATATATATCTAAATCAGAACAAATTATTTGGCCAATACTTAAAAAAATAAAAAAATTCAAAAAAAAAGATCTTTTTTTTTTCGAAAATAAAAATAAGAAAATGTTTTTTGAAAACATATTTTTTCAAAAAAATAAAAAAAGTAATTTTAAAGAACAAAATAAAAAAAATTGCTACATTTTTTTGTAAAAAAAAAAATTTTTAAAAACTTTATTTGAGTGTGAATTTTAAAAACAATTTTAATTTTTTTTATTCAAATCATAATTCCAAAAATAAACGACCCAAACCAAACGCTACTGTTTCCCTAAGAGTCTATTTCAGTCGCTCTACAATGTCAAAGATTGGAAGACCAACAATGCTAGGTAGCTCAAAATTTTGTGACTTAAATAGCTCAAATCACTTAAAACGACGTCGTTTTAAGTGTAAATGAGTGTAAAATGATGTTGTTTTGACAGATTTGAGCCATTTGAGCCATAAAATTTTGAGTTACCAAACATTTTCCTCGAAAGACTATCACATGCAAGAAAAAGCTGCAACAACTCCACCCAACAACAACACCAATAACATTTGCTAACCCAAATTGTCCATTTTATTAAAATTTTATAATTTTTAGATGTACTTAAGATGTATTTAAAAAATAAAAAAATCATTACCAGCAAACACAAATTCAAACATAAATCTGTATGCATTTTTATTCAAATTTTTATTTATTTTTAGTGATTTATATATTTATTTTATTATTTTATTATTACAAAATTTTATTTTTTAGATGCATCTAATCTTGATGTATCTAAAAAGTAAAAAAAAGAACTAAAATATAATAAAAAGTTTAATAAATACAAACGAAAACCCATTTAAAATATTTTTTGAAAAACTGTAACCAAACAAAAAAATAAAAATTTCATATAAAATAATACGGTTTAATATAAAATTTTAAATTTTAAAATAAAATATGTATCAAGACAAATTTGTCACGACCTAACCTCAGGGGCTTAGGGCTGGAATCACAACTTACTAATTAATTATTATTTTAACAAATTAAATGGCGCAGACGGAGGCAGAATGGAAGTAAGGAAATAATTAAACAGAAAATTTATTTTGTTAATGATTGAAAATACATCTATGGGGCTTTTATTATTTTATTATTCAGTGGGAGACTATCAGAAAAAAAAAACAAAAGGGAGAGAAAGAAAACAAAATAACAGAGCTGCATCAAATTCTTGTGCAGGTCCCACTACACGAGGTTACAGGTTTTCGTTACATCTCATCACCTGAAAGGGTAACAGCTATAAGCACACAGCAGAGTGATGAATATTGTATCAAAAGTATAGGGGACACAAAATAACCATGAATAGTTATTTAAGCTAAAACATTAACATTAACTTAATTTGAATAAACAAATTATTTAAGTGGTAGAAACTGAAATACAAAAATTATGTAAATAAATAACCATAATAGAATAGAGGTCACAATAGTGACAGTCAGAATAGAGGTCAATGGATCCATGGCAAACAGAGGGTCACAAGGTGACCAATCAAAGGCAAATGGTTTATTTAAATCCCCCAAGATATAGGACTCCTGTGGTGGTACTTATAGAAAATAATTGTTTATAAAATCATTGTCAAATAATTTTTAAAATTTAAACAAACATATTCATGAGTTTCAATTTAAGTAAAGAGAGTTCAGAAAATAATCATCGCAATCGAAATATTAATATAATTTATAAGACACAAATGGCGTAAAATAAATTATAGTAACTCAAAATATACGTAAAATATATTATGATGACTCAAGGTATAATATAACTAACCTTAATAGTGATTCCTCACTTTTACTTGCTACTGTCAAAGTCCGTCTTACCTAATAGTTTCCTTCACCAGTATACTTTTCCTTCATTTTTTTTTTTTAAATTTTTAATTTTTTTTCTTCTTCTTCATCTTGAGCACATCCTGAGCAAATCCCCCATTTATATAGAGATTCAATCATGGACACCAAGCCACACGACTGTCTACACGTCTAATCCCTATTCCTTAGCCATCAATTCATTAATTCATGCTTATCTAAAATGCTCCACTTTAGCTTAAATTCTACTTTGGCCCAATTTTTAATCTGATTATATACTATTTTATTTTTCTGATATATCATTATAAAATTAATTATTTTATTTTACTACTACTATTGCTCCACTTTAGCTTAAATTCTACTTTGGCCCAATTTTTAATCTAATTATATACTATTTTATTTTTCTGATATACCATTATAAAATTAATTATTTTGTTTTACTATCATCATCATCATCATGATTGGTTGTGATATTAATTAAATATTTAGGGTGTCATATTTCTTCCTTCCTAAAGAGAAGTTTGTTCTCAAACTTGTCGTACCTTAGTTTTTGAAAAGGTGTGGATATCGGGCCCGCATTTGATTCTCCGTTTCCCACGTAACTTCTTCGACATGATGATTCCGCCATAAGACTTTTACCAGATGTATGGCCTTATTTCGAAGAACTTGATCATAACGATCGAGAATCTGTACTGGTTGTTCTTCATAAGAAAGATCTTCTTGAACTTCTAGGTTCTCATAATCAACAACATGCTCTGGATTTCGAAGATACAGTCGAAGCATTGAAACGTGAAACACATTGTGGACATTGGACAATTCAGGTGGCAGGGCAAGGCGGTATACCACAGGACCAATCCTTTCTAGTATCTCGAATGGCCTGATGTACTGTGGGTTTACCTTGCCTCACTTTCCAAATCGAATAACTCCTCTTGTTGGTGAGATCTTTAGGAACACATGATCACTTATTTGAAATTCTAAGTCCCGTCTCCGTGTATCTGCATAGCTTTTTTGGCAGTTCTGGGCAGTATGAATTCGCTGTTGGATGAGTTAAATTTTATCACTTGTTATTTGTACGATTTTGGGGCCTAACAGTTTCCTGTCTCCGACTTCCGTCCAACATAGAGGTGATTAACATCTCCTTCTAAATAGTCCTTCGTACAGTGCCATTTCAATGCTTGCTTGGTAACTGTTGTTATAGGCAAATTCCACTAACAGTAGGTGCTCATTCCAAGTACCCTTGAGGTCTAGCATGTAGACATGTAACATATTTTCTAAAGTCTGAATTGTTCTTTCGGATTGTCCATCAGTTTACGGGTGATAAGCAGTGTTAAACTTTAGCGTTGTTCCTAAAGCTTCTTGCAATTTGTTCCAGAAGTGAGACATAAATCGTGGGTCTAGGTCAAACACGATTGAGACTGGGGTACCGTGCAAGCGAATGATTTCCTTTATGTATAGAGTGGTGAACTTAGTAAGAGAGTATGTGATTTTGATTAATAGAAAATGTGCCGACTTCGTCAATCGGTCTACTATAACCCATATTGCATCGTTCTTCGAGACTGAATGTGGTAGCCTGACCATGAAGTCCATAGTAATGTGCTCCCATTTCCATTCAGGAATAGCGAGTGGTTACAACATTCCTGCAGGTCTCTGATGTTCTACTTTAACATGCTGACAATGCAGGAATTTGGGGACGTGGCTTGCTATGTCTCTTTTCATTCATGTGTATCAGTAGTATTCTTTCAGATCATGATACATCTTCGTATTGCCAAGGTAGACTGCAAACCTCGAGTTATGAGTTTCTACCAGTATCTTTTTCTTGAGTTCTGGAAGGTCGAGTACGCAAATTCAATTTCAAAATTTTAGCATCCTATTGCTTATAGTAAAGTCAGGATTGGGCGTACTTTTTTGCTCATCGTACTTTTTCTTCAAAAGTTTATCTTCACATTGACGTGTTCTAATTTCTTCAATCAAAGTGGGTTCCACGGTTATATTGGCGAGCAACCCATTGATCTGGCGAGAAACGAGAGTACATGCCAAACTTCTTGTCATCTTTTGGCTCAGTGCGTTTGCCACCATATTAGCTTTGCCTGGATGGTGTTGGATCTTTACATCGCAGTCTTTCATAAATTCTAGCCACCGCTGTTGCCTCATATTCAGTTCTTTCTATGTAAATAAATATTTAAGACTCTTGTGATCAGTGCAAATCTCGCAGGTTGCACTGTAGAGATAATGGCGCCAAATCTTGAGGGCGAAAATCACCGCAACCAACTCTAGATCATGAGTTGGGTAGTTCTTTTCGTGAGTCTATAGTTGTCGCGAGGCATATGCAATGACTTTTCCATTTTGCATAAGAATGCAACCCAAACCATTGTATGAGGCATTGCTATAAATTACGAACCCATCTACTCCTGTAGGGAGTGCTAGCATAGGAGTTGATATAAGTCTACTTTTTAACTCTTGAAAGCAACGCTTCTGTTTGTTAGTCCATTCAAAATTTGTGTTCTTCTGAGTTAGTTGGGTCAAGGGTGATGTTATCTTTGAGAAATCTTGCACGAAGCGTCGGTAATAGCTAGCTAGACCCAAGAAACTTCAAATTTCTGACACATTAGTAGGTCGTGGCCAGTTCACGATTGCTGCAACCTTTTGGGGGTCAATCAAGATGCCATCCTTGTTAATGCTGTGACCGAGGAAGTGTACACTAGTTATCCAGAATTCACATTTCTTCAATTTAGCATATAGTTTGTAATCATATAGTCTTTGTAGGACTGTTCGCAAGTGTTGCTCATGGTCCTCCGGTGACTTGGAGTATATGAGAATGTCATCAATAAAAACGATGACGAACTCATCAAGATAAGGTTTGAACCCTCGGTTCATGAGGTCCATGAAGGCCGCTGGAGCATTTGTGATGCAAAATGGCATGACGAGAAACTCGTAGTGCCCATAAAGGGTTCTGAAGGCAGTCTTTTCAATGCTTTTCGCTTTGACTTTTAGTTAATGGTAGCCAGAACGCAAGTTAATTTTCAAGAATACTTCGGCGCCTTGCAGTTGATCGAACAAGTCATTGATTCGTGGCAGAGGGTATGGATTCTTGGTGGTGACCTTGTTCAGCTCCCGGTAATCGATGCATAACCTCATCGTGCCACCCTTTTTCTTTACGAACAATACTGTAGCTCCACAGGGTGAGGTACTAGGTCAAATGAAGCCTTTGTCCAGTAGTTCCTGGAGTTGGGTCTTCAGTTCTTTCAATTCCGTTATTGATATGCGGTAAGGAGCTTTTGAGATTGGTTGTGTACCAGGTTGAGTTTCAATGGTGAATTCGATTTCTCAGTCAACTGGGGTACCAGGTAGATCTTCAAGAAAGACATCTGGAAATTCTCGAACCATGGGGATTGCATCAAGTGTGGAGGCCTCTTGTTGAGTATCGATCACATAACAGATATAACTACAACAACCCTTTCTTAGAAGTCGTTGGGCTATCAAGAAGGATATGATGCATGGAGGGGTGGAAACTCTAGTTCCATCAAAAACAAGCTCGAGTTGATTTGGTAACAGGAGGGAGACCTCTTTGGCTTTGCAATCGATAGAGGTGTGGTTGGCAGCCAACCAATCCATTCCTAAGATCACATCAAAGTGACCAACGCGGAGGGAAATCAAGTCTACCTATAAGGTTTCGCCTTTTAAGGATATAGCACAAGATTTATACATATTAGTACCAATGTCAGAATTACTAGAAGGAAAGCAACAAAAGAATGAGTTGAACCAGAGTCAATGAGGACATGAGCTAAATGACCACAAATAGAAAGTTTACCTGACACAACGTTCTCGGTAACCTCCGGGTTTCCAGGCACCAAGGCGAAAGCTCTTGTCGTTTTTTGTCCTTCTTCACTCCTCTAGGTACTGCAGGTTTTGGGGCTGGTTCAGAGGGGCCTGCTGTAAGATTGATACGCTTTGGACAATCTCTCAGCAAGTGGTCAACTTGATCGCATTTAAAGCATACTCCCGTGTCTTGATGGTATCGTCCCCAATGAGCCCTTCCACATGTAGGGCAATTAGGAATAGTGCCACCTATGAGGTTAGTAGGACCTTGATTACTTGAACTAGTTATTTCCGTATTTACCTTCTTTGGGGGCATAACACCGGATCTTCTGTTGTCTCTTTCCTAAAATCGCTTCTTTTGGCTTGTTTCTCTAGAACGGGAGGCTTTAATCCCTTTTTTTCCATGATGTATGCTTGATCCACCACATCTGCATAGGTTAGTAGTTTCAAAACCTTAAGCTTATCTTTGATTTCACCATCCAATCCCGCTTCAAATTTCCTTGCTTTTCGAGCTTCGGTGGGGATGACATATGTCGCAAATCGAGCTAGTTGCGTGAACTTGCTCTCGTATTCGGCCACCGTCATGGTTCCTTGCTTAAGATTCATGAATTCTAATGCCTTTTGTTTTCGTAGTGAGTTTGGAAAGTATTTTTCATAAAATACTTCCAAGAATCTTGCCCAAGTCACGATTTCTTTCTTCTCCAGGGTAGGAAACCACAATTCCTACGCATTATCTTTGAAAGTAAACGTGGCAAAAGTTATCTTCTGTCTTTTAGTGTAAGGTAGTGCGTGAAAAATCTTTTTCATGTCTTTAAACCAAGCTTCTGCTACTATTGGGTTGGACTATCGGTGAATGTCGTGGATTTCAAATCCTAGAACTGTTTTATCGTAACCAGTTCTTCTTGTCGTTCGGGCATTCCATTATTTATGCTGGTTTGCAGGGCTCGTAGAAAATTGGTAACTGTTCTTTCCATGATTTGCTCCATTGGGTCGGCACCACTAATCGACGATCCGGTTCCATTTCCATCGTTAGCCATTAATTACTACAGGGTGAAAACAGTTAGTGGAATAGTTCCAAATTATCACATACTTAATCATCGCAATATTACATCTTTGATTCACAAAGATATTATAACAGCACATATATAATTTACACGACACTTGTCTTACTTATGCAAAAGAAAAAATGTTAGTACAGCATACTTAAATAATAGTCAAGAGTTAGTGTCTAATCCTACCAATAGAAAAATAAGGATTAGACTAATCATGGTCAGTTCACAAAAATCTCCTGGTCGACTACCTAAAATGGATCGCTAGTTAACCACGAAAACTGGCTTAGAAAAACTGGGCCATGAAATAACCCGCAAACTCACTCTGCATGAGGGACTCAAACTCCCAGCCACTGTCCAAAACAACGCCATACAACCTGGACTATATAAACAGGAACGCAGTGATCATATCCTCAGAACTCCCGCCTAGTAATCCGTACAAGTACATCCAAGTATATCACACTATTAGTGAAGTCCATAACTGGGATATGGATAACATATTGTGGAGGAGGTGTTGTAGTGTGTATGTGGCTGCTGGGATTCGCATGCCCCCTCATCTCAGCAAAGCCCAATGGCAAAAGTGCAACCAGAAAGTGTGGATGTCCTAGATCTAGTGCAAGACCAACAATATGGGTCAGCCCAATGTATCTCTTGCGGGTGCTGCCTTGGCTAAGTCTCCAAAACTAGAAATCGTCATCAGGGTTAGCTTGTAAGTATATAGGTCTCCCTATGAGTTGGTTAAGTCCTGGGTGGGCTTGTCTGACAAGGCTCTCCGAATCTCCACATCCCTTTAGCGAGGCGGGGGCGTGACGGTCTGCTAAGATTCCCTCGAGACTCATCGAGCTCGTTCCAGAGCACCTTACTAAGAATAAACTCGGACATCCCTACATTACCAGAATTAGTCATGGTACAAACGTAAGATTCTACAAGGAAGGTTAAACACAATTGCTCTGATACCACCTTTGTCATGACCCAACCCTAGGGGCTTAGGGCTGTAATCACAACTTGCTAATTAATTCTGATCTTAACAAATTAAATGGCACAAGTGGAGACAGAATGGAAGTAAGGAAATAATTAAATAGAAAATTTACTTCATTAATGATTGAAAATACATACATGGGGCTTTTATTATTTTTTTATTCAGTGGCAGATTATTAGAAGAAAAAAAAAGGGAGAGAAAGAAAACAAAATAACAGAGCTGCATCAAATTCTTGTGCGGGTCTTACTACACGAGATTACAGGTCTTCGTTACATCTCATCACCTGAAAGGGTAACAGTTATACGCACACAACAGAGTGAGGAATATTATGCCAAGAGTATAGGGGACACAAAATAACTATGGATAGTTATTTAAGCTAAAACATTAACATAACTTAATTTGAATAAACAAATTATTTAAGTGGTAGAAACTGAAATATAGAAATTATATAAATAAATAACCATAACCATGGTACAGAACAGAACAGAACAGAGGTCACGAGAGTGACAGTCAGAACAGAGGTCAATAGATCTATGACAAACAGAGGGTCACAAGGTGACTGATTAGAGGCCAATGGTTTATTTAAGTCTCTCAAGGCATGGGACTTTCGTGGTGGTACTTACAGAAAATAATTGCTTATAAAATCATTGTCAAATAATTTTTAAAATTTAAACAAACATATCTATGGGTTTCAATTTAAGTAAAGAGAGTTCAGAAAATAATCAATGTAATCGAAAAATTAATATAATTTATAAGACACAAATGGCGTAAAACAAATTATGGTAACTCAAAACATACATAAAATATATTATGGTGACTCAAGGTATAATATAACTCACCTTAATAATGATTCCTCACTCTTACTTTCTACTGTCAAAGACCGTCTTACCAAATAGTTGCCTTTGGCCAGTGTATTTTCCCCTTGTTTTGTTTTTTTTCTTATTGATCTTGAGCACATCCCGAGCAAATCCCCCCCCCTCTTATATAGAGAGGCAACCGTGGGCACCAAGCCACACGGTTGTCCACGCGTCTAATCCTTATTCCTTAGCCATTAATTCATTAATTCATGCTTATCTTTCATGCTTATCTAAAATGCTTCACTTTAGGTTAAATTCTACTTTGGTCCAATCTTTAACCTAATTATATACTATTTTATTTTTCTGATAAACCATCATAAAATTAATTATTTTATTTCACTATTACTACCATTATTATTATTATTATTATTATTATTATCATCATGATTGGTTGTGATATTAATTAAATATTTAGGGTGTCACAAAATTTATTCATAAAAATAAAATTATCACATAATTTTTATAGAATTTTTTTTGTTTTTATTTTGTATTTTTTTTGTTTTTTGGGTTGTTGGTTCGTTGTTCGCACATAGAGGTGTAAATCTGGTTCGGCCCGGCCCAGCCCGGCCCATGTTGGGCAGTGCAGGCACCCTCCAAAATTTAGGTAAGGTCGGGTCAGTCCACGGGCCAGAAAATTAGGCCTAGGTCCAGGTCGAGTCTGAACCGGCGGGCCTAGGCCTAGGCCTAGGCTCAGCTTTGGGCCAAGCTTGAACATTTTTTTTTCACCAAAATTTTATTATTTTTCATCAAACATGACACTAGACCTTAGGCGGGCCGGGCCGGGCCTCGGGTAAGGCTTTAAGCGGGCCTTGAGCGAGGCTGATGGACCTGGCTGGGCTTCAAAATGACGACCCATGCCCAGGACCAGGGTCTCTGGCTGGGCTCGGGTCGCAGGTGAGTTTCGGGCCGCGGGCCATTTTAACACCTTATTCGCACATTATAGCAAGTGGTGGTGGTAGGTGGAGATGAAGGTGAAGGTGTGGGGTGGAGAAAAAATGGAGGATATGATCTTTTTTTCTTCTCTAAACTAGTGAGTCATATTTTTTGGTTAAAAGAATTTAATAAATTTTGCAAATTGTTTTCTAGACTTAAAAAAAATAAATTAGCAAAAGAAGTTAAATTATAAACATAAAAAAAAAATAATAAATATAAATATTACCTAACAAAAACAAAATGCTTTCTCTCACACTTTTTGAGAGGAATGAGTGAGGAAATGTGAGCCGTACTCGCAAATGGAAAAGAAAGGAACTCTTCATAAAAAGGGAAATTCTATGGTATTGCACACCCATATGCACCAATTATGTATTTTAATGGCATATATTACGTATTTTTATGATAAATATTATATAATTTTTTGATTAATTTATAATAAATTGAGATTAAAAAATAAAATTATGCATTTTTGTGGTAATGTTATATATTTTTATGATAATGTTACACATTTTATGGTTAGAAAATATTTGAATTTTTTTTTTTTTGTAACATAATCACAAAAATGTGTAACATTACCACAAAATGTATAATTTCATTTTTGAATCATAAATTATCGTAACTGTACTAGAAAAATACGTAACATTTTAAAAAAAAATGTGTAATGTGTATCATAAAAACACATAATGAGAGTGCACACCTGAGAGATGTGTACCATAGCATAACCTGAAAAAAAATTATTAGATGATCCAGGCACGCAACGTGTCCTTACCCCCATCAATCACCAAATGCAAAATCCTCCGGTTGTTTTCTCATGTCCCATTATAAAGTTATATAAAGTTATAGATCCCATCTCCTTTATTAATCAGAGTATTTTTAAGACATCATCTAACTATGTAACGCCTAGACTTTTATTATTCCGATAATGTTACCTTTTTCCTTTAAATCAGTCAATTTCAATAATAATAATAAACATCAAAGGCATTTATGAAGGAATAAATTACGATGTCCTCTCTTGTGTACTTATAATGAAATACAATACACGCCCGTAGGCGTTACATTATTAATTACAAAATAGCGAAATATATAAAAAGGATTAACCCTTTTTACAACACATTAGCATTTCGCCTGCATTTAAAAGGCCTCGTGGCCAACAATTAACATACTTCAAGTTTCAAGCAACTCTTCACTCCATACCTGAATAATGATTAGTAACGTGAGACGAACACATAGGTCCAGTAGGAATCCCAATAATCTTAAACAATAGTAACATATATATAGCTATGATCATGAATGATTCACGTATATACATATAGGTAATGTTACATTTCCTACTTCAAAATATACTTATATACATACAAATTTTCAAAAGATCCTCTTTAACATAACAAGAAACAAATACTAGTTCTTACCTTTCAAAACTTTCCATTTGCATTTAAAGAAATCTCAAACATTCATCATATTACCACGATCTCCTATGATCAATCTAAACAATATACTCATTCTACATTCTAACTCATTACAGCTAGAAGGACAATTACTATATGTTATGGCCTTAACCACAAGTGTAAAATGAACGTTCACAAATACATATATATATATATATATATATATGTATATATATCGGTCACAAGCACGGAAAGCCAATAATGCATCCCTGTAGACACCCCATTTTTTACGGCTCTTACGACTTGGACGTCCTCGCATGTACACTCGATGATGAGTTTATATACTTGCCAAGTGCTTGAAGTTCTCAACGGAATGCCACAGCTTTGAGCCTTTCAAACCTTGTACCTTTGTTGTCCCAATTTTGGACCAAGCCTAGCTTTTCCAGCCTGTAGCCTTTGGTGGCCTACCGGCCATCACTTTTGGGTTGTCGGTCACTGATGTGGCTTGCCGGCCACCAGTGCATTTTGTAGATATTTTATGCCAATTGTGCCAGCTGTTTGCACAGATGTATGCATTTATCCCCACGTGGAGGGCTGGATCTCCTTTGAGGAAATTTCATGTTTTCTATATATAGGAGGCCCCTCTTTCATGTTTTGAGGTTAGAAAATTTTGGGATCAAAAAATTTTCCTTTCTCTCTCTACCAAATCTCCGTACTTTTGCCTACAAATCTTCAACCTTTGCCTATACACCCTTAACCAAATCTTCTCATCTTTGAGCTGAGGTATTCTTGAGCTTGGTTTGAGCTCTAAAGGGTGTGTTTACTTGGTTTTGTTGCTTGGAATTGCTTTTTCTCTTCAAGAGGTATAAGGCTTTACCTATTTGCTTGCTTTCTCTATTATTTTTCCTACTGTTTTTCCATTGTTTTGGGCTGTAAAACCTCTATGTTTTTTTGTTTTGGGCTGAAACTTGGGTTTAAGGCCATTAAAGGTTGAGGGATTGATAGTCTTTCTTTATACCTTGTTTTGGAGGCCTTTACCTTTATGTTTCCCACCATTTTACTATCTTTTTTCAGGCTTTTAAACACTGATTTTCAGAGACTTTTTAGGGCCAAATCATGTTTTGAAGTCCAAATTTGGAGGGGTTACCCTCCACTCCTTGTGTTTTGTTTATTAGCCTAGCTTGCTCTATGTGTTAGCTTATTTTTCTAGACTTTTTTGTCTTGATTCCAGCATGTTTTAGGCTTTGTTTAGGACTGTTTTAGACATATTTTTGGTGTTTTAGTCCTTTAAGCTTTGTATAACATACTTCTAGTGTAATAGTCCTCATAAGCTTGATGTTTTAGGTCTTAGACATCACTTATTTGAGTTGATAACACTTATTTTAGGCCTTTCATACTTCATTTCAGCACTAATAATCTTTGCTAACCTCCCTCAATTCTTGACTTTTTATTTTGCTTTGAAAGTGGTTTCAAGTCACTTGCTTGCCTAAGTATGAAATTGAGGTTTCATATTTAATGGTTTAATCTCTTAGGGGGTTCATTACCAACGATATGATGCTTCTTTCATACCCAAAGCAACTTGTGTTTTGAGCCCTCTTTCCATTAGAGGACTTTAATTCACCATTGGACTTAATTGAATTAAAGAATGGAAAGGTAACTAAAATGGAGTAACTAAACTTAGAATTAAAAATGAGAAAGATAATAATTTGGTTGTGTTCAATCGGACGTTAATTGAACACATGGAAGCTTGAACCATTTCATACTTACTAGTGATGAAATGATTCAAGTGTCCAAGGTCAACTTCTTCCCTTGATCATTCATGAAAGGGAGGAGGTTTGTGTCTTGTTTTGCATTTATTAAACTTGCACATTTGGTTTCACAAGCCATCATGCAATGAAATTGCACCCATTGCTGGTTTGTGAACCGAACTTGCTACTCCTTTCATTTGCTCATGAAAAGGAGGGGTAAGTTGTGCAAAAAAACCCTTGAAATACCCTGTATATGCTTTGTTTGTCCTCTGTTACAGCAAGATGAACCTGTGCAGCAAGTAGCCGACAGACTACCTTTGATGGCTGGCAATCCTCATCACTGGCCGGCCGGCGGCCACTGGTGCAAAATTGAGCACTGAGTTTGTAAGGCAGAGCAGATTGAGCAGCAGTGTTGATGTTCAATTATGCAAACAAAGGCATCCAGAAACAAAACAGTGGCTTTTCGGGTGGAAACCGAGCATGCACATGAACATCTCTCGTTTCCCAAGGCGTAGTAGTTAATTGTGTAGCTTAATTACTTATTTTAATTGCACTTGTGTTGTAATTAATTAATTAACTAGAATAGTTAGTTGATTCAAGTGTTGTAATAATTAGTTAACTAGAATAGTTTAAGCTAATTTCATTTGTCTTATAATAATTAGCTTAATTAGATTTAGCTTAGCTTGGTTAGCTAGTGTGCTTAGTTTATTCATTCGGACTCTCCTTCGTGAGAGCGCAATGTGATAATGTGTATGTCTTCCAACCTTACGTCTTTCTCCCTTTTATTTAACTGCTTACGATGGTTAGTTTAGTGACATCGTGTTTCAATTAGCATTCTCTATGTTTGCATCCATTTGTATTACATGCACCGAGGCTCGGCGCATCATTCTAACTGCATTGTCGTTTCAATACTTCTTTGAATATGTGCTTAGATCGCATGTTATCAAATTGTTTCATATGCCATGTTTAGTAGCCGAGCCTATTTAGTTGCATATTACATGTGTTGTATTAGTCATATTGCATAAAGTTAGGATCATGCATTTTTCTAACTCTTTTGTTTATTTTGGCTTGGAGTACTAGGTGAGCCTTTACTCGCTTTAGCATAAATTGAATGAGTGTGATTGTTGTCATGCCTAGCATGCTTGCCATGAGGCTAAGTGCTTAAATGTTATAAATGCTTGAATGCCTGTGGATGAAGGCTTATTGCTTGAATTATGATAATTTGAGTAATGTTTATATGTGATCACTTTTTTCAAGTGATCCATATTCGAAACAATTTTCAAAACAAATATGAATCAAGTGTTCCACTTCTTGCGATTTAGTCTATGCTTGTATGTGCGCATCAATAGTAATGCTAGCCTAATAAACTGGAATAAAAGCATATAATGTTGATAAAAATCATATCATGATTAGTAGAGGCCGATCTTTGATCGGGCTAGCGGGGGTGCTCAAATATATTCATGACCTTCTTCTCTCGTACCTAAGTTCTTGAACCAAGACAATCTTGGTGATGATGGATATGTGGCATTTAGCACGAGTCATGGGTTTCCTAAACTTCTCAAAATATTTAGGTGACGACTCTGTATCTGGCAAAGCAGTCCATTTTTGGCAATTTGATTCAAAATCGATTTTCCAAAAGATTTGCCGGATTTGGACTCTTTGGTGTTTATCAATTTCACATTGCACTTGTAAGATTGGATTCAAAACCACGGGAGTCCGATACTGTAAGGCTTATTCATCTTTCGAAAGGGCGCGTGAAAAAGCCGAGGTACAATCCCCTGTCATCATAACACAAGTATGAAGATACACTACGCGTAATTAACACATAACGGACCCTGCTTCATCAAGCCATAACCACCACAACCCACTTTACTAGCATGAGCCAGAGGGGAAGGAACCCATTTCAAAGCACCAAAATTTACAGGCCCTCGAGCTGGAGGGGAGATGAACCCGCTCACAATTTACCGAGCGTGAATTAGAGCCCATGTCAAAGCGCCAAACTTTATCGGGCGCAAATCTGGCGAGGAGAGGAACCCATATCAATGTGCACTTTTATTCAACTAAACAATTGACACATTATTCCAAATTTCACAAATTATTCAGCAACGTTAATACCATCATTTACTGATGGTCAAGGTCATAGCATCATAAACAATAAGTACCAAGTCCATGAATTCAATTTTGTCTTCTTGATTTAGATTTTATCAACATTTATACCTTACATAACTTTCATCTTTTAACTCTAATTAATTCAACTTCCAATTCACGCCGTTTTCAAAACTCATAATTAAAGTCTCTTCTATCACTACCATCCCATCTTTATGATTCAACTCAAAATATTCAAATTTGATTCAATAAGTAGTAATTCTTTACGAATACAATTATTCACTTGTTTTAAAACAAAATGTCAGCTCCTCTTACTTCTCATTCACAAAAGTAAATAAATGTTTTATTGATTTCCAAAATTTATTTTCCCTTCTCTCCAACTCCGAGTACCCACAACAAATTGTCACATCTTTCTCATTAATTATCAAAACTCAACTAGTAATTTATTTTCGTAATCCAACACATATGTAACACAAATTAATCCCATCTCTCAAACAAATAAATAATCAAAGGATTTGGGGCTTTTCATCACAACCCTCATAAACAAGATTAACCAATCCAAAAATTTTCATACAGACAACATTTACCAACGCCCTTTTTATTTCTCCAAAATTTCAATTTTTTGACAATTATTACAACTTAACAGTTATAAAATCATAGATAACAATTAACACAAATTAAATTTCATGATGACTTTCTTTATTTTCTTACATACCTATTTTCACATTTTTAATACATAATACCCCATATGGTTCAAATAAAATCAAATGATCAATTTTACCATCTTTCCCATAACCCATAAACAATTAATTAGGGCTTTTTACTCTAATCCTTTTAAACTTGTTCCTCAAACATACAATCTCATATATTCACAATAAAACACAAGATTTAACTCTAGATCATAAAATCCTAACCCTCATCACATGTTTTCAAAAAAATACCCAACAAATCAAGTTTTTAATACAATAAAAACTACTACATGTCTATCTATAACGAGGTATTAAAAAGGAGTAAAGAAAACCCTACCTCAAAGAGAGAAGAGGAGCAAATCCAAAAAAATTAACTTCGCCGGAATTTGATCTCCATCGGTCAAAACATAGCCCTCGAGACGCTCATCATTTTTGTATAAGGAACTAGTATTAAAATCTTGCTGGATCTTTGTAGATCGAAGAAAATGTGAAATATGGTGAGAGTTTAGATAGAAATGAGAGAGAAAAGAAGTTAGAGAGATAGAGTGATGAGAAATGGTTAGAGAGAGACAGAGAGAGGGATTTGATTTGAGTGAAAAGAGCACAAAAATCGATGTCGGATGCGCAAAATCTGCTCATACGGATCAACTCAAGGAAAAAATGGCTTTCTTGTGACATCTGCTCGTGCGGAATTCAAATTTTCTCTTGTGCAGATTTGACCAGACAGCTTTTGCTAGGTGACTTCAAACAGTCGTATCTTTCTCGTTCTGAAATGAAATATGGTCAATTTTGCATCGAAATTGAATCCCTGAAAATAAGCTTTCTAACAGTTTTAGCCTCACATCAAGATTCAAAATGTAGAGAAAGAAAAAGGCAAGAGAGTGAACACTACTCAAAATAAATATTCAAATCTGGCATTATTGGTCTAATCTTGCTCAACCAACAAGTTAACTCATCAATCAAGGCTCCAAACAATGAGGAGGAGGTCTCAATTATAATAACTAAAAGGTCAAATGCAACCCATAACTTTTCAAAAGTCCCAAAAAAAAATGTAAGTATAGAGTAAGGGTTATCACTTCACATAAATAAGTTGAGATTAAGACCTGGGACACTACAACCTCCCCCCCTTAGGAATTTCCTCCTTAAAATTGAAGTCACTCTAAGATTCAAATAAAAACCGAAAACAAAGGATGACAAGTGCCAACCCAAGTTTTAAGCCAATACGGAATAGCCTCCCGAATCCTATCTTAGTGCTCCAAGAACACTTGACTACCAAGGGTAACACGAACAAGATATGATAAGTCATCATCAACTCCTCCGCTACGATCCAAGAGAGTTTGGTTAAACCGAATGAAAAGATTTAGTCATGAACTTCTTGACAACCTACAAGACTCGTTGGGTTTTTATGAGACAAAATTCGATCACAAAAACTCGCACACCCCATTTACAATCTTTCCCCTATTACACACATCGTGAAAAGACTACCGGTAGGTCAATAACTCGACTTAAGGATCATCTCACACTCAAGCCACTAAGGCTCTCAATCAGTTCTCACAAAAATATATACATATGAGTTACACTGACGAAATGTGGCCCATGAGGATGACTCCCTAGCACAACAAGTTTCAACAATAACAGTCTACTCTGAACTAGATACACAAAATGATACAAGTATCCGACATTCACATCATTACGCGACCAAGAACAAGTGCACAACTACAAACTAGCAATTTAGGCTTAGTTTAGTACACAACATTACAAATTAAGGAATTGATCACACGTCTCATGTTATATAAAAATAAATAAATAAAAAATAATAATTCCTCATTTTCCTTAAAAATTTTCTTTTCTTTCATACTAAATTTCTCAAAAGAGAGCCCCAAACTCACATTGAATACAATAAAATGATTTTTTCGCATTTCTGAGTACAATTCATTAGTTTTGTATATGTTGTCTAAAAACAAACAAGTGTGTTCACAACAACGATGTTTTCAATCTCAACATTGCCATTCAAGACCATAATACCAGGAAACTCTTTTCCTTAACATGATAACTGGTGAACCTCACTATCACCCAACGATACCCATCACTACTACGGTGATGTCACAACTCAATCATAACACATTTTTTAAAAAATAACAACTCATAGAATTAACGACCAGGCTAATAAAAGATAGTGCACATATAACTAAAAAATAAAAGATAAAAAATTTGGGAGTTTCATCCCTCCACAACTACCATCGCAATTTATCAATCATATAGTTGCGCAAGTGCGCTCATAAAATCATAGTTCCACCATATTACCTCAACTCAAGGGATTTTCACATAAACAAAACAATACACAATATGTCACACTCACATAAGCGAGACTCAACGTTCTCAAGTGTAACCCAAGGCACTCTTCACCTTTACGACCTCTTACTCAAACTAAGGCAACTCCCGAGATGACTACATGTCCATCAATTTTGGATACCAACCAACTAACTCAACAATCCTCAACGTTCGACATCAAACACTAACATTCACCCGATGCTGCTCACCCCTACTTGGGTTTCAACAAACATTTTCGCACCTCCCTTAAGTCCGAGCTAGAGTCTTTGAGACCAAGCTCACTATAGCTGCCATTTCCCAACATTTCCTTCTAGAGACTCATTACATAATTCTCATTCCCAAGTTAACTCATTATATGTTCATGCCTATAAGGAAATTAAACACCTCACATCACCCACAAAGAGACGACAAGGTTGCTAATCAAGCGTATCGAGCATACAAGATATCTATAATAAACATCACACTTACCAAAGAGCATTATCAACTTTATCAATAAGTCCCTAATACTCATGAGAAATGAATCATGCCGCCTCTAATCACACTTACCCAAAGATAAAACAGTACTGTTTGCGAGATACCCCAAAGCCTGTCACAACCACACATAATTATCTCACTCCTAAGAAACAACTTTAAATCAAAAGAGGCTCACAGGTCCATGCATAGTCATGAGACGATAGGCAATTATACAGCAATATTAGGATTATCCATTCTAACAATGGCTTCTTAAATAAAAGTAATACATAATTCATTACATGCCAAAATCGTTGGAATTTATAAACAAACATGCTAACAACAAGGAGGTATGATACCCCTGCATCTAACAATACATCAGTCATACTAACAAGGCAACAAAATTGCTAAATACTCCACTGCTCTCCCATGTACTTATCTGCCCCTACGTGAGCTACTGAAACTAGCTTCGTCCTCGCTGAGGACAACAATGCGTAGTATAGGCCGAAGTATTACACCTAGAGCAAGTAGCTGGCCCCGAATTCTATGACTGATTCAAAGAAATCTGGGCCTGATTGGACCTCCTGAAGGACGAGTTCGAAGAAGCAAATATAGCTTGAGGCGGAAACTGCACCTGTGACTAAGATTTCGCCCGTCTCTAGCTCTTACTAAGCCTAGTGCGCTTTCTAACAGTAGAGACCGCTGATATGGCCTTCTCTATTTCCCGACTAACACAAAAAATTGTGGCCTCAACATGGGCCACTGCCTCCACGAGTATGTAATAGTTCCTATACATGCTCGCAATAACCATATCCCAAATAACATGACACAACCTTCGCTCAAATTCAATACAACGACGTTCCTCTATTGCCACCAACTCTAGAGCAAATTCGGACAAACTAGTGAACTGCACCTCAAACTGTGCTAAAAGAGTTGTGTTGTAAGAACCTGAATTTTTAGACAACTAATTAATTTGTTAATAATAATATTTAAGTCAATTATTAAATTATAATGTTAATAGCATCATGATTAATACCAATATTAAACTCCTTTAAATAAATTTATTTATCTTTCTGTGATTAAATTTATGTATCTAAATATAGTTGTGAAAACTAAATGAGTTAAACAGATAATAACTAAGTTAGTCAGAGGACAGTAGGGAGCAAAACATCTAGTGAATAGGTTATATATATATATTAATTTTATTTTGTACACAAAAAAAAAAAAAAAATCAGATTTTTTGGGCAGAGGATTCGGCCACATTTCCTTCACAAGGAGGCATGCATACAAACACACTCAAGGCCTACACCTTGTAGGTAATGTTTTCTTAGTCAAGAAGAAGAAAATAAATAAATAATCTGCCTCCAAACTCCTACAAATGTAGCACTATGTTAGCCATTCTATTGCTACACACACGACTGAACAAGGGAAAGGAAAAGAGGAGAAAAGAAAGAAAAGAGGGAAAGAGAAGAGGGTGCTTGGTGGTCACTATTTTGAAACTAATCTCGAAGATAGTTTGTAAAAGCTCTTAAGGTAAGAATACTTTACCTCTATCCTCCCTTAGATATTCTTAACTGAATTTCTATATTAAATATATGCAAGAGTATGCATTGTTAATACATACATAGCAAGAATAGCTCAATGAATGTTTACATTTTGATAGAATGAAAATTTCATGATTATATGATTTCTATTCCTTCTTGCAAGCATAGATTAGATGGTTTAGCTACTAATTTTATTTTCTTATGTGTTCAAATATTCTCCATTGTTTGAAATAATCTTTCATGAGGGTAAAATGAGATAAGGTTGGTTCACTTTTACTTGAAACTTATATTTTCTTCACTATTTCAGATTTTATCGGATTAAAATTGATCTAATAAATTGAAAATAACTTATGTTTAAAATTTGTTTGTACTGGAAGTATATATAAGTGTTCTATGCACATGTAAATTTTTTATAAAATCATTGGACACTATTTCCTTACCGAAGTAAATGTTTGTCCTAAGTGTTGCTTACAACATAGTAGAAACAGTGAATTCAAACAGGTCCCATTTTCTCTGCAAATGGTATTTTTCTGCACGACCACTTGGGATAGTTTGATATAAGAGTTACCTTTTATTTGCCGCTAATTTCAAAGAATGGACAAGTCTAAGAGGAGAAATTGTAGTTTTACTAAAATGCAACATAATCCCAATTTTCTTAACAAAATTATTTAACCATCTTCCATTGGTTTTCAATCTTCAAGCTCCTTTGTAAATATATTCTAAACTCAAATATCTAGCAAGAAATTCTGACGATACCTCTTTTTGACATCGATTGAGGCCCTTTTTTATTTTTCAAACACAGATCACCTGTGCTAGAAGTCGCTGTAGCTCACTGTCTTAGAAACCAGTTTTCTTCCAAATTTTATTTCTCCATTTTAAAATCGTTTTTAATCCTCGTAGTCCTCTCGAAATATTTTCCTAACTCAATGAACTAGCACCAGTTAAAATGTTGTAATAATTGAACTTCGTTTAGTATGGGTTTCATTATTTTTAGTCCGACCATTCAGTGCTAAAAATAAGAAATGTGGGAAATTCTAAGAAATTTTGTGATGACTCCTGAGACATTCTATAATATTTATTTTGGTTGCCATACGTCGTTGTGTTATGCTATATAAACCTTATGTCATTGTGGTTTTCAAACTAAAACTTGCACATGCATCAAAATGTGAATTCGACAAAGTAAAGGAACATGAAATTGAACTGATGCATTAAAGTTTAAAAGTGATAGGGTGAGCCCAGTTTAGAGTCTTGCACAAGTGAGTTGCGAACCCTAACATGGCACGGGAAGGTATTTCGACTCTTATCGGTATAGGCGATATAAGGTTGGTGGTGTAGGTGTCACAACATAGACCGTGATGTCACGACTCGAGTACATAACCCTGGTGCGTGGGCATTATTGGTAGTTACAGCAAGTAACATTTGAATATTTGACCAAGGGGGAGTCAAAATTGCCTGTGGCCATTGCTTAGCGGTTGAGTTGAAATAGTGCTCCGCGGAGAGTCACTTAGACTTACTTGATAAACTAAACCTATGAGAATTTAAAAGAAAAGTTGGCATTTTCCTACTGATGAATTACTGCTTCCGCCTGCCATTGTTCTTATTATCTGTTGTTATTATTTCAACTGATAGCATTCCTATTATGCTTATTAAACGCTGCTTGTTACTCTGTTACTACACAGTATTCATTATTTGTGAGTATTATTATCGGGGTGGGTATTTTCGGGTTTTAGTATCTTCTGAGCTCGTCGCTCATTGGTATTCCCGTTGACTTGGCATTTTATGCCAGGTACCAAGAAACTGAAGGAAACATCGAGGTCTTAGAAGGCAACATTCAGCCTTGGTAAGTGTGCCTAAGTCCCGTAAACCATTTTTCTGAGTTATCTAGTTTTTCTCTAGTTTTCTTATATATATATATATATATATATGTATATTATATTTGTGTTTTTATTTCATGAATGTACTAAGACTAAGCTTTAAGTTTGATTGGAGTTGTAATTTAAGAACTTTTAATTTCTGTTTTGTTAATTAATGAATGATGGCAAACTTGGTGGCAACAATGATTAGAAGTTCTTAATTAAGAAATTTGATTTTAAGTTTTAAACTTTAATATGATGTCCTCAAATTTTGGGGCATCACAACTTGGTATCAGAGTATAGGTTAAGAAACCTTTGAGACCTTGACGAACCGTAAGCCTGCTTGTTAAACAACTTATTAGTGGTCATAGTGAGCATTTATTTAGTTACTAAGTGAAATTTTGATTTTTGTAGATGGCAAACCAAAATTAGAATGGATTGTTGGAGGAGGAACCTGAGATGTTTTTAGAAGAACCTATTGATTGGGAGGAGGATCCAAAAGAAAAGCCAGAAGAGAACTTGGAAGAAGAGTTCAAAGTAGGAGCTGAAGATAATTTCGATTTTGAGTCTGACTCTAATCAGGAAGTAAAGGAGTTTGATCCTGAATCCTCGATAGAGAACGGCCCTGAGGCGGCCTTGAGACACATAAAGGTGCCGTCCGTCCTGCCGTTTGGAAAGGCAGTATTTCTAAGGGTTACCCCTACTAGGATGTGCTATTAGAGGAGCTCGCCTAGAATGGACGTGTTTATCGGGCCAGTCCAGATAAGAGAATATCTGGACAACAATTTCTATCGAGTATGGAACCTACCATCGCTGTACATCACAAACAAGGGGATGTGTTTCTACTCCAAGATATCCAGACTACCCAACCTTCTTTTGGTCATGTTATCCGAATCCTAGACCCATTGGTGAATTTTTATAGAGATGCCACACATATCATAAGATCCCTACTTATGTGATTAGGCGAATGATGTGTCAAAATGGGGTGAGGATGGTCCTTGTTTGCTGGGAGTGTTATGGGTTACCCGATGAGGCATGGGAGTTGGAGGAGACAGTGCATCAATGTTGTGCCCACTTGCTTGGTTAGGAGATGACAAGTGTAGAAGTTAGAACAACAACAAATTTTATAGTACTTAATTGTAATAGTCCTAGTTTCTAACTTAGGGTTTTTGGCGGAAATACTACAATGTGATGGAAAAGGGGTATAAAATGAATTTTTTTTTTCTTTCTTTTATGAATGTACTAATCTTTTATTATTATTAATGAAGTCCTAGCATTTAAAAGTTTATGGCAGGAAGAACTAGAGGAAATGGATCCAACAACAACAACAACAATAGTGACGTCATGAATTTCGCTCGGACAATTACTAATGAATTAAGAAACCAACCTAAGCGTGAAAACAACAAGGCAGAATTACTAGCGAAATTTCAAAAACTCAGACCCCAAAATTTTTTCAGAGAACCCAATCCCTACACGGCTGAGGCATGGATAAGACAAGTGAAGAAAATATTGGAGACGCTAGAAATTCAGAACAAGCAAGACCTGTCACGACCCGCTTCCCGTACCCAAGGGTTAAGCATCGTGATGGCCAGTAACTGAAGTTACCTACGGCCAATTCTTGAACAAATAAATAAACGTGAGCGGGAAAAATATTTAAGTGAGGGTACCAAAATAATCATTGGAGCTTTTACTTTCATAACAAAACTCATTGACCAAAAGGCCGATATTTACATATGAAGTACTATGTGTGTCTATTCCACAGCCCCGCGTCTAAGACTCTCCAAAAGCTATTTTTGAATTGCATTGTTTCCAGAAAATTGGTAAACAGCTATAAGCACATGGCAGAGTGAGAACTATTATACTAAGAGCATAAGGGCATAAAATCATCATGGATAATTATTGGCTAAATGAAGGTTGATATTAAAATACAGAGATCATTTGACATATAATACAGAAATCATATTAACAAAATAATCATAACCACGGTACAGAACAAAATAGAACAGATGTATGGACTCAAGAGGTGGCTCGTATGAATTCTAGAGATGGCTCCCACCATAGTGTAGCACTTAGCTCCGTACAACACTTTGCTCCATACCAAAAATCAGACTATTAGTGGATCCATGACAGATAGAGGGTTACAAAGTGACTAATCAGAGGGCCAATGGTTATTTAAGTCCCAAAAGGCATGAGACTCCTGTGGTGGTACTTACCAAAATAAATATTTATATAATCATAGTCAAATAATTATTAAAAGTTAAACAAACATATCTGTGGGTTTCATTTTAAGCAAATAGGGTTCAGAAAATAATCCACGTAATTAAAACATTAATATAACCATAAAGCATAAATTATATAAAACAATTCGTGGTAACTCAAAATATTCATAAAATATATTATGCTGACTCAACGTATAATATTGCTTACTTTAAAATTAATACCTCACTCTTTCTTCTTTACTGCTAGTATTTCTTCCCATTTCCTTGCTTCTCATTTCTTATCCGAGGCACCCTTTTATAGGTGCTTCCCACCCCTTTTGATTCAATTCACTTGTTGCCCAAGTAACCACGTTGCCCTCCATTTAATTCACTTAATTGCATGCTTATCCAAGGCTCCCTTATCCATTGATCTTGTTTTTTAATTTTCTTTTCTTTTGAGCTTATCTGAGCTTTATCTACAACAACTACTAGCTTAATTCTACATTGACCCCAGTTAATATAATAATTGTACAATAACTCTTAATGTAAGTTAAATTATACTTTATTATATACCATCATAAAATTAATTATTTTATTTTACTATTATTATTATCATTATTATTATTGTTATTATTATCATGATTGATTGTGGTATTAATTAAAATTTAGGATTTTTCTCATTTATAATTAAATAATACTAATATAAAATTTAAGGGACAACTTAAATTTTTGGGTTGTTATAGGACCAAGTGTCTCTCACCTCATTTCTCTTCGACAGGGAGGCCGATTTCTAGTGGACAATGATCAAGGAAAGTTGTCAAGTGACAGAACTATCTTGGAGATGGTTTGAGGAATTTTTTATGGAAAAGTACTTCCCAAACTCGATAAGACAAGAGATGATCCAAGAATTTCTACAATTGAAACAAAAAGGCATGATTGTGACACAGAATGCTAATCGATTTAAAGCCCTTTCTTGCCATGCCATAGTTATAGTGGCAAATGAAACAGACAAAGTAAGGCACTTTGAGTGGAGACTCGACTCGGGAATTCGAGACAAGCGGGTTGTAATGCAACTACCTACTTATGCACAAGTAGTAAATAGGGCTCTTACTTTAGAAAGAGAAAAGATGGACATTGCAAGAACTTAAGGTCAATAGTCTAGAGCCAACCAGCAAAGAAGTGGAGGACCCTCAAGGAATAATAGGACCCCTGCTAGGTTTTTATTCTTGGCAATCTCGTTTGACAAAACTCCGTTCAGTTGTAGTTTTATTCGATCTTTTATTTCAGTGAGGTTATGAGTTTTAGATGTGAATCTAACCCAAATTGTGCCTTACAGAGAAGTTTCAGAAGATAATTCTTTCATGTTTGCCACTTCGCTGACTATGTCGGGGATCAAGCTGCCTGGTTAGCTCGCGGGGGTCTAGGGGGCAACACCTCTTGGTGGGTCCGGGGTAGCGCTCAAGCAGGGTCGAGGGGCAGCACCCCTGAAGAAAAATGTAAAATTGCAATCGAAGTTGGTTTTCCGCTCGAGTGGCCATTCTTGCGCTCGAGCAGAGATGCAATCCATTCAGAAGTTTCACTCGCCTGCAAAAGTACTGGGAGTTATTTTTTTTGCTCGAGTGGCCATTCATGCGCTCGAGCGTAGATCCGCTCGAGCAGCCATTCTTGCACTCGAGCGGAGATCATGGATTAGTTATTTTTATAAATATGTGGTTTCATTCGTTTTTAGGGTTATGGCTTCCAGATCTTCTTTTTGGATATTAGGGTTTATATCTGGAGTTTCTTTGCTAGTTTATTTGATGTTTGTTTGAGTTTAAATCTGGTTTGAAAAGTATACATCAAAGGATTGTTTGTTTTGTTCAATACAAAAGAGAGTGTTTCGGTGGATTCCGTGGAATTCGGGCCTGAAGCTTTGGTGGATTCCGTAGCGGCTCATCGTCGTGATTCAACATCGGCGTTGCGGATTTAACGTTTGGCAAGACAATTCCGAGGTGAAGATGGGGCAAGAAGAGGCATATAGGGGTCGGTTCGATTCAGGCGTGGATTCGCTAAGTAATTAAAAGTACACTTCTGTAATTCCTTGATGTCTTCTTAGTGAATTGTTTTGTGGCTTTTGCCCGTGGTTTTTTTATCATAATTGGAGGCGCTCCAATTGTGGTTTTTCCACATTAAATTGTTGTGCTTATTTGTCTTGATTATTTGATTGGGATTGCTATTTACTCATTAAAATTGATATATAATCACAAATCAATATTTAGGGGATTTCTAGATTTTTCAGGTACCTTATGCTAGGGGGCCATAACAACAGCAAGGGTACAATCCTGAACAACGTAATAGGGAATGGGCTAGAAAGTGCTACGAATATGGCCTAGAAGGGCACTTTAGGAACAACTATCCTCAAAGGTCAAGCTACTACATCAAGCAAGGGGGAGCCGCTCAATTAAACAAATGCACGCCAGCTCAAGGAACACGAGTTGCGCAAAATTCCTAATCCGACAGAGGTCAGCCACCAGCTAATTGGAATGTAGGACAATCGAGTACTCAACAACTAGGAAATGCCAATGCAAGGAGGCCTTGGGGGCGAAATCAAGGTGCCACCGGGAGGTCTTTTCACTCCAAGAAGGCGAAGACACTGGAAATCCTTTAGTGATTCAAGGTATACTCATCCTTATGAATTCTTTTGTACAAGTCTTGTTTGATTCTAAAGCATTACACTCTTTCATATCTGCTTCATGTGATACAACTTTGGGATTAGAGCCAGAACATTTAGGAACACCTATGAGTGTAGCTTCACCGCTAGGAAGTCAAACTCGAGTAGATCTTGTATGCAAATCATGTGATCTAGGAGTCTCCAGTTTACGTTTAACTTGCGACCTAGGAGTCATGAAAATGTCAAACTTTGATGTTATCTTAGGAATGGACTGGTTGTCAACCCATAGAGCAACCATTGATTGCCATTGAAAGGCGGTGACTACCTACTCTCATGACAGAATGCGATTCCAATTTAAGGGGGATAGACAAGATTCCCTATCACCGACACTTTGAAAGTCAACATGGCACGATCACTTGGCTAGGTGGCTAGCCAGCTTAGTTCTGGATGATAAAGATCGTATAGAACTAGGGCTACCTCGTGTGGTGTGTGAGTATGTTGATGTATTTCTAGAGGAACTACCAGGACTACCCCAAAAGCGAGAAGTAGACTTTACCATTGAACTATAACCTGGTACATCACGGATCTCAATGGCACCACATTGTATGGCATCAGCTGAATTGAGAGAGCTAAAGACACAATTGCAAGAATTATTGGACAAGGAATTTATAAGGCCAAGCATGTCCCTGTGGGGAGCACCAGCCTTATTTGCTAAAAAGAAAAATGGGACACTTAGGTTATGCATTGATTACTGACAACTCAATAGTGTCACCATTAAGAATCGGTATCCACTACCTAGGATTGATGACCTCTTCGACCATCTTAGAGGGGCAAAGTATGTCTCAAAGATAGACCTCAGGTCTAGGTATCACCAGTTGCGTATTCGGGAAGAAGATATTCCTAAGACTGCATTTCGAACCTGTTACGGCCACTATGAGTTCGTAGTGATGCCATTCAGCCTAACCGATGCACCAAGCATGTTCATGAGCTTAATGAACAAAATATTCATGCCTTACTTAGATCAATTTGTGGTAATTTTCATTAATGATATTTTGGTGTATTCCAAGTTTGAAGGAGACCATGAACAACACTTGAGAATAGTACTTCAAACCTTGAGAGAGAACCAACTGTATGCTAAGGCTAGTAAATGTGAGTTCTGGATGGGGGAATTAAAATTTTTGGGTTATGTGGTGTCTGAAAAGAGAATCTCAGTGGACCCAACTAAACTAGAAGCAGTGACAGAATGGAAGTAACTTAAGAAAACATTTGAGATTCGTAGTTTCTTAGGATTGGCCGGTTATTATCGAAGATTCATTCAAGACTTCTCAAAATTGGCCAAACCAATGACACATTTGACGCAAAAATGAGTAAATTTTGAATGGAACGAGTCTTGTGAAAATTCATTCCAAGGATTTAAGAAAAGATTGATGAGTGCCCCTATTCTCATTGTACAAGAGCGTGACGTTGGGTACAATGTGTGTTGTGATGCTTCCAAAGAAGATCTGGGGTGTATATTAATGCAAAATGACAAGGTGGTGGCACATGGATCAAGGCAATTAAACAACCATGAGAAGAATTATCCCACTAATACTTTGAGTTAGCAGCCATAGTTCACGCACTCAAAATTTGGAGACACTACCTGTATGGTGAAAAGTTTGAGATATTCACCGATCACAAGAGCTTGAAGTACCTGTTCACCCAAAAAGACCTAAACATATGTTAGAGAAGCTGGATGGAGTATCTCGAGGATTATCAATTTACCCTTTCCTATCATCCCAACAAAGCTAACGTGGTGGCAGATGCTCTAAGTCACAATAATAGAGGGATTGTTGCTAGTTTAGCACTTAGAGAATGGAATATGGTTGGAACTATCAATGAATTTGGGGTACAAATGGAGGTTCAAGATACAAAGGCTTACCTTGGTGCTCAGATTGCTACGTTAAAATTTTAAGCAAGGTATTAAAATCACAAAAGTACGATCAAGAGGTAGCATTCATCAAGGCACGAATGGAATCTAGTGAAACCATGCTTGGTTAGGAAATTCACACAGATGGAAGTTTGAAATATCAAGGTCAAATGTTTGTGCTAAGCAACGAATCACTAAGAGAAAATGTACTTAAGGAATTCCATCATTCAGTATTCGCAGTACATCCAGGAGGTACTAAGATGTACCAAGACTTAAAACACCAATATTGGTAGGGTGGAATGAAAAGGAATGTACCAAAATTTGTGTCTTAGTGCTTGACATGTCAACAAGTAAAGGCTTAACACAAAAGACCGGCAGGAACACTTCAACCCTTACCAATCGTGGAGTGGAAATGGGAACACATAACCATGGATTTTGTGACGGGTTTGCCTTGATTACCACAAGGACATAAAGGCGTGCGGATAGTGGTAGATCAACTAATTAAGATAACCTGATTCTTACCTCTCGGGCCATCAGATATGTTAGATTCACCCAGCAAATTGTTCATCAAATAAGTGATCAGATTACATGGAATACCAGTTAACATTGTGTTTGATCGTGATCCTCGATTCACTTCTTAATTTTGGCAGAGCTTACAGAAGGAAATGGGAACGAACCTATGCTTTAACACGACATTTCACCCACAAACAGATGAGCAGTCTGAAAAGACGATACAAAACTTAGAGGATATGTTTTGAGCTTGCATTATGGATTTTAAGGAAAGTTGGGAGAAACACCTACCTCTTGTTGAGTTCACTTACAACAATAGTTTCTTGGCCAGTATTGGAATCGCACCATATGAAGCACTTTATGGGCGACCTTGTCGATCACCAGTCTGTTGGACTGAAGTAGAGGAAGCAACCTTGTTAGGACCAGACTTGGTTCAGGAGACCACTAATAAGATAAAACTGATTAGACAACGACTAATCACAGCCCAAAGTCGACAAAAGAGCTATGCGGATCAAAGGAGACGACCCTTAACGTTTAAGGTAGGAGATCATGTTTTTCCCAAAGTTCGACCTTGCCGAGGTACTACATGATTCGGGAAGAAAGGAAAACTTGCACCTTGTTATGTGGGACCCTTTGAAATTCAGAGCAAGGTGAGAAAGGTGGCATACCGTTTAGCACTACCACCACAGCTTGCAGCAATGCACAATGTTTTTCACATCTCAATGTTACGGAAGTATGAGCCACACCCTTCCCATGTTATCAACTGGGGAGATATTGATCTCAATGAAGATGCAAGCTTTGAGGAAAAGCCTATAAAGATTATGGATCGACGAGAAAAGAACTTGGAGGCAAAGTCATCCACTTGCTGCAAGTGTTGTGGCAGTATCAAGGAGTAGAGTAGTCTACTTGGGAAAGAGAGGATGCAATATGAGCCAACTACCCTCAGTTGTTTGAAGATAAAGGTACGCGTTAAAATTCTGGGGATGAAATTATTTAAGGGGAATAGGTTGTAAGAACCTGAATTTTTAGACAACTAATTAATTTGTTAATAATAATATTAAGTCAATTAATAGTGATTATTAAATTATTAAATTATAATGTTAATAGCATTATGATTAATACCAATATTAAACTCGTTTAAATAAATTTCTTTATCTTTCTGTGATTAAACTCCAATGTTAATTTGTTAGCATCATGATTAAGTCACTAAAAAAGTCAAAAAGTCCATACTTATTACCTGTTTGGACGGAAGTGTGGGGGGGGGGGGAGAAAATTCATACTGCAAAAAAGACACTTTTGCCCTTGCTTTTGGACCTTTTTGTCAGATAACAATTATTAAAGTGAACACATCACACAACTCTCACCTCATTCCTCCTTCAAACACTTCTCCTCATCTCACATCACCATCCCATCACCCTGGCTACATCGACGTGGCACACAGTGAGCCACGTAGAAAGTTACAGAAGTATATACAAAAAAAAAAAAAAAAAAATTATTTGAAATGCAAATATTGCCTTGTCGCTACAGCTGTGTAGCATGTCCACACAAGGTAGAAACGTAATTTTGCTATTTGTTACAATATTTCATAACACATTTTTTGGAAAAAGTCAAAAAACTATCCAAAACATACATATTTTTTTTCCAAACTTTTTTAGCTAAAAAGTCAAAAAGTGCACTTATATAGCACATCCCAAATAACCACTAAATTTCTATATCTAAATACAGTTGTGGAAACTAAATGAGTTAAACAGATAATAACTAAGTTAGTCAGAGAACAGTAGGAAGCAAAACATCTAGTGAATAGGTTATATATATACATTGATTTTATTTTGTACACACACACACACACGCACAAAATCAGATTTTTTAGGTAGAGGATTCAACCACCTTTCCTTTCCAATGAGGCATGCTAAGGCATGCATACAAACACACTCAAGGCCTATACCTTGTAGGTAATGTTTCCCAAGTCAAGAAGAAGAAAATAAATAAATAAATAAATGTGCCTCCAAACTCCTACAAATATAGCACTATTTCATCCATTCTATTGCTACACACACGGCTGAACAAAGGAAAGGAAAAGAGGAGAAAAAAAAGAAAAAAGGAAGAGAGAAGAGGGTGCTTGGTGGTCACAATTTTGAAACTAATCTCGAAAATAGTTTATGAAAGCTCTTGAGGTAAGAATACTTTACCTTTATCCTCCCTTAGATATTCTTAATTGAACTTATATATTAAATATATGCAAAAGTATGCATTGTTAATACATACATAGTAAGAATAGCTCAATGGATGTTTATATTTTGATAGAATGGGAATTTTATGATTAAATGATTTTTATTCCTTCTTGCAAGCATAGATTAGATGGTTTAGCTACTAATTTTATCTTCTTATGTGTTCAAATATTCTCCATTGTTTGAAATAATCTTGCATGAGGGTAAAATGAGATAAGGTTGGTTCACTTTTACTTGAAACTTATATTTTCTTCACTGTTTCAGATTTTATTAGATAAAAAATACTCTAATAAATTGAAAATAACTAGTGTTTAAAATCTGTTTGTACTGGGAGTATATATAGGTATTCTATACACGTGTAAATTTTTTATAAAATCATTTGGATACCATTTCCTTGCCGAAGTAAATGTTTGTCCTAAGTGTTGCTTACAACACAATAGAAACAGTGACTTCAAACAGGTCCCATTTTCTCTGTAAATGGTATTTTTCTGCATGACCATTGGGATAGTTCGATATAAGAGTTACCTTTCATTTTCCGCTGATTTCACAAAAAATGGACAAGTCTAGGAGGAGAAATTGCAGTTTTACTAAAATGCATTAGAATCTGTCCAATTTTCTTAACAAAATTATTTGACCATCTTCCATTGGTTTTCAGTCTTCAAGCACTTCTGTAAATATGTTCTAAACTCAAATATCTAGCAATCCATTTTGACCGTACCTCTTTTTGACATCTTTTGAGGCTTCTTTTTATTTTTCAAACACAGACCACCTGTGCTGGAAATCGCTGTAGCTCACTGTCCCAGAAACCAGTTTTCTTCCAAATTTTATTTCTCCATTTTAAAATCATTTTTAGCTCTGGTATTCTTCTCAAAATATTTTTCTAACTCAATGAACTAGGACCAGTTAAAATATTGTAATAATTGAACTACATTTGGTATGGGTTTCATTATTTTTAGTCCAACTATTCAATGCTAAAAATAAGAAGTGTGGGAAATTCTAAGAAATCTTGTGATGACTCCTAAGAAATTCTATAATATTTATTTTGGTTTCCATACATGGTTGTGTTGTGCTATATGAACCTTATGTCACTGTGGTTTTCAAACTAAAACTCGCACATGCATCAAAATGTGAATTCAACGAAGTAAAGGAATACGAAATTGAACCGATGCATTAAAGTTTAAAAGTGATGGGGGTGAGCCCAGTTTAGAGTCTTGCGCGAGTAAGTTATGAACCCTAACATGGCACGGGATGGTATTTCGACTCTTATCGGTATAGGCGATATAAGGTTGGTGGTGCGGGTGTCGCAACATAACTGTTCTCTTAGGGCAGACCGTGATGTCACGACTCGAGTACATAACCCTGGTGCGTGGGCATTATTGGTAGTTACAGCAAGTAACATTTGAATATTTGACCAAGGGGGAGTCAAAATTGCCTGTGGCCATTGCTTAGCGGTTGAGTTGAAATAGTGCTCCGCGGAGAGTCACTTAGACTTACTTGATAAACTAAACCTATGAGAATTTAAAAGAAAAGTTGGCATTTTCCTACTGATGAATTACTGCTTCCGCCTGCCATTGTTCTTATTATCTGTTGTTATTATTTCAACTGATAGCATTCCTATTATGCTTATTAAACGCTGCTTGTTACTCTGTTACTACACAGTATTCATTATTTGTGAGTATTATTATCGGGGTGGGTATTTTCGGGTTTTAGTATCTTCTGAGCTCGTCGCTCATTGGTATTCCCGTTGACTTGGCATTTTATGCCAGGTACCAAAGAAACTGAAGGAAACATCGAGGTCTTAGAAGGCAACATTCAGCCTTGGTAAGTGTGCCTAAGTCCCGTAAACCATTTTTCTGAGTTATCTAGTTTTTCTCTAGTTTTCTTATATATATATATATATATATATGTATATTATATTTGTGTTTTTATTTCATGAATGTACTAAGACTAAGCTTTAAGTTTGATTGGAGTTGTAATTTAAGAACTTTTAATTTCTGTTTTGTTAATTAATGAATGATGGCAAACTTGGTGGCAACAATGATTAGAAGTTCTTAATTAAGAAATTTGATTTTAAGTTTTAAACTTTAATATGATGTCCTCAAATTTTGGGGCATCACAACTTGGTATCAGAGTATAGGTTAAGAAACCTTTGAGACCTTGACGAACCGTAAGCCTGCTTTTAAACAACTTATTAGTGGTCATAGTGAGCATTTATTTAGTTACTAAGTGAAATTTTGATTTTTGTAGATGGCAAACCAAAATTAGAATGGATTGTTGGAGGAGGAATCGGAGATGTTTTTAGAAGAACCTATTGATTGGGAGGAGGATCTAAAAGAAGAGCCAGAAGAGAACTTGGAAGAAGAGTTCGAAGTAGGAGCTGAAGATAATTTCAATTTTGAGTCTGACTCTAATCAGGAAGTAGAGGAGTTTGATCCCGAATGCTCGATAGAGAACGGCCCTGAGGCGGCCTTGAGACACATAAAGGTGCCGTCCGTCCTGCTGTTTGGAAAGGCAGTATTTGTAAGGGTTACCCCTACCAGGATGTGCTATTAGAGGAGCTTGCCTAGAATGGACGTGTTTATCGGGCCAGTCCAGATAAGAGAATATCTGGACAACAATTTCTATCGAGTATGGAACCTACCATCGCTGTACATCACAAACAAAGGGATGTGTTTCTACTCCAAGATATCCAGACTACCCAACCTTCTTTTGGTCATGTTATCCGAATCCTAGACCCATTGGTGAATTTTTATTGAGATGCCACATATCATGAGATCCCTACTTATGTGATTAGGCGAATGATGTGTCAAAATGGGGTGAGGATGGTCCTTGTTTGCTGGGAGTGTTATGGGTTACCCGATGAGGCATGGGAGTTGGAGGAGACAGTGCATCAATGTTGTGCCCACTTGCTTGGTTAGGAGATGACAAGTGTAAAAGTTAGAACAGCAACAAATTTTATAGTACTTAATTGTAATAGTCCTAGTTTCTAACTTAGGGTTTTTGGCGGAAATACTACAATGTGATGGAAAAGGGTATAAAATGAATTTTTTTTTTCTTTCTTTTATGAATGTACTGATCTTTTATTATTATTAATGAAGTCCTAGCATTTAAAAGTTTATGGCAGGAAGAACTAGAGGAAATCGATCCAACAACAACAACAACAATAGTGATGTCATGAATTTCGCTCGGACAATTACTAATGAATTAAGAAACCAACCTAAGCGTGAAAACAACAAGGCAGAATTACTAGTGAAATTTCAAAAACTCAGACCCCAAAATTTTTTCAGAGAACCCAATCCCTACACGGCTGAGGCATGGATAAGACAAGTGAAGAAAATATTGGAGACGCTAGAAATTCAGAACAAGCAAGACCTGTCACGACCCGCTTCCCGTACCCAAGGGTTAAGCATCGTGATGGCCAATAACTGAAGTTACCTACAACCAATTCTTGAACAAATAAATAAACGTGAGCGGGAAAAATATTTAAGTGAGGGTACCAAAATAATCATTGGAGCTTTTACTTTCATAACAAAACTCATTGACCAAAAGGCCGATATTTACATATGAAGTACTATGTGTGTCTATTCCACAGGCCCCGCGTCTAAGACTCTCCAAAAGCTATTTTTGAATTGCATTGTTTCCAGAAAATTGGTAAACAGCTATAAGCACATGGCAGAGTGAGAACTATTATACTAAGAGCATAAGGGCATAAAATCATCATGGATAATTATTGGCTAAATGAAGGTTGATATTAAAATACAGAGATCATTTGACATATAATACAGAAATCATATTAACAAAATAATCATAACCACGGTACAGAACAAAATAGAACAGATGTATGGACTCAAGAGGTGGCTCGTATGAATTCTAGAGATGGCTCCCACCATAGTGTAGCACTTAGCTCCGTACAACACTTTGCTCCATACCAAAAATCAGACTATTAGTGGATCCATGACAGATAGAGGGTTACAAAGTGACTAATCAGAGGGCCAATGGTTATTTAAGTCCCAAAAGGCATGAGACTCCTGTGGTGGTACTTACCAAAATAAATATTTATATAATCATAGTCAAATAATTATTAAAAGTTAAACAAACATATCTGTGGGTTTCATTTTAAGCAAATAGGGTTCAGAAAATAATCCACGTAATTAAAACATTAATATAACCATAAAGCATAAATTATATAAAACAATTCGTGGTAACTCAAAATATTCATAAAATATATTATGCTGACTCAACGTATAATATTGCTTACTTTAAAATTAATACCTCACTCTTTCTTCTTTACTGCTAGTATTTCTTCCCATTTCCTTGCTTCTCATTTCTTATCCGAGGCACCCTTTTATAGGTGCTTCCCACCCCTTTTGATTCAATTCACTTGTTGCCCAAGTAACCACGTTGCCCTCCATTTAATTCACTTAATTGCATGCTTATCCAAGGCTCCCTTATCCATTGATCTTGTTTTTTAATTTTCTTTTCTTTTGAGCTTATCTGAGCTTTATCTACAACAACTACTAGCTTAATTCTACATTGACCCCAGTTAATATAATAATTGTACAATAACTCTTAATGTAAGTTAAATTATACTTTATTATATACCATCATAAAATTAATTATTTTATTTTACTATTATTATTATCATTATTATTATTGTTATTATTATCATGATTGATTGTGGTATTAATTAAAATTTAGGATTTTTCTCATTTATAATTAAATAATACTAATATAAAATTTAAGGGACAACTTAAATTTTCGGGTTGTTATAGGACCAAGTGTCTCTCGCCTTATTTCTCTTCGACAGGGAGGCCGATTTCTAGTGGACAATGATCAAGGAAAGTTGTCAAGTGACAGAACTATCTTGGAGATGGTTTGAGGAATTTTTTTATGGAAAAGTACTTCCCAAACTCGATAAGACAAGAGATGATCCAAGAATTTCTACAATTGAAACAAAAAGGCATGATTGTGACACAGAATGCTAATCGATTTAAAGCCCTTTCTTGCCATGCCATAGTTATAGTGGCAAATGAAACAGACAAAGTAAGGCACTTTGAGTGGAGACTCGACTCGGGAATTCGAGACAAGCGGGTTGTAATGCAACTACCTACTTATGCACAAGTAGTAAATAGGGCTCTTACTTTAGAAAGAGAAAAGATGGACATTGCAAGAACTTAAGGTCACTAGTCTAGAGCCAACCAGCAAAGAAGTGGAGGACCCTCAAGGAATAATAGGACCCCTGCTAGGTTTTTATTCTTGGCAATCTCGTTTGACAAAACTCCGTTCAGTTGTAGTTTTATTCGATCTTTTATTTCAGTGAGGTTATGAGTTTTAGATGTGAATCTAACCCAAATTGTGTCTTATAGGGAAGTTTCAGAAGATAATTCTTTCATGTTTGCCATTTCGCTGACTATGTCGGGGATCAAGCTGCCTGGTCAGCTCGCGGGGTCTAGGGGGCAACGCCTCTTGGTGGGTCCGGGGTAGCGCCCAGGCAGGGTCGAGGGGTAGCGCCCCTGAAGAAAAATGTAAAATTGCAATCGAAGTTGGTTTTCCGCTCGAGTGGCCATTCTTGCGCTCGAGTAGAGATGCAATCCATTCAGAAGTTTCACTCGCCTGCAAAAGTACTGGGAGTTATTTTTTTTGCTCGAGCGGCCATTCATGCGCTCGAGCGTAGATCCAGTCGAGCAGTCATTCTTGCGCTCGAGCGGAGATCATCGATTAGTTTTTTTTATAAATATGTGGTTTCATCCGTTTTTAGGGTTATGGCTTCCAGATCTTCTTCTTGGATATTAGGGTTTATATCTGGAGCTTCTTTGCTAGTTTATTTGATGTTTGTTTGAGTTTAAATCTAGTTTGAAAAGTATACATCAAAGGATTGTTTGTTTCGTTCAATACAAAAGAGAGTGTTTCGGTGGATTCCGTGGAATTCGGGCCTGAAGCTTTGGTGGATTCCGTAGTGGCTCATCGTCATGATTCAACATCGGCGTTGTGGATTTAACGTTTGGCAAGACAATTCTGAGGTGAAGATGGGGCTGGAAGAGGCATATAAGGGTCGGTTCGATTTAGGCGTGGATTCGCTAAGTAATTAAAAGTACACTTCTGTAATTCCTTGATGTCTTCTTAGTGGATTGTTTTGTGGCTTTTGCCCGTGGTTTTTTTTATCATAATTGGAGGCGCTCCAATTGTGGTTTTTCCACATTAAATCGTTGTGCTTATTTGTCTTCGATTATTTGATTAGGGTTGCTATTTACTCATTAAAATTGATATATAATCACAAATCAATATTTAGGGGATTTCTAGATTTTTCAGGTACCTTATGCTAGGGGGCCACAACAACAGCAAGGGTACAATCCTGAACAAAGTAATAGGGAATGGGCTAGAAAGTGCTACGAATATGGCCTAGAAGGGCACTTTAGGAACAACTGTCCTCAAAGGTCAGGCTACTACATCAAGCAAGGGAGAGCCGCTCAATTAAACAAATGCACGCCAGCTCAAGGAACACGAGTTGCACAAAATTCCTAATCCGACAGAGGTCAGCCACCAGCTAATTGGAATGTGGGACAATCGAGTACTCAACAACTAGGAAATGCCAATGCAAGGAGGCCTTGGAGGCCAAATCAAGGTGCCATCGGCAGGTGTTTGCACTCCAAGAAGGCGAAGACACTGAAAATCCTTTAGTGATTCAAGGTCTACTCATCCTTATGAATTCTTTTGTACAAGTCTTGTTTGATTCTAAAGCATTACACTCTTTCATATCTGCTTCATGTGATACAACTTTGGGATTAGAGCCAGAACATTTAGGAACACCTATGAGTGTAGCTTCACCGCTAGGAGTCAAACTCGAGTAGATCTTGTATGCAAATCATGTGATCTAGGAGTCTCCAGTTTACGTTTAACTTGCGACCTAGGAGTCATGAAAATATCAAACTTTGATGTTATCTTAGGAATGGACTTGTTGTCAACCCATAGAGCAACCATTGATTGCCATCGAAAGGCGGTGACTACCTACTCTCATGACAGAATGCAATTCCAATTTAAGGGGGATAGACAAGATTCCCTATCACCGACACTTTGAAAGTCAACATGGCACGATCACCTGGCTAGATGGCTAGCCAGCTTAGTTCTGGATGATAAAGATCGTATAGAACTAGGGCTACCTCGTGTGGTGTGTGAATATGTTGATGTATTTCTAGAGGAACTACCGGACTACCCCAAAGCGAGAAGTAGACTTTACCATTGAACTATAACCTGGTACATCACGGATCTCAATGGCACCACATCGTATGGCACCAGCTGAATTAAGAGAGCTAAAGACACAATTGCAAGAATTATTGGACAATGAATTTATAAGGCCAAGCATGTCCCTGTGGGGAGCACCAACCTTATTTGCTAAAAAGAAAAATGGGACACTTAGGTTATGCATTGATTACCGACAACTCAATAGTGTCACCATTAAGAATCAGTATCCATTACCTAGGATTGATGACCTCTTCGACCATCTTAGAGGGGCAAAGTATGTCTCAAAGATAGACCTCAGGTCTAGGTATCACCAGTTGCGTATTCGGGAAGAAGATATTCCTAAGACTGCATTTCGAACCTGTTACGGCCACTATGAGTTCGTAGTGATGCCATTCGGCCTAACCGATGCACCAAGCGTGTTCATGAGCTTAATGAACAAAATATTCATGCCTTACTTAGATCAATTTGTGGTAATTTTCATTAATGATATTTTGGTGTATTCCAAGTTTGAAGGAGACCATGAACAACACTTGAGAATAGTACTTCAAACCTTGAGAGAGAACCAACTGTATGCTAAGGCTAGTAAATGTGAGTTCTGGATGGGGGAATTAAAATTTTTGGGTTATGTGGTGTCTGAAAAGGGAATATCAGTGGACCCAACTAAACTAGAAGCAGTGACAGAATGGAAGTAACTTAAGAAAACATTCGAGATTCGTAGTTTCTTAGGATTGGCCGGTTATTATCGAAGATTCATTCAAGACTTCTCAAAATTGGCCAAACCAATGACACATTTGACGCAAAAATGAGTAAATTTTGAATGGAATGAGTCTTGTGAAATTTCATTCCAAGGATTTAAGAAAAGATTGATGAGTTCCCCTATTCTCATTGTACAAGAGCATGACGTTGGGTACAATGTGTGTTGTGATGCTTCCAAAGAAGATCTGGGGTGTATATTAATGCAAAATGACAAGGTGGTGACACATGGATCAAGGCAATTAAACAACCATGAGAAGAATTATCCCACTAATACTTTGAGTTAGCAGCCATAGTTCACGCACTCAAAATTTGGAGACACTACCTGTATGGTGAAAAGTTTGAGATATTCACCGATCACAGGAGCTTGAAGTACCTGTTCACCCAAAAAGACCTGAACATATGTCAGAGAAGCTGGATGGAGCATCTCGAGGATTATCAATTTACCCTTTCCTATCATCCCAACAAAGCTAACGTGGTGGCAGATGCTCTAACTCACAATAATAGAGGGATTGTTGCTAGTTTAGCACTTAGAGAATGGAATATGGTTGGAACTATCAATGAATTTGGGGTACAAATGGAGGTTCAAGATACAAAGGCTTACCTTGGTGCTCAGATTGCTACGTTTAAAATTTTAAGCAAGGTATTAAAATCACAAAAGTACGATCAAGAGGTAGCATTCATCAAGGCACGAATGGAATCTAGTGAAACCATGCTTGGTTAGGAAATTCACACAGATGGAAGTTTGAAATATCAAGGTCGAATGTTTGTGCTAAGCAACGAATCACTAAGAGAAAATGTACTTAAGGAATTCCATCATTCAGTATTCGCAGTACATCCAGGAGGTACTAAGATGTACTAAGACTTAAAACACCAATATTGGTAGGGTGGAATGAAAAGGAATGTACCAAAATTTGTGTCTTAGTGCCTGACATGTCAACAAGTAAAGGCTTAACACAAAAGACCGGCAGGAACACTTCAACCCTTACCAATCGTGAAGTGGAAATGGGAACACATAACCATGGATTTTGTGATGGGTTTGCCTCGATTACCATAAAGACATGAAGGCGTGCGGGTAGTGGTAGATCAACTAATTAAGATAACCTGATTCTTACCTCTTGGGCCATCAGATATGTTAGATTCACCCAGCAAATTGTTCATCAAATAAGTAATCAGATTACATGGAATACCAGTTAACATTGTGTTTGATCGTGATCCTCGATTCACTTCTTAATTTTGGCAGAGCTTACAGAAGGAAATGGGAACGAACCTATGCTTTAGCACGACATTTCACCCACAAACAGATGAGCAGTTTGAAAAGACGATACAAAACTTAGAGGATATGTTTTGAGCTTGCGTTATGGATTTTAAGGAAAGTTGGGAGAAACACCTACCTCTTGTTGAGTTCACTTACAACAATGGTTTCTTGGCCAGTATTGGAATCGCACCATATGAAGCACTTTATGGGCGACCTTGTCGATCACCAGTCTGTTGGACTGAAGTAGAGGAAGCAACCTTGTTAGGACCAGACTTGGTTCAGGAGACCACTAATAAGATAAAACTGATTAGACAATGACTAATCACAGCCCAAAGTCGACAAAAGAGCTATGCGGATCAAAGGAGACGTCCCTTAACGTTTAAGGTAGGAGATCATGTTTTTCTCAAAGTTCCACCTTGCCGAGGTACTACATGATTCGGGAAGAAAGGAAAACTTGCACCTTGTTATGTGGGACCCTTTGAAATTCAGAGCAAGGTGAGAAAGGTGGCATACCGTTTAGCACTACCACCACAGCTTGCAGCAATGCACAATGTTTTTCACATCTCAATGTTACGAAGTATGAGCCACACCCTTCCCATGTTATCAACTGGGGAGATATTGATCTCAATGAAGATGCAAGCTTTGAGGAAAAGCCTATAAAGATTATGGATCGAAGAGAAAAGAACTTGGAGGCAAAGTCATCCACTTGTTGCAAGTGTTGTGGCAGTATCAAGGAGTAGAGTAGTCTACTTGGGAAAGAGAGGATGCAATATGAGCCAACTACTCAGTTGTTTGAAGATAAAGGTACGCATTAAAATTCTGGGAATGAAATTATTTAAGGGGAATAGGTTGTAAGAACCTGAATTTTTACAACTAATTAATTTGTTAATAATAATATTAAGTCAATTAATAGTGATTATTAAATTATTAAATTATAATGTTAATAGCATCATGATTAATACCAATATTAAACTCATTTAAATAAATTTCTTTATCTTTCTGTGATTAAACTCCAATGTTAATTTGTTAGCATCATGATTAAGTCACTAAAAAAGTCAAAAAGTCCATACTTATTACCTGTTTGGACGGAAAGTGTTGGGGGGGGGGGAGAGAAAATTCATACTGCAAAAAAGACACTTTTGCCCTTGCTTTTGGACCTTTTTGTCAGATAACAATTATTAAAGTGAACACATCACACAACTCTCACCTCATTCCTCCTTCAAACACTTCTCCTCATCTCACATCACCATCCCATCACCCTGGCTACATCGACGTGGCACACAGTGAGCCACGTAGAAAGTTACAGAAGTATATACAAAAAAAAAAAAAAAAAAATTATTTGAAATGCAAATATTGCCTTGTCGCTACAGCTGTGTAGCATGTCCACACAAGGTAGAAACGTAATTTTGCTATTTGTTACAATATTTCATAACACATTTTTTGGAAAAAGTCAAAAAACTATCCAAAACATACATATTTTTTTTCCAAACTTTTTTAGCTAAAAAGTCAAAAAGTGCACTTATATAGCACATCCCAAACAACCACTAAATTTCTATATCTAAATACAGTTGTGGAAACTAAATGAGTTAAATAGATAATAACTAAGTTAGTCAGAGAACAGTAGGAAGCAAAACATCTAGTGAATAGGTTATATATATACATTGATTTTATTTTGTACACACACACACACAAAATCAGATTTTTTAGGTAGAGGATTCAACCATCTTTCCTTTCCAATGAGGCATTCTAAGGCATGCATACAAACACACTCAAGGCCTATATCTTGTAGGTAATGTTTCCCAAGTCAAGAAGAAGAAAATAAATAAATAAATAAATGTGCCTCCAAACTCCTACAAATATAGCACTATTTCATCCATTCTATTGCTACACACACGGCTGAACAAAGGAAAGGAAAAGAGGAGAAAAAAAAGAAAAAAGGAAGAGAGAAGAGGGTGCTTGGTGGTCACAATTTTGAAACTAATCTCGAAGATAGTTCATAAAAGCTCTTGAGGTAAGAATACTTTACCTCTATCCTCCCTTAGATATTCTTAACTGAACTTATATATTAAATATATGCAAAAGTATGCATTGTTAATACATACATAGTAAGAATAGCTTAATGCATGTTTACATTTTGATAGAATATGATTAAATGATTTTTATTCCTTCTTGTAAGCATAGATTAGATGGTTCAGCTACTAATTTTATCTTCTTATGTGTTCAAATATTCTCCATTGTTTGAAATAATCTTGCATGAGGGTAAAATGAGATAAGGTTGGTTCACTTTTACTTGAAACTTATATTTTCTTCACTGTTTCAGATTTTATTAGATGAAAAATACTCTAATAAATTGAAAATAACTAGTGTTTAAAATCTGTTTGTACTGGGAGTATATATAGGTATTCTATACACGTGTAAATTTTTTATAAAATCATTTGGATACCATTTCCTTGCCGAAGTAAATGTTTGTCCTAAGTATTGCTTACAACACAATAGAAACAGTGACTTCAAACAGGTCCCATTTTCTCTGTAAATGGTATTTTTCTGCACGACCATTGGGATAGTTCGATATAAGAGTTACCTTTCATTTTCCGCTGATTTCACAAAAAATGGACAAGTCTAGGAGGAGAAATTGCAGTTTTACTAAAATGCATTAGAATCTGTCCAATTTTCTTAATAAAATTATTTGACCATCTTCCATTGGTTTTCAGTCTTCAAGCACTTCTGTAAATATGTTCTAAACTCAAATATCTAGCAAACCATTTTGACCGTACCTCTTTTTGACATCTTTTGAGGCTTCTTTTTATTTTTCAAACACAGACCACCTGTGCTGGAAATCGCTGTAGCTCACTGTCCCAGAAACCAGTTTTCTTCCAAATTTTATTTCTCCATTTTAAAATCATTTTTAGCTCTGGTATTCTTCTCAAAATATTTTCCTAACTCAATGAACTAGGACCAGTTAAAATATTGTAATAATTGAACTACGTTTGGTATGGGTTTCATTATTTTTAGTCCAACTATTCAATGCTAAAAATAAGAAGTGTAGGAAATTCTAAGAAATCTTGTGATGACTCCTAAGAAATTCTATAATATTTATTTTGGTTTCCATACATGGTTGTGTTGTGCTATATGAACCTTATATCACTGTGGTTTTCAAACTAAAACTCGCACATGCATCAAAATGTGAATTCAACGAAGTAAAGGAATACGAAATTGAACCGATGCATTAAAGTTTAAAAGTGATGGGGTGAGCCCAGTTTAGAGTCTTGCGCGAGTAAGTTATGAACCCTAACATGGCACAGGATGGTATTTTGGCTCTTATCGGTATAGGCGATATAAGGTTGGTGGTGCGGGTGTCGCAACATAAACTGTTCTCTTAGGGCAGACCGTAATGTCACGACTCGGGTACGTAATCCTGGTGTGTGGGCATTATTGGTAGTTATAGCAAGTAACATTTGAATATTTGACTAAAAGGCAGTCAGAATTGCCCGTGGTCATTGCTTAGCGGTTGAGTGGAAATAGTGCTCCGCAGAGAGTCACTTAGACTTACCTGATAAACTAAACCTATGGGAATTTAAAAGAAAAGTTGGCATTTTCCTTATGATGAATTACTGCTTTTGCTTGCCATTGTTCTTATTATCTGTTATTATTATTTCAATTGATACCATTCCTGTTATGCTTATTAAACGTTGTTGGTTACTCTGTTACTCCACAGTATTCATTATTTGTGAGTATTATTATCGGGGTGGTTATTTTCGGATTGTAGTATCTTATTGAGCTCATCGCTTATTGGCATTCCCATTGTCCTGGTGTTTTATGCCAGGTACCGAAGAAATCGAAGGAAACATTGAGGTCTTGGAAGGCGATGTTCAGCCTTTGTCAGCTTGAAGTGTGCCTAAGTCCCGCGAACCCTTTTTTTGAGTTATGTAATTTTTCTCTAGTGTTTAATTTTTATTTTTATATTTGTGTTTTTCTTTCATGAATGTACTAAGACTAAGCTTTAAGTTTGATTGGAGTTGTAATATAAGAACTTTTAATTTATTTTTGTTAATTAATGGATGATGGAAAACTTGGTGGCAATAATGATTAGAAGTTCTTAATTAAGAAAATTGATTTGAAGTTTTAAACCTTATTGTGATGTCCTCAAATTTTGGGGCGTCACATTTGCCTTGGTGTAATTCAAAAAATTGTGTCCCCAATCTTTCCCGTGCAGAGGGAGGAAAATATTTGGCCAAAAAGGCCTTGGTGAAAGCAATCTAGGTGGTGGCTGTAGTGGTCTTAACATACTTCCACCAATACCCAACGTCTCCTCTCAATTGGAAACTCGCTAGTTTAATCCTCAACCCATCATCTTTGACTCTAAGCATATCAAAAGTCTTGGTGATATGCTCCAATCAATCGTTTGCGTTCCACGGCTTAGGCCCTCCTATAAACTCGGGTGGGTAAAACGAAAAAACTCGTTAGTAAGTTTGAGGGTACGAGTATCATCTCTCTTATTACAAGTTAGGGCCTCCCTTATTACCCTTATAATCTCGTGTGCAAACTCCTCGCCCACAGTCGATGCTGCTGGTGCAGTTACTATTGGAATTGTTGTATCTCTACCAACACTTCTACTCCCAACGCATCTTCTATTTCCTCGTCTAGACATCCTATCAAAGGTAAAACCCAATTAGTAAACAACTATAGCTTCCTCCGAGCCACTCACTCATCACCGTTAAGCTACAAAACACACTTAGCACGTAAGCTATAAACATATAAACAAGTTAAACACTCAATCACATAATCGAGCCAAGTCCACATAGATAGCTACTTGTTCCAGAACTCTTAAAGATTTCCCACCAGAAACCACATTGATCAAGCTCATTTCTAATAAGACCTCAAAGCAAGTTAACCAGCTATAAGCACCATCCAAGAGACTTAACTCCATGCTCCCATAAATGCATCATATAAAGTCCTAACACTTAATCTTTCTACATGTAAAAGTCTTCACCAAGCATAACAAAAACCTATTGCGGTAAAACCACTTCCCACGAGCCCAATAGTATTCAAACTCGACTCACTCTGATACCAAGTTGTAACGCCACAATTTTTATTACTCGAATAATGTTACCTTTTTCCTTTAAATCAGTCAATTTCAATAATAATAAACATCAAAGGCATTTAGGAAGGAATAAATTACATTGTCCTCTCTCGTGTGCTTGTGATGAAATACAATACACGCTCGTAGGCATTACGTCATCAATTACAAAATAACGAAATATATAATAGGGATTAACCCTTTTTACAATACATTGGCATTTCGCTTGCATTTAAAAGGCCCCTTGGCCAACAATTAACATACTTCAAGTCTCAAACAACTCTTCACTCCATACCTGAAAAATGATTAGCAACGTGGGATGAACACAAAGGTCTAGTAGGAATCCCAATAATCCTAAACAATAGCAACATATAGATAACTATGATCATGAACGTTTCACATATATACATATAGGTAATGTGACATTTCATACTTCAAAATATACTTATATAGCGATTCTGGTTTAGACCGACCTGTTAATGTTCTAGATCTGGGTTTCTTTGTCTTATATAGTTGTTCATGTCTTATTCTCCTTATTCCTCATTGAGTTTGGTTATTAGAGTGTCTTGGTTACGTTTGGAACAAGTTTGGGAGTTAGTTTTGTCAAAATAGTTCTTGCCCAGATTTTGGCTTCTTCGCTCAAGTGACATTTCTTGTGCTCGAGTAGTCTTTGAGAACTCTCAATACTTTTACAAGCTTGCAGAGATACTAGGAGTTGGCATTTTTCACTCAAGCAATACTTCTTGTGCTCGAGCGGTGTTTGCTCAAGCGATGGTCTTCTGTTTGCAAAACTTCTGAGAGTTTGTATTCTTCGCTCGAGTAGTAAACTTCTTCACTCGAGCTATCTCACTTATTGTGTCTGGTCGCTCGAGCGACACTTTTTGCGCTCGAGCAATCTATGCGTATATCATCTTGTAAAGTCACATTTTTTGCTCACTTTTTCATCTCTCTCTCTCTCTCTAAACATTCTAAAAATCCTAAGTTGAGACCCTTTCTCTCTAAAACTCACATCCTCTCTATAAATACACCTAGATCCATTGATTTCTTCACCCGTGTCCCTTTGATAAAAAGGTAGAACACTCCGAGTGCTTCCTTTTGATTGGAACAAAGTTGGGTTTCGGCATTGTTGAAGTTTCTCCATTCCTTCTCTTGTCTTCTAAGCTTGAGATAGGGATCCTTTGCACTTTCTTATGATTTTTAACTTAGTTATTTGTTATTTTCTAAAAACAGTATTGTGATTTGGAAATTTTGGACAAATCTAGAGTTTTGGGTTAATAATCAAAAGAGGGGGTTTTCAAATAGATTGTTGGAAAAGACTGAGGAAATATATTTATTGTTGAGTTATGATGAAATGATGGATTTTTATTTTTGAAATTGATTTATAAAGGAAAGGGGATTTTTCCCTAAGAATATCAAATGTTAAGTTTGTAATGATAAATGAAATTGATGTTAGATGTGGAATTGGATTGATGTTGATTAGGTGGCAGAGTTGGATATATATTATCACTCTCATCTTGAGATTTTTTAAAAGTTTATGGAAATTATTTATATGTTTGGAGATATCTGTTTTGGGCTATTGGTAGACGATAGCTACGATTGTTGTAGAAATTGCCTGAGAACTAAAAGAATTGAAACTATTTTCTCATCCATTTGCATTGGGCATTGTTGCATATTAACACATTAAAAATGTTTATTGTTTTGAAAAAAAGAGGTAAATACTTGGTGAATCTGGGTAGCGGGTGTGGTTACGATGTTAAGTTGGCCTGTGTATCCTTGGTGAAAAACCAAAAACCCGTGCGGATAGGTGTCGAGCCTTTCGGTTAATACTGGAAAAAAAATGACAAATTGGTATTACTTGTATAGTCTACTTGCAGACATGTACCTAGAGATTCATAGAGTTGTTTTCACAGTCATGTTTTCTATGATAAAGGAAATGATTTCTTGAATTATGATATAGATTTGGAATTGCATGGTTTTGAAAGGAGATATAAAATGTTTTCGGCACAAGCATTGCATACACATTCACCTTATAACTTTGTTAAGATTCATAAACTGTGTTGTAGTATCTCTACTGGGTTTTGGCTCACCCTATGTAGGAAACCATTTTTAGATGCAGATGATATGCCTCCGCCAAGGCAATAGCTTGGGAGGACTTAGAGCAAGAGTTTCATTTTGTTTACTTGTTGTAATTATTTTGTACAAGCCTAGGGCTTTATCTGTATTGAGTTTAAAACCCACTTTTGTTACAATCAAGTATCGTCTTGGAAACTTGTAGCTATTAGGGCGTTATCTTATTTGTTTATGCTCATCCTATTCCTGTATCAGATAACATATGTTATAGATTCAGGGTTAGACTTGTGAATGTATATCTGCATATGTTACTCTTTTGTACAAGTAATTAGAAGTAATGGAGGATAACTAATTTATCATGTATTGTTATTTAATTAACATGATGTACGGTTTATTGTTATTTATTTCAGGGCGTGACAACTTACATAAGTATAATTTTTTAAAAGATCCTCTTTAACATAACAAGAAACAAATACTAGTTCTAACCTTTCAAAACTTTCCATTTGCATTTAAAGAAATCTTAACCATTCATCACATTACCACGACCTCCTAAGATCGATCTAAACAATATACTTATCCTACATTCTAACTCATTACGGCTACAAGGACAATTACTATATATTATGGCCTTAAGCACAAACGTAAAATGAACATTCACAAATATATATATATATATAAACAACAATAAACGCGTCAACACGCATTACCATAATTTGCCGGTCACAAGCACAGAAAGCCAATAATACATCTCTTTTCATCACAACACAAGTATGAAGATACTTTACGCGTAATTAACACATAATGGACCCCGACTTTGTCAAGCCATAAACACCACAACCCACTTTACCGGGCGCGAGTCAAAGGGAGATGAGCCCATTTCAAAGTGCCAAACTTTACCGATGCTCGAGCTGGAAGGGAGATGAACCTGTTTACACTTTACCGGGCGCGAACTGGAGGGGAGAAGAACCCATGTCAAAGTGCAAAACTTTGCTGAATGCAAATCCGGAGGGGAGAGGAACTCATGTCAAAGCGCCATACTTTATCGAGCACAAATTTAGAGGGAAAAGGAACCCATATCAATGCACACTTTCATTCAACTCAAAAATTGGCTCATTGTTCCAAATTTCACAAATTGTTCAACAATGTCAATACCATCGTTTACCTATGGCCAAGGTCACAGCCTTATAAACAATAAGTACCAAGTCCATGAATTCAATTTCGTCTTCTTGATTTAGATTTTATCAACATTTATACCTTACATAACTTTCATCTTTCAACTCCAATTATTCAACTTCCAATTCACGTCGTTTTCAAAACTCATAATTAAAGTCTCTTCCATCAATACCATCCCATCTTTATGATTCAATTCAAAATATTCAAATTTGGTTCAACAAATAGTTATTCGTCAGGAATACAATTATTCACTTGTTTTAAAGAAAAATTGTCAGCTCTTCTTACTTCTCATTCACAAAAGTATATAAATGTTTTATTGATTTTCAAAATTTATTTTCCCTTCTCTCCAAACCCCCAATACCCATAACAAATCGTCACATCTTTCTCATTAATTATCAAAACTCAACTAGTAATTTAAATTCATAATCCAACACATATGTAACACAAATTAATCGCATCTCTTAAACAAATAAATAACCAAAGGATTTGGAGCTTTTCATCACAACCCTCATAAAATAGATTAACTAATCCAAAATTCTTTCATACACACAACATTTATCAACACCCTTTTTATTTCTCTGAAATTTTGATTTTTCGACAATTATTACAGCTTAACAATTATAAAACCATAGATAACAATTAACACAAATTAAATTTCATGATGACTTTCTTTATTTTCTTACATACCCATTTTCACATTTTTTATACACAATACCCTATATGATTCAAATAAAATTAAATCATCAATTTTACCATCATTCTCATCACCTATAAACAGTTAATTAGGGATTTTTACTCTAATCCTTTTAAACATGTTCCTCAAACATACAATCTCATATATTCACAATAAAACACAAGATTTAACTCTAAATCATAAAATCCTAACCTTCATCACATGCTTTCAAAAAAATACCCAACAAATCAAGTTTTTAATGCAATAAAAACTATCACATGTTTATCTATAATGAGGTATTAAAAAGGAATAAAGAAATTGCTACCTCAAAGAGAGAAGAGGAGAAAACTCAAAAAAAATCAACTTTGCTAGAATTTGATCTCCATCAGTCAAAATGTAACCCTCGAGACGCTCGTCATTTTGTATAAGGAATATAGCGTTCTTGGTTTAGACCTGACCTGTTGATGTTTTGAATCCTGGTTTCATTTGTTTTATTTAGATATTCATACCATGTTTCTCCTTATTGCTCATTGAGTTTGGTTATTAGAGTGTCTTAGTTGTGTTTGGAACATGTTGGTTGCTAATTGGTCCAAACTATTGTCGTCCAGAATTTGGCCTTTTCGCTTGAGCGAAGCTTCTTGTGCTCGAGCAAGCTTTGTGAGCTCCCAGTACTTTTACAAGCATGCAGAGATACTGGGGAGGTAGTATTCTTCGCTTGAGTGAGACTTCTTGTGCTTGAGTGATGGTCTTCTATCTGTAAAACTTCTGGGAGATTATATTCTACGCTCGAGCGAAATAACTTATTGTGTTTGGTTGCTTGAGTGACAACTCTTGCGCTCGAGTAGACCGTGCGCATATCAGTTCGTAAACAGGCCATTTTACAACACTTTTTCATCTCTCTCTCTCTAAAACATTTCAAAACCCTAAGTTGAGACTTTCTCTCTCTAAGACTACCCTCTCTTACAAATACACCAAGATCTACCCATTTCTCCACCCTACTCCCTTTGTTAAAAAGGTAGAGCTCACATAGAGCTTCGTTTTCATTCGAATAGAGTTGGGTTTTGGCTTCATCCAAGTTTCATCTGTGTTTAACTCGTCTTCTAGCTTTGAGATAGAGATTCTCTACACTCTTGTATGATTTTTAACTTAGCTATTTGTTTTTATAAAATAATCTTGTGATTTTGGAGGATTTTGAACAAACCTAGGGTTTCAGTTTAGAATTAAAAGAGGGGTTTTCGAATGGATGTATTGAAAATGGTTGTGAGAGTGGAGATGGGGTTGAGTTATGATAAAACTATTGATTTTGATACTTGGAATAGATTTTGGAAGAAAAAGGGATTTTGTCCTAAATGTCTCAAATGTTTATTTTGTATAAATAAATGGAATTGATGTTGGAAATGTGAAATTGGATGGATATTGATATGGATAGTGGAGTTAGATATGTATTATCACTTCCATCTTGAAATTTGGAAAGATTATCTATATTTGAGATTTTACATTTGTTTAGAAACATTTGTTTTGGGCTATCGATGGAGGATAGCTACAATTGTTGCAGAAATTGCATGAGGATTAAGTAAATTGAAACTAATTTCTCATCCATTTGCATTAAGCATGATTATATCTTTCATAAATTGTACATGTATAATGTTTTTGAGAAAGGAGATGAATAACATTTTTGAGAAATGAGATGTATTCATTTTTTGAGAAAGGGGATGTATTCCATTGAACTAAGTTGGCTTATGTGTCTAGGGTGAAAGTCCTGAAAACCGCACGTATATATGGGTGCCGAATCCTGCAGACAAAATATCCATAAAATGATAATAGTAGTGCTTATATAGCTTACATTTACATGGGTGCCAAATCCAGCGGATGAAATCTCCGTAAAATGGCTATACTGCTGAGAGATTCCCGAAATTATGATTCACTACCCTGTTTTCTAATGTTAAGAAGATGATTCTTGAATTGTGATATAAACCGGACATTACATGGTTTTGGAAAGAGAAATGAGACGTTTTTATCATAAGCATTGCATATGCATTTCACTCATATGTCTTTGTTAAGATTCATATATTGTGTTAGTTTATTTCTACTGGGCTTTGGTTCACCCTATATGGGAAAACCATTTTCATGTGTTAGTGAGATGCCTTCGCCAAGGCAGTAGCTTAGGAGGATTGGAGCAAAAGCTTCATTTTGTTTACTTGCTGTAATTATTTTGCACAAGCCTAGGGCTTTATCTGTATTTTATTTAAATCCATTTTGATGTAACCAAGTATACTCTTGGAAAGTTATAGCCTTCAAGGCATTTTAATTATCGGTTTAACTTCCATTTCATATTGTAGATATCCCATTTTGACCAGCCCTAAGACTTGGACACTTTTTTTTGATTACCTGATGATAACAAGTAGAATGTGTTTCTTACAGAATCCTCAGTAAGAGAGATGTAATTTGAACTTTAATTCCAACCTTCACCATTATGGCCATATTGTTTTAAAATACTAAATATTTCATTAGTTTAGTATTTTTGTAATTTGCATAATTTTATGTGTTTGTTCCTATTTTTGGTGTATTTATATAAATTGGTATAAATTATATATTTTATATATATAATAAAATAATAAAAAGTTATATTATTATATTATATGTTTAATATTATTATATATATGTTTACTATTTTGGTATAAATTATATATTTTAGATATTTTATGTTATATATATATATATATATATATTATATGCCTATAGCTTTTTATATTATTATATTATACTTTGTTGCCTATATAAAGCCAAAGAGGGAGAGGCTCAAGTAAGCGCAAAAAAAAAAAAAAAAAAAAAAAAAAACACATAAGAATGCTTCAAGAGAGTTAGAGAGAAAAGAGTGTAAAAGATTGTCTACATTTTCAATTTTGAGCCAACACTTCCAAGCTTCCATAGCTACTGAAATTCCTCATTTCCATACACCAAAAACACTCCAAAAATTCGGATATAGCCAAAGATCAATTGCCTTGATCATAAGGAAGAGTGTTTAGTGATTGAAAGTGAGAGAAACTAGAGAGTTAGCCACTTTCCATATCATAAACTCCATAATTTCGAATTAAAGATTTGAGAACACACTTCCTACACTTGAGGGTGATCAAGAGGGAGTTTGTGAACTAAGGAGTTCATCATTTCATTGGAAGACAACCCTAGAGAATACCCTGTGCATGCTCTGTTTGTCCTCTATTGCAACAAGGTGAATTGGGCAGCAGTGGCCGACAAGCCACTTTCCATAGCCAGTAATGGCCGGCAGACCACCTTTGATGGCCAGCATCCCTTACCAGTGGCCGGCCGGCCACTAATCCAAAATTTAGCAGCGTGTTCCTTTGGCGGAGTAGAGCCATTATGGAAATGGGCAACAATGTATGTGTTCTATTGTGCAACAGAGGCTCTCTAGAAGCAAAACAGTAGCTTTTCGGGTGGAAATTGAGAATGCGCATGAACACTCCTCGCTTCCAAAGGCGGAGTAATTAGTTGTTTAGCTTACTTACTTCTTTTAATTATACTTGTGTTGTAATTATTTAATTAGCTAAAGTAGTTAATTAGTTGTGAGTTAATTCATTTCATTTGGTTTGTAATAGTTAATTAATTAGCTTAGCTTAAATAGTTAGCTAGTTAGTTTATTCATTCGGACTCTCCTTCGTGAGAGCATAATGTTGTAATAATGTGTATGTCTTCCAACCCCACATCTTTCTCCCTTTAATTTAACTGCTTATGATGGATAGTATAAGGACATCACCTTTAAATTAACATTCTTCATGTTTGCATCCACTTGTATTGCATGCACCGAGGCTCGATTCATCATTCCAACTGCATTGTTAGTTTAATACTTATTTGCATACGTGCTTAAACCACATGTTGTCAATTGATTCATATGCCATGTTAAGTAGTCAAGCCTATTTTAGATTGCATATCGCATGTGTTGCACTAGTCATATTGCATAGTTAGGAATCATGTATTTTTTCTAACTCTCTTATGTCTTTTGGGCTTGGAGTACGAGGTGAGCCTTTACTTGCTTTAGCATATTGCATGAGTGTGATTGTTGCCATGTCTAGCATGCTTACCATGAGGCTAAGTGCTTAATTGATATACCTGCTTGTATGCCTGTGGATGAAGGCTAATTGCTTGAGTTGGAATAATTTGAGCTATGCACATTTAAGCCCACTTTTCAAGTGGCAAATTCAAACTCTTTTTAGAAAACAAACATGACTCAAGTGTTCCAATTTTTGCAAGTTAGTCTATACTTGTATGTGCACATCATATAGTAATGCTAGATTAATAACCGGAGCAAGAACATATAATGAACGTAAGATTCATATCATGATTAGTAGAGGCCGATCTTTGATCGGGAGAGCGGGAGTGCTCAATTCATGACATTCCCCTCTCGTACCTAAGTTCCCGAGCCGAGACAATCTCGGTGATGACGGACACGTGGCCTTTGGCACGAGTCATGGGTTTCCTAAATTTTCCTAAAATAAAACATTTAGGTGGCGACTCTATATCTGGCAAAGTAGTCCATTTTTGGTAATTTGATTCAAAATCAATTTTCCAAAAGATTCACCGAATTTGGACTCTTTGGTGTTTATCTATTTCACATTGCACTTGTAGAATCAAATTCAGAACCGTGGGAATCCGATACTGTAGGGCTTATTTCGACTTCTAAAAGGGGGCGCGAAAAAGTCGAGCTACAGTTTCTAGCGACTCTGCTTAGGATAAATAGAGAACTTGACTTAAAACTCATTATGTGAAATTTTATCTACTTATATATGTTCTTTGCATTGCATTTGCATTGGTGCACCTAAGTCACTGTGTCTGCCATCTGCTATTCCTAGACGGTTTGCTGGAGGCTTGCCTGAAAAGCTTGTCAAAAGGCTGACCGGTCGCGGGCTCTGCCACGATGGGAACACAACCATTGGATCTGGATTACCGCCGTACCGCTTGATCCACTTTTCACTTCTCAGTGTTAGGTGTGAGAGGTATATTAGGTAATCTTGCCGAGGTACCCTTTTGACCATTCGATATAGTTGCATATAATGAAGCTATAGTGACTATTCCAACTTAGGATAGGATGCCACCCATTTGTAAGATGTTGTGAAACTTGTTGTTTGAAATAGTGCAGCTTAGATCATGCCAAAAACTAGGACAGGGTAACCTTACTCCATCATAAGGATGTTTTGGTGCTTTTACGTGATATATGCTTTTACAGTGAGACTGTACAGAATGGTTCATATCAGCATGAGTTTGAGAATAGAGTTCAGTAGGTATTACAGTTCAGCTATGTTTTATGATTGTTGTGAATTAGGGTCTAAGTGTTGTCCAATTTTGATTTTATTCTTTCTTGCTAGGTAGTTTACCAACATAGCTTCAGAAAGACCTGATATCCCTCAAGTACTCTGGACTTGTGTCAGAAGGCTTTACAGAACCGGAGATCTTGTTAGGGGACAGCCTGTGTTTGCTTCGCTCCCACCGGTTACTAGACAGAGAAGAGTTAGGCAGAGTTCACCAGTCCAGTTTCTACAACAATCATCCCTCATTTCACCTGCATCTAGTCGGGCTCAGTCTTCTACATCTACTCCAGTACGAGATCATTCGCCCATTCTAATGGCATAGTATCCCCCGGTCAGTATGGAAGACTTGATTCATCATCTTCAGCAAATAGTTGAAACCATGCAGCAAGACGTTGCTTGATAGGCCAAAGTCACAGCCTGTCAGACTGAGGTTTTAAACAGGCTGCAACAACAACAACCACAACCGGCAGCGGCCTCTACATCTCATGCACCTTCTGCTCATGCACCTCCTACGGGTATCCCAACACCCGGAGCCACTGTCCACACTGCTAATGTTTAGGAAAATCAAGGCAATTAGGCAATCCAGTGGAACTAATCCCAGCACAGGCCTCCAAAGCACCTGTATGTCAAACTGAGGCTCCATTTGAATTTGAGGTTGACCCGACTGTGCTTAAGGTCAACAAATCGGAGAAATTGTCCAAAAAAACACTAGGAGTCGACTCCATTCCAGACATAGAGGAAGGGTACGCTGAGCTTGTAGTTACCTTACCAGAGCGGTTTAAAATGTCACACATTGATCGCTTTGATGGTTTTGGCGACCCAATGGTGCATTTGCGTTTGTTCTCGAATATTTTGCGACCCATGGGCTTGACCCAATTGTAAAAGCTATCCCTTTTCGGTCACACTATGTCAAGTATAGCGGCCATCTGGTATGCCAAGTTGGAAGATTCAGTGAAACAAAATTGGGAGGAATTGGCCGAAGCCTTCATGGCTCAGTACTCTTACAATACCCAAATCGAGGTCACAACTCATGATCTCGAAGCAACATGTCAAGAAATGAAAGAGGGTTTCTCTAATTTTGTAACAAGGTGGAGAGCTAAAGCCTCGATGGTGACCACGAGGCCTTCCGAGAAGGATCAGATAAGGATCGTCGTCCGAAATCTCCAAGGCAAGCTATTACAGAAAATGATTGTTCTCCCGTTATTCACGTTCTCAAAGCTCCATGAAATAGGGGTTCAGATTGAAGATGCTATGAAGCAGGGGCTCATTATTGATGATAAAGAGCCAACCAAAAGGCCGTCTGTTCGTAATTCCAATGCTGCCAGTGGTAGCACAGTTGCGAGGCCATCAGATGTAAGTGTTGTCACCATAATCAATACCGCCAATCTCTTTGCCAATACAACTCCACAACCTTTAGCCAACCCTGTCCAATCCCATAGGACCTTTACCCTACTCTACATGACCCTATCCCAAGCCATGAAAGTGCTGGTTAAAAAGGGGCACCTCAGACCGTTAAACCTCGCCCACTGCCTAATCCTCTTCCTCCCAAAAATAACCCAGCAAAATATTGTGTGTTTCACCAACAACACGATCACGATACTGACCAATGCTTTTGACTGCGTCATGAGATTCAAAACCTCATTGACAACAAGGTGATCGCATCACCCGAGAAACCAAATACAATTACAAACCCTCTCTCGGCCCACAATCAAGTTCTCTCACCTCATAACCTAAACCTAATCCATACACTGGCCCTTCCCTATGACCCCATCGTATATATTACCCCTTCCTACCTACCCAGACTGACGATGTTCATTCCTAAAAGCACGGACTTGTGCATGATAAATGCATCCACACTTCAAACTAAACCTGTGGTGGTGACAGGTGAAGTAGAAGGGAGGCCGACCTTAAAGGAGAGTACGAATTCGTTGCCTGAGTACTCTAAGAACTTGTTTGAGGAGGGGTATGATCTGTGTCGCTACATTGTGCTGGTTGATCAAGCCAAGCCGGAAGTGGTATTGCCAATTATAGCAGAGGTCAATATGGTTAAGGAGGATGGCCCCAGCAAAGGTTTGGATGATCTGGCGGAGTTTGAGGAGGACTTAGACAACCTGCAGTTCTTCGACGAACAAGATCAAGAAGATGTACAGATTGACTGGTTCGATTTCAATAGGTCGACGGACAACTTTGGTTGGTTGAGTGATGAACATGACAGGGATGAAGGAATTGAAACAAAACCAAAGAAAAAAGGAGCAAGAATTGTCGCAGTAGCCGGAATGGCCAATAAAAAGGGGAAATCGCTGAAAAGTATCGGTGAGGAAAATTCAGCTCAAGAATTGGACACTGTGCATACTGAGGACACAGAACACGAAGCTGTGTCTGAACGAGAAAGAGTGGAAGACAAGCAAAAAGCTGTAATGACTCAACACCTTACAAGGAAACTAGACAACTATTTGTCGGCTGCCAAAGGCATATGGTGGAAGGATGACAATCTATACCTGGCTCACACCGATGAAAGTTGAGGTGAGTACCTTCCAGACAACACGTGGTACATTGAGGAGATTGATCACATGACAAGAAGTGGGTGGTATTTCAAACCACCGCACTTAGACCAAGCTGAGGCCTCCGAGAAAGATGGAGAGGTTGAGAAGCAGAAAGAAAAATAGCTGGAAAAGGAGGCAGTGCTAAAACAACTAAAGAAACTCCAAGCCGATATTTCAATCTGAGGTCTTCTTATGGCCTCCCGAGTACATCGACAGGCTGTATTGTCAGCAATGGACAAAGCTAAATTGTCTATTGACACCACCCATGAACAGCTTGTGGGATTGGTCTTCCCAGGTGGCGCCAGCCCAACCCTAACCTTTTCTAACAGAGAACTGCCGCCGGAAGGCTCAGCACATAACAAACCCCTGTACATATCTGTTGAGTGTAGAGAAAAATAGGTATCGATGGTATTGATAGACACTGGTTGGCTATCAATGTATGTCTGTCTCGCACAGCTTATGCCATTGGCCTGAAACCAGCAGATTTCGTACCTATAGCCCAAGTGATTCGGGCATATGATAACACGAGCAGAGAAGTGATGGGTACAGTACAAATCCGAGTTTAGGTTGGCCCAGCTCAACAGGATGTCGAGTTTTATGTCCTAGACGTCCCGGTCACCTTCAACTTACTACTAGAAAGACCCTGGCTGCACCTTGTGAAAGTAGTCTTTTCTACTCTCCACCAAATACTGAAATACCCTTACGGGAAGGGGGTAGCAATTGTCTTCGGGAACTTATCCATCCATCCACCACCAGAGGTAACCACACCAGTGCTGGAAATTGACCATGGCGAGGAAGATGTATTCCTCTCAGGGTTTAGTCTGGCTGAGGCCCGAGTAGTGCAAACCATCTTGGCAGCAGATGAGGGTATGTATGTCAGCACCCAGTCTATTTATCTCATGAACAAACTACAATATATGCCAGGAATGGGACTTGAAGAAGTGGCTGGAAGGGCGTCACAGCATTGGCCGATGTGACGCATAATCCGCATGCCTTTGGTCTTTGCTATGTGCCCACCAAAGAGAATTGGGTCAGGAAAAGGAAAAATATGACAAGCAGAGTTAGAGCCAAGCAAGCCGGGAAACGCTATGAGCTCGTTCACAGGCCGATCCACGGAACACTAAATGGCCACTTTGTTCGGGAGGGAGAGGATATCCCCCTTTACAATTTTCCTGAGCCCTAGATGAATTCTACAAAGCAGCATGTCCCTGGCTTTGAATTCTTCTTCGACCTGCAGTTGCAAGAGAGTGATGCCAAGGAAAAGGTTGAACCGAGTGCTAAAGCTGAACAGGGCATAGAAAGTGACTCCGACAATAGCGAGCATAGAGTAGGAGTAGCACTGACATGTCTCCTTTCAGATCCTCTGGTCGACTCAAAGAGCTTGGGGGATAACCTTACCATCTCCATGATCCGGAAAAAATCGGTGTTAGAATATTTTATGTTAGTGTGTTAGGTGTTAGAATATTTTATGTTAGTGTGTTAGGTGTTAGAATATTTTATGTTAGTGTGTTAGGTGAGTGTAGTGTGGTAGGTAAGTGTGTTAGTATTCTCTTCCTCTCCTATATATAGGAGAGTCATTGTAGTCATTCTAAATCAATAAATATCAATCAATAATACATACATTTTATTCTCTTTCTCTATTCTCTATACATTAATTATTTTACATGGTATCAGAGCTATAGGTTAAGCTCTTAGTGTTTTGTCGCCTTCCGGCGGGCGGCAACCTTGCCTTGACCGCTCGCCGGACCTCTACACATACCGCTGCCACAAATTGTTCCTTACATGAGCCTGGAAGATTATCAAATGCATCAGTCACAGCAGCTAATGCTTCAGTAGCTGAGCGTGTTATAGAACCTACTCTTGTGATGTTTGAGGTTCAAGTTCCCCATCATGCATGGTTGATGGTGTGCGCTCGCAACATTTTTTAGGAACTGGTGTTATTATATATCATTCTCATAACATGGGATTGGTGCTGTTGACAAAAACATAGTTGCGATATCTGTGTCTGATGTGATGCTCTCTTTTGCTGCCTGTCCAATTGAAATCCCTGGGGAGGTGATTTTCCTCCATCCTGGTCCGGATTTTTATTGAATCGTTGTTGTTTCCCGCAACTGTAGTGGGGTAGCAGCACGAGTCTGCGGTCTTGTGAGCCTAGAGCCCACAAAGGTCGCTGAAATCCTTAAAGATCGTCCATCTTGGTACCGCGATTGCGCTGTCTTGATGTATTGAGTGTAATCCCTACAGGAAATGGAGGGATAATAGAGCTGATCTATATGCAGACTTACGCACCAACAACATTGGCAGTGGCTCGGGACTTTTGGACTGAGATATACCACAAGTTTAGAAGCTGGGAGTCTTGTGATCTACGAGAGGTCCTTGACAACTTCTACTGTGGGCCAACAGGGCTCTACTTCATGTTTTTGTAAGAGCCGAAATGCTACCCAGTGGTTATCTAATACGGCCTTGCGAGGGTGGGGGGTCTATTATCCACATTGTAGATCACATTGACTTGGATGCTTGGAGTGTCCCTGAAGTTCTGAGGCCACTCTATGAATCATCGAAATTCTTACACAGAAAATGACAGTTGCTGCTTTGCGGCACATTCGGCAAATTACACAAGAAACCAGTGGAGAATTCAGTATAGTGGGGGCCGCCAACCTGCTGTTTTAAGGACATTTCGTCAGAGGTTGTGCAGGGGGTTTTAATGATGCTATTAATGGGTTTGCGGATGATGGTTGGTCGATTATGGGCAGCGATGGTGTGGAGGATGTGACCATTGCCATAACTCGTCACCAAGCAAATTTCTTGGATCTCAATATACACATTGTCAATGCTCCCAAGTTTGGCGGAGTGCTGTGTGCAAAGGCATCGATGCTTCTTCAGAATGTTCCCCCTACTTGCTTGTTCGTTTCCTGAGGGAGCACCGTTCCGAGTGGGCTGACTATGGTCGATGCTTACTCTGCTGCATGCCTGAAATCTAGTCCCTAGCAGTTCCTTGTGCAAGGCCTGGTGGTTTGCCTTGTAGTCAAGTTATTTTACCTCTTGCCCATACTGTGGAAATGAGGAGTTTCTGGAGGTCTGTTCTAACTATTGCATTCCAATTTACACAATCAGCCAAGTCCTTGACAAAATAATATCCGGTGCAAATGGACCATTCATTATGTCGACATACTCACCAATGTGGTAAGTGCGGAGGTATGTTGACATTGATTGTGCCCTTCTTCCAGAGCCTGGATTTTGTACATATCTCATTCATGTGCTGGTTACTGCCCACCCACGTGGGCTCAACTTTCATTTTTTTCTTTATTTATTTCTTTTTCTTCCTCCCATATCACCTTTTATTTCACATTAGTTTTACTCTTTTCAAATCTCATTCCTACCGTATCAATTTGCACACCAAACCTTACCTTATTTTATTCATCTCGGGGATCAACCCCGATCACATTTTTACACCAAAAAAAAAAAAAAAAAAAAAACCTCACAAACACAATCAACCACATAAAAAAACCGGCCTCATTTTTCGCTCTTCAGCTGTCCTCTTCTTTTTGCCTTTGTCTTGGGCGTCCCTTGCCGGACTGCCTCCGTGTTTCCCACACTGCCAGCACGTTCACTTCCCGTTTCCTCAACCGTCACATATGGCGGTCCTCCAAATCTGAGCATCACGGTGGCCTTCCGCTTCAGTTCCTTGTTTCTGCCTTAAGCACACATATCTCTGCTCGGGCATCCGTATACATGCTCTGGAGCAGAGCCAGTTGGGCTTTTACCTGCTGCACCTCAGTTGTTCTACTCTGAAGCCGGTGCGACAGGTTGTTGACCGCCGTCATTGTCTCAACACAAGACCTCAATGTATAATAATTGGCCTCAATATCAGATTGAGCAGCCATTATCTGCTCAACTGCCACCATCGGATAGTTTCAAAGGCGCAAAACCAGGGGGGCTTGGTTGAGGTTCAAGGGCTATATTCTGGGTTGTGATCTCGTTGAGGTCGGGAAAGAGAGTAAGACCACGGGACGAAGAGGCTATGTTCTGGGTAACGGGGCGGGAAGAAGAGGCCATTTTCTGGGTAATAGAGTTACAGAATCTCTCTCAAGAAAACGAAGAGTTTCTAAGAGTTTTTTCAGCTGGTTTGTTCTGCATCAGCTGCAGCCTCGCCTTGGTTTAAATAGGCAAGACAGACACGCGCCTTACGCGCCTCTCATCGCCAGACGACAAATCGGCGCGCCTTTTTGATGGCACGCCTTTTGATGGCACACCTTTTGATGGCACGCCTTTTGATAAGATTGGGCACGCCTTTTGAGGGTCCGACAAGACTTGGTAAACTGTCCCGACTTTGATTCCGGTTAGCTTCTATATGGGTCCGACAAGACTCTGTAAACTGTCCCGACTTTGATTCCGCGTTAGCTCTTATATGGGTCCGACAAGACTCTGTAAACTGTCCCGACTTTGATTCCGGTTAGCTCCTATATGGGTCCGACAAGACTCTGTAAACTGTCCCGACATTGATTTCGGTTATCTGCTACAACGGTTCGACACAGCTATATAGTGTTTTCTACAACGGTCCGACATGACCCAGTAAACTGTTTATAGTGTCTTCTACAACGGTCCGACATGACCCAGTAAACTGTTTTCTACAACGGTCCGACATGACCCAGTAAACTGTTTTCTACACACGGTCCGAATGATCCCATAAACTGTCTTCTACAACGGTCTGACACGACCATACAGGTGTTCCTATCCATTTTTATTTTATTTGTCATTTTATTTTCCTGTTTTGTTACTCTCTCCAAACTCAAGTTGTTGGTTCCTATCCCCCTTGAGTTTGAGGGGGCTGTTAGAATATTTTATGTTAGTGTGTTAGGTGTTAGAATATTTTATGTTAGTGTGTTAGGTGTTAGAATATTTTATGTTAGTGTGTTAGGTGAGTGTAGTGTGGTAGGTAAGTGTGTTAGTAGTGTGTTAGTATATTCTCTTCCTCTCCTATATATAGGAGAGTCATTGTAGTCATTCTAAATCAATCAAATATCAATCAATAATACATACATTTTATTCTCTTTCTCTATTTCTCTATACATTAATTATTTCTACAATCGGGTATGAACCCAACCAGTGGCATTTTGGAAGCATCAGGGGCACCATCTCTTACTTGGTAGCTGGAGAAAGACTACATTTCCAGTTCTGAATTGGTTGATGAGCCAAAATCTGATTCCACAGAGTCTGTAGGGTCGAGATCAGATTCAAGTCAGTCTGAGGGGTCTGAGTCTGGCATTCTCGAGGGTGGTAACCCGGATGCCAAGGTCCTGTCTAGGTCTTTCTTTTCTTTTGCTTTTGAGTCTGTTGTAACCAAAGAGGTGGACCTGTTGGATGAGAACTCTGCAGATTTTGAGTACTTCTTCGTGCCGCTTATTTATTGCATTGACCAAGATTTTCAAACTTTTAATGAAAATGAAGAGGAAGAAATTCCTTTAACTTTGAAAAACTTAATTAATCAAGAGGAGGAGAGGTATATTAAACCCTGTATTCATAAAATCATTACCATTAATGTGGCTACTAAGAAGGATCCACGCATGGTCCAGATCGGGTCCATGTTGTCTTTGGAGGAACGTGAACACTTAGTCGCTTTATTAAAAGATTTCAAAGGTGTTTTCGCTTGGTCCTATGAAGACATGCTTAGAATCGATCCTAAGATCGTACAACACTGTATCCCTCTTGACCCTGATGTCCGACCAGTCAAGCAAAAGTTACGTAGAATTCGCCCGGATTGGGCATTAAAGATCAAAGAAGAGGTCATGAAACAGATTGAGGCAGGTTTCTTGTTAGTATCTGAGTATCCAACTTGGTTGGCCAACATCGTCCCAATGCCGAAGAAGGATGACAGAATTCGAGTTTATGTAGACTTCCGGGACTTAAACAAAGCCAGTCCAAATGATGACTTTCCCCTACCGCATATTGATGAGTTGGTAGACTTCACCGCAGGCCATGCATTGCATTCCTTCATGGATGGATTTTCCGGGTATAATCAGATTTTGATGGCTCCCTAAGACAAAGAGAAAACTGCATTTACTACGCCGTGGGAAAAGTATTGCTACCGAGTCATGCCATTTAGCTTGAAAAATGTTGGGGCTACTTATCAGAGGGCTGCAACTACCATTCTGCATGATATGATCCACAAAGAGGTCGAAGTGTACGTGGACGACATGATAGTCAAGTCCAAAGACTGAGAGGGCCACTACACCGCTCTGGAAAAATTCTTTCAACGGATCAGGGAATACAGATTGAGGTTAAACCTGCAGAAGTGCACCTTTGGTGTAACGATAGGGAAAATGCTGGGCTTTTTGATCACACAAGAGGCATCAAGGTAGATCCTTCCAAAATCAAGGCTATCCTAGAAATGCCACCACCAAAGACTGAAAAGGAGGTGGAAGGCTTTCTGGGTAAAGTGCAATTCATAAGACGGTTTATCTCCAAATTAACCTTGACTTGTGAACCACTATTTGGTCTCCTGAAGAAAGGGAAGAAATTCCAATGGGATGATCGATGTCAATTCCTTTTGAGCAAGTCAAGCAGTACCTCCAAAATCCGCCTGTGTTGTCGCTACCAGAGCCGAGGAAGCCTTTACTTTTGTATCTGTCAGTAACAAACACCACAATGGATGCATGCTTGCTCAGGAATCTGAGGATAGGGTAGAGAAAGCCATCTATTACTTGAGCAAGAAAATGTTGGATTACAAAACTCGCTACACCCCGCTAGAGAAAGCTTGCCTAGCCTTAGTATGGGCTACCAGGAAATTGAAACACTACTTGTTAGTTCACTCTGTAATTCTGGTTTCGAGATTAGACCTTATCAAATATTTCTTTGAGAAACCAGCGCTTACAGGTAGGCTAGCTCGTTGGTTGCTTCTTCTCTCCGAATTTGATCTAAAGTATGTTACTTGCAAGTCGGTCAAAGGGAGAGCGGTAGCGGAGTTTTTGGCAGATCACCCAGTAGAAGGGGACGAAGCGGTAGAATACCTCTTCCCAAATGAAGCCATTCTGTAAGTTGAGGAGGAGACTTGGACAATGTACTTCGATGGAGAATCAAATCAGTACGGCTATGGGATCGGTGTGTTACTGATAGCACCTGACGACTCCCACATACCTTTAGCTTTCAAACTCCGGTTCAAAGTGTCCAACAACGAAGCAGAATATGAAGCGTGTATTGCTAGTTTAGAAGCTGCCCTAGAACTAGGGGCAAAAAGGTTGGATGTTATCGGGGACCTGAACTTAGTTGTTTCTCAAGCAAATGGAGACTGGAAAGTCAAGGAAGAAAAGATGAAGGTCTATCACCAGACCCTAGACGTTCTAATTCCTAGGTTTGAAAAGCTGACTTTCACGCATCTACTGAGAGAGAACAACAGGTTTCCTGATGCTTTAGCAACTTTATCTTCCATGGTAGACATCCCGCTTAGAGTCCGGATGCGTTCGATCCTCATTGAGCAGAAATACATGTCGGCTTATGAAACTATCGCCGTAATAGATGAAGCGCAAGACAAAAATCCTTGGTACTTCGATATCTGGAACTTCTTGGAAAATGAGGCGTATCCACCAGGGGCAAATGCCAAGGACAAACGGGGAATACGACGAATGGTCATTCAATTTATCATCTGTGGAGGCAAACTGTACAAAAGAGGACATCTGGGAATGCACAAATTGTGTGTCGAGAAAGAGGAATCGAAGCGCCTAATGGAGTCCATCCATGGGAAGAGTGCAGCGCACATGAACAGAGTAATGTTAGCCCGGAAGATTCTCAGGCAAGGTTACTACTGGTCCACCATGGAGGAGGATTACATTGGTTTTGTTCAACGATGTCACAAATGCCAAATTCATGCTAATCGCATGAATATTCCGCCTTCAAAACTATATAACATGACTTCGCCATGGCCTTTCTCAGTCTAGGGAATCGATGTCATCGACGCAGTCACATCGAAAGGGTCGAACGGGCATGAATACATTCTAGTGGCAATTGATTACTTTACAAAGTGGGTGGAAGCCCAGTCCTATGCAATGTTGAAAGCAACGCATGTGGCTAAGTTCATCAGAAAAACATCATTTGTCGATACGGAGTCCCAAACAAGATTATATCAGATAATGGCTCCCACTTCAAGAAGGAGGTGATAGACTTGTTGGAGAAATACAATGTGGCTTTTCATAAGTCATCTACATATTGACCGCAAACCAATGGAGCTGTTGAGGCCGCCAATAAGAACATCAAACATATTTTGCAGAAGATGGTTGAGACCTACAGGGACTGGCCAGATAAATTGCCATTCGCACTTTGGGGCTATAGAACTTCAATCCGGACGTCTACATGGGCAACTCCTTATTCTCTTGTTTATGGTATGGAAGTTGTTCTACCAATTGAAATTGAAGTACCATCACTACGGGTTATGGCTGAGTGTCAAATAGCAGAGGCCGTCTGGTAACAGAGTAGATTTGAGGAGTTAATGTTGTTTGATGAAAGAAGGCTGAAGGCATTGTATCATGTACAGGGCTACCAACGCAAAATTGCTAAGGCTTTTAACAAGAAGGTTAAGTCTAAGAATCTCAAGGAAGGAGATCTGGTGCTCAAAGACAACCAAGCTCCCATCCATGACCCTAGGGGCAAGTTCAGACTCAATTGGACTGATCCTTACATCATCAAGTCTATCTGGTCAGGAGGAGCAGTCATTCTCATGGACTTAGATAGTCTGGAATTTTCCCAACCGATCAACATGGATAAGTTGAAGAAATACTATCCCTGAGAGGCGCACTAGGCCAAAAACCCGGAAGGGTAACCTAGGCAAAAATTAGAGCATAAAAAATTAGAAATGAAGAAAAACTGAGCTCGCAAGGTTGAAAACCCTAAAGGGCGACCTTGGCAAAAGTTAGAGCACAAAATGAGAGAGATAATACTCGAGTGAGTCTAAACCGAACTACGCAAGGCCTGATTCCCATCTTCGAGACACGTAGGCAACTTCATCTTGAAGTTATTAATTCCAGCTCAACTGTCCTGTCCATTTTGTTGATCAAGTCATCTTTATTTGTTATTTACCTGAGGGTTCGGTTGTGATCTTTACTCTGAGAGAAAAGCTAGGTACAATGCAGAGTAGTGGTATTCAATCAAGGGGCAGTTATGATCTTTTTATCCATCATTATACATCTTGAAGATTGATTCCGTGCATGTCAAGTGGTGATCCCTTTCGAAAATGGTTTTTGAGAAGTTTTGATAAATTTACCTTTTACAACTTAGACCATTCTTGGACCAAAATGAAAATTTTCAGCACTCACAACTTTAATTTCATTGATTTCAAACTTAAAGTTCTCCAAATCTCTAATACAAATGAAAGTTGCTTTTATTACAATCAACAAAAAAACTTGAAAAGAAAGGTCGAAGCAATAAACTAGTGGCATAGAAGGAGCAGTACATGATAGCTAGACAGCACTAACCGACCTCTTTTTGAAGCTCGGCCGGGTCTAGGTAGTGGCCCAGACCAATGCAGATGCAGCAAAAGCTAGCCCTTTGTCCTAGCATGTCGCGGCTATGTTTTGAGTACTGTTTGTACCAAGTGTCTTTTAGTATTTTCGAGTTATTTTCATTTCGTTTTCCTGTTATCGAGTTGCATTTTACATATTTGTCTGGTTGTGGGTCGTTATCCGATTCAAGAATGAATGCAAGAGCAGGTATTCACAGTTTTATGTCCTGTACAACGCTACCATTCATCACATGCCATTCATCACACATTATGCGAGGAGATCATCCAAACTGGTGGGTCCAACCCCGATCATTGTTTTACAAAGCAATAAAACAAAAGAAAAGTCTTTTAACACAACGAGTCTATCTAAAGCTAGTATTCAAACTACAAAGGAAAAAATAATAAAACCAAAACAAACAAACAAACAAACAAACAAACAAAAAAGAAGGAACTTTGTTTTTTTTTTTGTTTTGTTCCGATAATTCGTAAGTTGTTCTGTTATATTGTGTGCTAGCATTCTGTCCTATACTCGTACTATCGAGTTTTTATCACTGGAATGCGTTTTCGATGAGCGACTGACCAGGTGATCAACTGGTATTGCTCTGTCTTGCGTCCATTTTGTGTCCATTTTCTGTCTATTTTATCAAGTTTTGTCATTTCATCGAGTTTTGATTTGTGTTATAATCAGTGAGAGGCTTAATTTTTAGTTCGGAACTGATTACCATTCGAATTTGCAAAAAGAAAAAAAAAACAAAACAAACAAACAAACTCATTTTATTAATAGGGATTAACCCCGATCAAATTTGTACAAACATATATACAAAAATAAAAGAAAAAAAAGCAAAAGCAATAAAAAAAAAAAAGAGGGATCTTTTTCTTCTTTCTTCTCTGGCAATAGCCCAGCGGTGAAGATTACAACCGGCTTCATTTGTACACAACTTCGTTGCCCAACTTTACCATCAGTTGCCTCGCTTCATCTTTACTCATTCGAAACTCTTGAAGACTCAGCCTCGGCCTTGGCAGAGCTTCCGAAGGAGATTATTCCTCACCGGCTCTCAAATTGGTTATGCGAAGAAACTCTGAATCAAGGCACGGAGGTGGCCTGTCGTTTCAGCTCTTTGTTCTGCTTTTTCAGCGCACTAATTTCTACTTGAGCGTCTTTGTACATACGTTGGAGGAGGGAGAGTTGTGCATTTAACTGATGTACCGCACACATCCTGTTCTATAGTCGACAGGACAAGTTGGAGACCGCAGTCATGGTCTCCACACATGACCTTAGCGTATACGAGTTTGCTTCGATGTTAGATTGTGCCGCCATTATTTGTTCAACTAACATCGCTGGAAAGTTGAAAACAGGGGAAGGAAGAGGAACCCGTAGTTGAGGTTCAGGGGAGTCAGAATTGGTCATCTCTATCGTGGACTCGTTCAGGTCTGGAAAAAGAGTGAGAGAACCGTGTGAAGAAGCCATGGAAGAAGAAAGTAATGCAAGAGAAAGAGGTTGCAAAGTGGTGGCAGAGAAAGTTTGCAAGCTTTTGCTCTGCCTCTCTCTCGCAGGCCTCAACTTAAGAAGAGAGCGAAGAAGAAGACAAAGTGAGAGAAAGGCCAAGACGATCATTGACAATCGGGGTAGGATTGGATAGCCTATCGGTCAGGCGCCGCGATTGTTGAAATCGTGTGCCAGACACGACGCTCGAAGAAGATGAAAGAAGAGAGAGTGAGACAAAAATAGAGAGAGAGACGGGAGAGTTGTATGTGTATATATATGTGTATATGTATTGTACATCTATGTATTATATATATTTGTTTGAATATTTGGTCAAAAGATATTTGGCCACAAGAGTGGCTTGGGCTCAGTGGTTTGGCTCAATGGTTAAGGATTGAGGAGCTGAGCTTGAAGTCAGAGGTTCGAACCCTCCTAGCAACGAGTGTTTCTTTTGTTTTGTTTTGGTTTTATGTATATATGTCTCGTATACCTATATATATATATATATATATTTATTTGAATATTTTGTCACAAAAGTGGTTTGGCTCAGTGGTTAAGGACTCAGAGAAGCCTGAGTCAGAGGTTCGAACCCTCTTATCCATGCATTTGTGTTTTTCCTTTCTTTTTGCATGTTTTGCGTACGCACGCTGATGTCAGCAAATAGAATATTCCCTAAATATGTATATTTATACCGTATGTATATATCTGTGTGTATTTTGTATACAGTATTTGGTATTTATAAAAAAAAATTCTTTTTGACATTCTTTTGAAAACAAGGAAAAAAAAAAAAAAAAGAAATCATTCTATTATACGTTCTTCCACTCGCGTGAGACATGTTTGGACTTCAAATTCACCTTTGTTCTCTTTACGTGAAACATGTTAGGATTTGATATTTACTCGATTAAAATCCTTTCCCTCTTCGTATGAGATACGGTTAGGTATGCTTGTTGGTTATACCACATTTGTTCCTTCCACGTGAAATATGTTAGAATTTGATGTTTACCTGGTTAAAACCCCCCTCTCTCTGTATGAGATACGGTTAGGTACGTCTATTGGTTATGTTGTAACCAAACGATATTGTATGTATGATTCATTCAGAGGAGTTTCGAATAAGTTATTTGTGTCTCGGTAGGAGAACCTATACGGCTTTGTAGTTGCGATCACTTTGTGCATCTATTGCACTCGTTCACGTTGTGCATCTATCGCACTCGTTCACTTTGTGCATCTATCGCACTCGTTCACTTTGTGTATCTATCGCACTCGATCACTTTGTACATCTATCGCACTCGTTCACTTTGTGCATGTATCGCACTCGTTCACTTTGTGCATTTATCACACTCGTTCACTTTGTGCATCTATCGCACTCGATGACTTTGTGCATCTATCACACTCGTTCACTTTGTGCATCTATCGCACTCGATCACTTTGTGCATCTATCGCACTCGTTCACTTTGTGCATCTATCGCACTCGTTTACTTTGTGCATCTATCGCACTCGATCACTTTGTGCATCTATCGCACTCGTTCACTTTGTGCATTTATTGCACTCGATCACTTTGTGCATCTATCGCACTCGTTCACTTTGTGCATCTATTGCACTCGTTTACTTTGTGCATCTATCGCACTGGTTCACTTTGTGCATCTATCGCACATCTCTCTGTTGTTTTTTAGGGCGCATGAAATGCGGTCCTGAGCGAGTTTTATCTTGAGATGTGTGAAACACGAACCTGAGCAATTTTTGTTTCTCAAGACTGGGCGGAATTTATCTTGGGACGTGTGAAACATGATCCCGATTGGTTCTTCTTTTATCTCAGGACACGTAAAACGCAGCCTTGGGTGTGTTTGCTCTTGGGATACATGAAACGCTATCCCAAACGGTTTTGTTTCTATCTTTGGACACGCAAAGTGTGGCCCTAAACTGTTTTGCTTTCACCTCGAGACGTGTGAAACACGACCCCGAGCAATATTCATCTTCTTGTTTGTCAAGATGCGGGAAATGCAGTCCTAAGCAATGTTTTCTTTCCTCGTCCTATGTTTTGGCGTAGGTAGAGTGTTGTTAGTTCATGTGTTGTTCGCTATCTTGCGTATTGTATTCATTATTGCTTATTGCATCATCTTGCATGATCATTTTCAAAATAGCCAGCTTCGCAAAGCGTGTCAATCTGTCTTTCAAAGTTGCATCGTGCTTATCATTTGCATCTTGCCACTGAACTACGCAGGTTTGAGTCCTCAAAGGGATACATAGGCAACCCTCGGGTTCAACCAATTGTTTGCACATTTGTTTGTTTGTTTGCCCAAGTCTTCCAACTTTGTCAAAAAGGTCGTCTTCGGGCTTTGACATTCACTCACGTAATGAAATGACTTCGAGCTCTATCAAAGAGGGGCAACTGTAGACACCCCATTTTGATCGGCCCTAAGACTTGGGCGCTTTTTTTGATTACCTGATAATGACAAGTAGAATGTGTTTCTCATAGAGTCCTCAGTAAGAGAGATGGAATTTGAACTTTAATCCCAACCTTCACCATTATGGCCAAATTGTTTTAAAATACTAAATATTTCATTAGTTTAGTATTTTTGTAATTTTACATAATTTTATGTATTTGTTCATATTTTTGGTGTTTTTTTATAACTTGGTATAAATTATATATTATATATATATATATATATATAATAAAATAATAAAAATTTATATTATTATATTATATGTTTAGTATTTTATGTATAGCTATAGTATTATATTATATGTTTAGTAGTTTAGATATAGTTATATTATTATATTATATGTTTAGTATTTTGGTGTAAATTATATATTTTAGATATTTTATATATATATTATAAAAGAAAAATAATAAAAAATTATTTTGATGTCAGTCAGCCCTCGGCTGCCGACATCCAAATCTCAGCATAACATATATATAGTATTATATCATATGCCTATAGCTTTTTATATTATTATATTATACTTTGTTACCTATATAAAGCCAAAGAGGGAGAGGCTCAGGTGAGCAAAAAAAAAAAAAGAACATAAGAATGCTTCAAGAGAGTTAGAGAGAAAAGAGAGTAAAAGATTGTCTACATTTTCAATTTTGAGCCAACACTTCCAAGCTTCCATAGCTACTAAAATTCCTCATTTTCATACACCAAAAACACTCCAAAAATTCTGATATAGCCAAAGATCAATTGCCTTGATCATAAGGAAGAGCGTTTAGTGATTGAAAGTGAGAGAAACTAGAGAGTTAGCCACTTTCCATGCCATAAACTCCATAATTTCGAATTGAGGATTTGAGAACACACTTTCTACACTTGAGGGTGATCAAGAGGGAGTTTGTGAACTAAGGAGTTCATCATTTCCTTGGAAGACAACCCTAGAGAATACCCTGTGCATGCTCTGTTTGTCCTCTGTTGCAACAATGTGAACTAGGCAGCAGTGGCCGGCAAGCCACTTTCCATGGCCAGCAGTGGGCGGCAGACCACCTTTGATGGCCGGCATCCCTTACGAGTGGCCAGCCGGCCACTAATGCAAAATTCAGCAGCATGTTCCTTTGGCGGAGTAGAGCCATTCTAGATGTGGGCAACAGTGTATGTGTTCTATTGTGCAACAGAGGCTCTCTAGAAGCAAAACAGTAGCTTTTCGGGTGGAAATCGAGCATGCGCATGAACATTCCTGGCTTCTCGAGGCAGAGTAATTAGTTGTTTAGCTTACTTACTTCTTTTAATTATACTTGTGTTGTAACTATTTAATTAGCTAAAGTAGTTAATTAGTTGTGAGTTAATTCATTTCATTTGGTTTGTAATAGTTAATTAATTAGCTTAGTTTAAATAGTTAGCTAGTTAGTTTATTCATTCAGACTCTTCTTCGTGAGAGTATAATGTTGTAATAATGTGTATGTCTTCTAACCCTACGTCTTGCTCCTTTTTATTTAACTGCTTATAATGGTTAGTATAGGGACATCACATTTAAATTAGCATTCTTCATGTTTGCATCCACTTGTATTGCATGCACCGAGGCTCGGTTCATCATTCCAACTGCATTGTTAGTTTAATACTTATTTGAATACATACTTAAACCACATGTTGTCAATTGATTCATATGTCATGTTAAATAGCCGAGCCTATTTTAGATTGCATATCACATGTGTTGCATTAGTCATATTGCATAGTTAGGAATCATGTATTTTTTCTAACTCTTTTATGTCTTTTTGGTTTGGAGTACGAGGTGAGCCTTTACTTGCTTTAGCATATTGCATGAGTATGATTGTTGCCATGTCTAGCATGCTTACCATGAGACTAAGTGCTTAATTGATATACCTGCTTGTATGCCTGTGGATGAAGGCCAATTACTTGAGTTGGAATAATTTGAGCCATGCACATTTAAGCCTACTTTTCAAGTGGCAAATTCAAACTCTTTTTAGAAAAAAACATGACTCAAGTGTTCCAATTTTTGCAAGTTAATCTATATTTGTATGTACGCATCACATAGTAATGCTAGATTAATAACTGGAACAAGAACATATAATGCAAAGTAAGATTCATATCATGATTAGTAGAGGCCGATCTTTGATCAGGAAAGCGGAGGTGCTCAATTCATGACATTCCCCTCTCGTACCTAAGTTCCCAAGTCGAGACAATCTTGGTGATGACGGACACGTGGCCTTTGGCACGAGTCATGGGTTTCCTAAATTTTCCCAAAATAAAACATTTAGGTGGTAACTCTGTATCTGGCAAAGCAGTCCATTTTTGGCAATTTGATTCAAAATCGGTTTTTCAAAAAATTCGCCGAATTTAGACTCTTTGGTGTTTATCTATTTCACATTACACTTGTGGAATCAGATTCAGAACCGCGAGAGTCCGATACTGTAGCGCTTATTTCGACTTCTGAAATGGAGCGCTAAAAAGTCGAGTTACACATATCTTAGTTGTTGAGACATGCTATAAATTCATGGTTAGGACTTATGAATGTATATTCGCATGTGTCACCCTTTTGTACAATTAAATCTTATGTAATAGAAGGACCTTATACTTTGATTTATATTGTTATTTACTTATTGTCATGGATGGTTTATGGTATTTTTTCGGGGTGTTACAAGGAACTAATATCAAAATCTCGCTTGATCTTTGTAGATCAAAGAAAATGTGAAATTTGGTAAGAGTTTAAAGAGAATGGAGAGAAAAGAGAAGCTAGAGAAAGATGGAGAGTGATGAGAAGTGGTCAAAAAGAGAGAGAGGGATCTGATTTGAGTGAAAATAGCACAAAAATCGATGTCTGGACGCGCAAAATCTGCTCGTGCGGATTTTAAAACCTCTCGTACAGATCAACTGAAGAAAAAAATGACTTTCTCGTGAAATTCACTCATACAAAATTCAAATTTTCGCTCATACAGATTTGACCAGATAGCTTTTGCTGGGTAACTTCAAACATGTGTATCTTCCTCGTTCAAAAACGAAATATGATCAATTTTGTGTCTAAATTGAAGTCCTAGAAATAATCATTCAAACGATTTTAACCTCACATCAAGATTCAAAATGTAGAGAAAGAAAAAGGCAAAAAAATGAACACTACTCAAAAACAAATATTCAAATATGGCATTTTTAGTTTAATCTTGCCCAACCAATAAGTTAACTTATCAATCAAGGCTCCAAACAATGAAGATGAGATCCCAATTATAATAACTAAAAAGTCAAATGCAACCCATAACTTTTCAAAAGTCTAAAAATATATATATATAAATATAAAATAACGATTACCACTTAACATAAATAAGTCGGGTTTAAGACCGGCACACTACATACTATGCCTCAAAATCAATAAACAACTTTCCAAATTGATCAGTTCAGTTAGTCAAAAATTGAATGAAAGTATTGCCAGTCAGAATAAGGACCCCGGCCCTTTCGATTTTTTACAATTTATTATTAATTTTTGTGTTTATGTACCCGTAAAATATATAATGGGATAATCTCTTAATTTTATAAAATTTATTTTACCAACTTTTTATTTCATCAATGCTTCACAATATATAATGAAAATGATCTCTAGTTGTTTTATATTTTAAATAATAACATTAATTTTATCGAGTCGTTTTTATTAATATAAAAAGTATATATCACTTATTTTTTAACTTTAAAAAAAAAAAATGGTATGTATACTTTAGAGAACCTAAAACTTCACCCCTAAATTTATTTACAATGATATAGTAGGGAATGGGTTTTAATTGATTAATGTTTAATATGTTCAATGTCATTGGGCGTAAATTTAAAAGTTATGTTTTAAGGGTTTTAAGAATTTTTTATTTCTTATTTACTGGGTTATATTAATTGATAAAATAGTTTAAAACAATAGTTTAACTGATACTGACATTTAGGCTTTGTTTGGCAATGGACTTTTTGGCTAAATTAGTCACAAAAAGATAAAATAGACTAAACAGTTAATGAGACAAAATGTCACATTTAAACTATAATTATTTCACTTTTTTTTCTCGCAAAAGTTAAAAAAGTCAACATAAACGAACTTTTCTTAAGTTAAAATAGTCAAAAAATCAACTTTAAAAGTCTATTGTCAAACAACAACTTAACAGTTCAAAACTTTTAAAAATTTAAAAACTATTTGTTAGATTTATTTAGGCTCCGTTTGGTGGAGCTTTCAAAATATAGTTTTACACTCACTTTTGAGTGTGTTGTTTGTTTAGCGTTTTTAAAAATTAATTCAACACTCACTTTTGAAAACTCTTTCCAATGCTAGAAAATTTAGGCTAACCGATCGTCCCACCGGTCGACTGGCCGGTTGACTGGAACAATGTTCGATTTTATTTTTATTTTTTTTGCACTTGTTATTTTTATATTACAAAAAAAATTGTGAATTTTTTTTAAATTTTTTATAAGTTTTGAATAGAATTTTGGGTTATGTGTTTAGTTATGAATTGTAAGTTTTTGTATCAAATATCATATGTCACATCACTCAATTCAAACTCAATTTAAAATTCTTTTCAAAATTCTTTTCAAAACTCATAACCAAACAAATTTTTCATACTCAAATCATAATTCCAAAACTCACAAACTCAAAATACAACTCTATTTTCAAATCATAATTCTAAAACTCTACCAAATACTACCTTAGTTTTCTTATGAAATACTTCTTACACAACGTTTATATAAAAAAATTATATTCAATTAGTAATATTCCAAAACTAGCTTAAGGGTTGTTTAGAATGATCTAAATAAGTGTACTTTTTGACTTTTTATAAAATATGAGTTGGGTATGGATTGGGTTTAAAGTGATGTAATAGAGATGTGATGTGATTTAAATAAGATGATATGATTTAAATAGAATAGCGATTTTTTGACTTTTTAACTTTTTTAAATTAAGAGAAATAAGGGCTTAATTTTCTTTATGCATATAAAATAGTCCCTTCGTGACAAAATTTCTAATTCAGCCTCTGCTTGTCAGATAAGGTGTTTAACTCATTTATTTCATGCCTGTTCAGTTCCTCATTTTTATTCTCTAACACATTTTTATTTTTATTTAATTTCAAGTTTTATATAAATTATTTATATCATATAATAACAATTTGTTATATTTATTTTACATTGCTAATAATGTATTAATGCCAAAGAATACTAAGAAATCATTTTGTAAAAATTACATTAGATATTTGTTTGAGAGTCATTAATCTATTTATTTACTTATTCAATGAATATGTTAATTTGATAAATTCAAAGTAATGTACTATTTTCTTATTTTGTAAAAAATAAAAAAATATTTTTTATATTTATTCTAACAATTATACTATAATAATATGTAAAATTTATTACAATTTTAATTGAATAATATTTTAAATATGTGATCTAGAATATTAGAAAAGTATCATATACTTCTTAAAATAGCGTCATGAAAATATATTTAAAAACTATTAAATACGTATTCGTGAGTACCCGATAGCCTAACATAAAAAAGAGGTCTTTATCTTACTACAACTTTAACATAATGGGGCTTTAGGCAATGTATATATGAGATCCTCTCGATGAATTTTAAATTACGAATTGAATAATTTAATGGTTGAGCCATTTGAAAGTAGAACCTACACTGAATGATATATATTCTATTCATGTAAAAAAAATAAGCAAAACTTTATAGAGTAATTTATTAAGATAGTGCTTGATAATTCAATTCAATAGTTCAAATTGAATATATTCAACAAAAATGAATTAAGTCCGTTTGATAAGTTCAATTTATACCATTTAAAATTTTAAATATTTTTATAAATAAGTTAAAATTTTAAGTCACAAATTTCTAACTTAATTTCGAATGTTGAATTTTTAATTTATTACAATTATGCCATTACTAAGTTGGTTCATCATAGTTATGTTTTCTTATCTCTTCATTCCTATTTTCAACATATGTGTGTGTATATATATATATATATAATATTATATAACTCTAACATGTTTTTTTTTGGGTGAATAACTCTAACATGTTTATTATGTGCGACAAGTGTTTATTGGTGAGAAATAAAAATAATTTTTCTCTTACTCTCATTTTGTAGTTATATGTTTGTTACATGATTAGATTCTGTTAAAAACTTAAACAATAGAGTAACAGAAGAGGACATTGACATTTGATCAAAAGTGTAGGGAATTAACTGTTACGATTTCATGTATATAAATTAAAATAAGATTTGATACAAAGTATAAGAGTGCAAAATATAATTTATCCTTTAAAGTTATTGAAATGTGAGATCTACCTAGAATGATTGTGATTTGATATTTTAAAATATTCTTTAAGTAATTTTTGTGAGTATGTAGTATTAGGGATTGACTTCTCGTCAGTCTTAATTTGAATTGGGGAGGATTGTCTAGGCCCATGGAACCTACCACGAGCATTATTTTGATGATCTAAACTGTTTATTTTATTGGACCTTACGTGTATATCATTCATAAAAATAAAAATGAAAATAAAAATTAAGTTAATTCGATATTCATAACCACTTCATTTTATAGAATTTGTACTTAAAATAATTTACGGTCAATGTGTTTTAAAAATACACCATCACTTTTTTTTTAGTTACAAATTTAATAAAATAAAAGGACTAAGAATATTGAATCTACTTGATTTTTTTAGGAATGATATACATACAAGACCCAATAAAATAAATTATTCTGATCGTCAAAATGAGATCCGTAATAAACTCCACGAGTCTAATATTATTAATATTTTTATACATCATTTAAAGTTTTTTAAGTTGAGGGTCCTATTGATTAACAGTGTAGGAAGAGAGAGACAATTCGTGGTACCTATATATACAATAGTCTTGAAATATCATGTAAGCATATCCTTTAATTAATTACCATTCATTATATTTTTTATATTTTGCAATCACTTCATATAAATAATTAATACTCTATTTTATTCGCTAATCATATAATCATAAAATATCATATCATCAAACTCTCATACTATAAAATAATTATCGTGAATTCATGAGTTCGATTTATGAGATGCCAATACTAAGGCCTGGTTTGGGATACCTAAAAAAATTTAAAAAGTCAAAAAGTTACCAAAAAAGTTAAAAAGTTATCAGTATTCACTAATATATATATATATATAAGTATAATTTTACACACAATTTATTACAACTCAGTCTAACATTGCACAGGCTGTTGCGGAGTTTTTTGGAAAAAATGTATAGGCAGGATGCACAAACAGCACAGTGTTGTTCAGCTCGTGGAGGCCCATCATGGGTCCCGTTTTGATAATCTAAACCGTTAATGTGTAGAACTCGTCGAGTACTATATGCTTATGAAAAATCACGTTGATCGGATATCGCTAACTACGTGATCAAATTAGTTTTGTATAAAAAAAAGGATGGTGCTATAGTTAACGGTTGAAAAAAAACTAATCCGATCAAATAGCTATCGATATCCGATCAACGTGATTTTTTACAGGCATATAATACTCGACGAGTTTTACACATTGACGGTTTAGATTATCAAAATGGAACCCATGATGGCCCACACGGGCCGAATAGCACCGTCCACTGCAATGCCCAAAAAGTAGGCTACCATTTCTTAGTGCCTGTTTGGTGCAGCTTAAAAGTTGCTTATTTCAGCTTTCAGCTTAATTTAAGCTATTTTGATGTGTTTGGTTTAGCTTATAACTTATAACTTATAACTTTTAACTTTTTGGAAGTCAGAAATCAACTTATTCTTTGAGTGGGGCAGGAGATGCTTAATTTATAAGTCAGAAATCAGCTTATGTTCATAGTTATAAAGTATAAGCTGTTTAGGCATAAGCTATAAGCACTTTCCCACAGTTCTACCAAACAGGACCTTAGCATCAATTCACTCTGTCTAGACAGTACGGCCGTATTGCCTACTATTTTATCTTCTCTTACACACTAATTTGTACAATTTTTTAATACACATTTTTTCGTAAAAAGTCAAAAAGTTAACCCAAACAATCATCTTTTTTTTTCTCAACTTTTTAGTCTAAAAAGTCAAAAAATATACTTATTTAGAACACCCCAAATAACCTCTAAATTAAGAAAAATATTTTAAAGTTTTAATTTTTAAATTCTAAAATCAATTCTAATGAGTTGGTAACTAGTGAGTCTCGCCCTTTGATTTATTTATTTGTATTTTTTTTTCTGCTATTATTAGTATTCTATAAAAACATCAAAATTAGTACTATGAATGATTGCTGAATTAATTAACGTAAGCTGTTCAGTTGAGTTGTATATCACTGGCACTGCGATCAAAATTTACAGAACGAACGCATTGTCATAATCATTCGACTATTCTGTCAATAAATGATCTATTAACAGTACTCGATTTGTGAGAGTTCTTGTACCTCAGTAGGAAAAGTCAATAATTTGAATATGTTCATTTGTGTATAAGTTTTATTTTTTATGTATTAATTGACATTTTTTTAAATAAATATTTTGAGAGTTTCTTTCTAATTTATTGGGTTTTATTAAAATATCTTATATAAATCAATTTTCTTAAAAATAATAATAATAATAATAAACAATAAATAAGAATACATACTTTCTACTCTTCCATTATTTGGAGAGTGGTTAAAAAAGTTAAAAAATAATTATAAATTATTATATCACAATTTTTATTTTTTTATTCATCTTTTTATAAAAAATTAAAAAATCAATTATCAAATGTGACCTTATTTGCTACTTAATTACTGGTGTCATTAAAATCCAAAAACCTACCATTTGTATACTCTACTTTGATGTTCCCATGTGCTCCTCTTCTTCACAATTATTCACAATGCAAAATTTATTTATTTTCTTCTTCGTCATGATCAACATTATTGATGAGCTGTGTAGATACCCATAAATCCAAATTATAGGTTTTGAATTAGAAAATAAATTTTCTCAAATGTGTTGTTGAGTTTGGTGAGCCTATCTCTATGTTGATATTGGCGATTCAAATGGTTTATTTTTGTAACTCTTGTTAAGCTTAACATTTTTATGCAAAAAATAAGATGATCGGATATCGGTAATCATATAATCAACCCATATTTCTTTTTTAAGAAAATTGATAATCTACTTAGTGAGTCCTAGGAGATGAATGGTAAAATATAAAACATTAAGTGATGTTAATGTAATTATGTTAAATATGGGAGACACACTGCAAGTTCTCTAAACCTTATATGAGATTAGCATAATTTATCCTAATCAATATCGTGCATGAGAGGATTGTATTAGTAATTTATCACTTGAGGCCAATAAGTATCTCAACATCCTAATCCATAAAATATTATTACAAATAAGTAAATTATGTTAAAATTATCGGTAAATACACGCACAATATAATTTAGGATAAATTACCGTAAACCTCTTTAAATTATAACTCGTTTGCTCCTTTAACTATAATTTAGCATAACTTACTAAAAAAAATAATATTATCCTTAGGGTAAAATTACACTTACGCCCCTGATATTTTTCTTTAATACAAATTCTCCGCTCACGTTTGAAAAATTACATTCTCCTCCATAAGGTTTATAATCTCATTACAAATTGTCTCCTAAATAGTTGATGTCATGCTCTAAAATTTTTTAAATGACATTTTTGCCCTTTTTCCTACCATTTCTTTTCCCTATTATCATGATTACATTCTACAACTTTTTATCATTAAATTCTATCTGAAAATATTCTTATTGAGTAATGATATACAAATATAAATTTTATATACAAGTTACAAACATAATGATATAACTTAATAGTGACCTTTCACTTTAAAACAAAACACCCATAAACATGATTTATATTTATAACAACAGCACCATCACAATATTGTTATGATATTTTTTTGTATAAATTTTATATATGAATAGAATTTTTCATTTTTTTTTTCTACCATCGTTTTTCTTTCTTGTCTACTCACCCACATCAATTATAATATTACCAAACACCGTCATTCACATTTATTACAGTATTACTGAATTTTTGTATTTGATGAATTAAAAAAAAAACACCAAATATTATACTTCTTAAGTATATCTAGATTAGGTGTATCTAAAAAAAAAAAAATCTTAAAATATTAAAAAAATTTAGTAAAAATAAAAAAACATGGAAAATAAAAAATAATTAATTTTTTGTGTGAGTTAAACCAAAGAAGATAATTATTATTTCTTTTGAAATGATATGAATAAAATATCAATATTATTTTATTATTTTATATGTAGAAAAACTAAGGGGCAAATATGTTATTTTAATCTGACAAGGGGATAAGTATAATTTTTCAAACGTGAAGGGAAATCTGTATTAAACAAAAATCTCATGTAGTGTCAATATAATTTACCCTTATCCTTAAAATAGGAGTTGCATAAGGAATTTAAAAATATCATGACACCTCCTTAAAATAGGAGTTATATAAGGGATTCAAAAATATCATAACAACTCTTAGTAAAAAAACCATTAGAATATGTAACTATTTCTTATTGAATGGTTTATTTTTTATCAATTTCGTGTTATTTGATACGGACCTGATCGGTAATATCGATGTTTACCAACAGTGGTGCAACTGGAAATTTGATTAAGTGCTCTTATTTAGGTAGTTATCTTCGATACCATTATTTCATACTGAAAGCATAGAGAGATTGGGAAAAATGACAATATAGTCTTTATGTGAGAAAAAAAAAAAAAAATTGTAAACATTTAAGAATCCAATACTTGAAAAAAAGATAGTTCTTAACTAAGTTCTATGTTTTTCGTAAAAAAAAAAAAAAAATAACGATATAAAAATAAAAATTTTATACAAAATAATGTGATTTCATGTTGCTCCTTTACTTTCAATCAAAATATATTTCATAATTCTCATAATTTCAAAAAAAATCATCCACATATCATTTTGAATTTTTTTTTTCCTATTTTTTTTTTGGTTTGCAAATTATTTTGACACCGACATATTTATTTTTTGTAAGAATTTTAGTGGTGTCAATTTAAGAAAACCTGAAATTTTTTTACATAATATAAAAATCAAAATTGAGTCGGTTCAATTGAACCCACTAATGAATACTTAAGGATTTTTTGAGATGATCTAAATAAGTGCACTTTTTAACATTTTATGAAATTGGGTTAGGTTTGGGTTAGATTTGAAGTGATGTGTTAGAGAGGTAATGTGACTTAAATAAGATGATGTGACTTAAATATGATAGTGACTTTTGGACTTTTTGATTTTTTTTAAACATGTCAAACCAGTTCTTAGTTCTGCCCCTCGTCTTGTCATCTTTGTGTTTATGTCGCAAAATATTCTATTCTAATATGATAACTTTGTATACAACTCGAAATAAATATATTTAAATTTTGTTATATTTCTGTTCATATCGCAAACTATTTCATTCTAATTTATTAATTTTATATATAATTTGAGCCGTGTTTTTGTATCGTAAACGGTGTAAAATTTTGGCAAGTGAGTTGTTTTTTTGATTTTTTAGTTTTTTGGCTATTTTAGTATGGGGTTAAAAAGTCTCGTTTAGGAAGAACTTTTTAACTTTTTTGATTTTTTATGAGAAAAAGAATGTAATGATTATAAATTAAAAAACTTATTTTATTTTTTTTATAACTATTTTAACTAAAAAAAAACTCAAACAGCAACTTTCCAAACGAGCTCTAATACATTACTGTCCCACATTGCTATCCTCTCTACCTAACATACATGGGTTGGCATGTGAAATAAGAGCTAACCCCTATATCCTCATGAATATAGACGGTTTGTCTTTCTCCACTACTAAAGGAAAAACATAAATTTATTGGGGACCACCAAAAAAGAAGAAGAAGAAAAAAAAGAGAGTACCAGATTAGAAACCTAGATCACAATTATTGGATATGAGCAGGACACGTGGTGCTTCACTATAAGTCCACAAAGATTATAGGACAATCCTTCTTAATGATGCCCTAATATAAGAAATATAAGTCTAAGATAGAATCAAATCTAAGCCAATCACCAATGAGTCTGTTGTATAATCGAAGTTATTGGTGGCCCAATCACCCATCCCATTGCTTTCAATCTAATTTAGATGAGACCAGCTTGTCTTTAGTTTCCATAAGTGCAATTTGATTATCTAGGCATATTGTGAATGGAATGGTTTTTTGTGGACTATTGGTGCTGTTTGATTTTTTGGAGCACATAAATAGAGTTTATTTTGATAGGTTGAATTATTTATTTTGTTTAATTATATGTGTAAAATATTTATGAAAAAAAATTAAATAGATTTAATAATCATAATCTATGATTTTATTAGATTTGTTGGCAAAACATGTTGGAAATGGTTATAAATTCTGGGTAAAATCAGAATTTTATCCTAAGTTTGGTCTATTTTTTAGGTGGGCCCCGTGCATCGATTTACACGGGTCAAAGTGGTAACGTGTTCTATGCCGCGTTGTGATTCACGTGGTATATTTGGTTGTTCAAAACCATTACCGAGTGAATGGGAAATTGAAGCCAAAGTATGCTCCATGATTGATTGGAGTTTTGGTGGAAATTCCTTAAAGGTTTGAATAAGGTTTGTCCCACATTGATTTGGTGGGAGATTTTGAGAGGGTTTATAAGGCATGGGTTTGGTACTTGGGGTGTGCCCCAATGGGTACCCAAGTGTTTTAGAGGGAGAGGTTATGGGCAAAATGAGCTAGACCCATTGGACTCAAAAACCACCACGCGCGCCGCCGGTCGGGCTGGGCCTGGGCACGGGTGCGTGGTGTGTTGGGCTTGTTCAGCCCAATACTAATCTTTTTGGGCCAAAAACTTTTGAATTTATTTTTATTTTTTGATATAGAATTCAAATTAACCGGAAATAATCTGGTCCGATTTTCCTGTTCATCCAAACAGGGCCCTTCCCATTTTTGAATCCAACAGCTTTAAATCTGTTTGAATTTCAAACCAAACAGTGCCTAAACAGTTTGTATCTGTTTAATTCAAATTCAACAGGTTTCATACCTGTTCAATTCAAAACCAAGAGCCACCTTTACATCTATAAATAGGACAGCCCTCATTTGGATTTTGTAACTCTAATTTTCGTCCTTCATAATTCTGAAAACATTCTCTTCATGTTGCTGCATTATTTTCTTGTCAGAGAGAGTATAAACACTTAGTGTGTTCGTTAGGCAAACAATTTGTAGTGCTGCTATTGTTTGTAGTAGATCATTTTATCTTGGGAGATAGACGTCCAAATTCTGAAAGCACCGTAGAGAGGACGAATCTGTCTTAAGGACACAGTGTCAAACACTGGACTTGATCAGATAATTATTCAAAGAAATTAATCAAGTAAGTTGTTTAATTTATTATCCTGTTTTATTATTTATTTAAATCAAATTTTAATTTTGTTTTTGTAACAAAATAAAATCTGTTTTTATTCATTCAATTTTATTTTTATTTCGAGTTTGATTTTTGTAATCAAACAAATTCTCCCCTTTCCTTTATTTCTTTTTATTCTAGTTGTTGTTTAGTACACAACAGAATTTAATTTATTTAAATACAGTGAAGATTGTCCAACAATCTTAAGACAGATTAATTTTTTGGTATCTTCATTGTATTAATTTTCTGATTTCATAAAGACATATTCTGGTTGGAAAAACAAATAGTGTTTATGCTATTTGACAGATAGTAGTAATATACTGTCTCTTTTCTTTGACAACTAGTAGTAATATACTGGTGTCATTAACAATTGCAAAATATTAATTGTGTAAACAGAAAATTATTGTGCTATTTTATTTTTCTAGTTTTAGTAACAAGGAAAATAAAATTATTTTGTTGTTATCATTTATTTTCTGATTTTAGTAACTAGAATTTATTTTCTGGTTTTAGTAACTAGAATTTATTTTCTGGTTTTAGTAACTAGAATTTATTTTCTGGTTTTGGTAACTAGAAAATTATTTTGTGTTTTTCTGATTTTTGTAATCAGATATTATTTCAGTATTTTATTTTTCTAGTTTTAGTAACAAGAAAAATAAAATTATTTTATTTTCTAGTTTTAGTAACAAGAAAAATAAAATTATTTTGTGTTATAATTTATTTTCTGGTTTTAGTAATTAGAAAATTAATTTGTGGTATTTTATTTTCTAGTTTTAGTAACATAGAAAATAAAATTATTTTGTATTATAATTTATTTTCTGGTTTTAATAACTAGAAAATTAAATCATGTAAGTTTGTGTTTCGGTCACAATCTGTAATTTTTGTACGTGACTTATGGTTTCGTTTGGAAGAATTTGTTTCTGGAGTAAAATATTAGTTTTACAAACTAATTTAATTTTTTATTATGAAGAAATCTTTGTGACAAGTTTATTTTCTTTATTGGTTTACTGATTTTATTTCTGTGTATGAATCCGTAGTCGTGAATTGTTTCTGCACATGAGTTGGAAAATATATACGTATATATATTCACAAGAACATTGTAATGTATATATAATTAGTTTATTTGTGTACAAATCAAACTGATTAAATAATTGTATGTTTTGTCATTTTGGAGTTTAAAATTCAAAACGCATTGAATTTTATTTATGAGTTGAGAATCTTTTTATTTCATGATGCAAGTTTTGGGATCATGGATGATTAATTTATTTTGTTAATTCATTATTTTTAGTTGATTCGTTTGATATGCATGTATGATATCAACTCAAGTTATTTCCTAACAACAATTTCATGTGATTTGGAATGTTAAATAGATATGTTGATTAATTTGAGTTTTTCCAATCAATTTTGAATGGGTGTTTAAACACCAGAGGATTTTAAACATGGAGATGTATGCAGTTATATCGTTCCATTTAATTGGAAGGAAATTTAAGAAATCTTTTATTATTAGTTTGTTTTAAATTTGTGACATGAGATGTCATTAATTATTATTTTACTTGCGTAGTAGAATTTGTTAAAACCATAAAACATTATTTTAATATGGAGGTGTATCTCTTGAATTAGATGAGATAATGTAATTTTCTTTTGTCACAATTATTTATTTGTATCTCTTACAATAAAATGGGTTGTTTGACTTGTTTGATTTTTAGGCAAAATTTTTTATGAGGATATAATTTTGTCAAAACATTAATTCTGATTTATGTAGTCATAATTATTGTGGATTTTTCATTTGAAATTTATGAATCATGATTTTAAATTTATGAATCAAGCACATCATAGACAACAAGTGATGAATGTTATATTTTGTTTTTAATCAAAAGTGATAGGAGTGGTGAATATGATGCACCATTAAATGAATTTTGTGCACAACATGGCATTATTCACCAAACTACAGCCCCTTATTCTCCACAGCAAAATGGAATTGCTGAAAGGAAGAATAGAACCCTAAAAGAAATGATGAATGTCATGTTACTAAGTTCAGGTTTACCACAGAACTTGTGGGGGGAAGCAATATTGTCTGCTAATTATGTTCTTAACAGAATACCCCACAAGAAAACCAACAGCACTCCTTATGAATTGTGGAAAGGTCGACCGCCTTCCTACAAATACTTAAAAGTGTGGGGGTGTTTGGCAAAAGTTGAAGTTCCTATTCCTACAAAGACTAAGATTTGACCAAAAACAGTAGATTGTATGTTTATTGGTTATGCTCAGAATAGTAGTGCATATCAGTTTTTGACTTATAAATCAGAAATACCTGATATAAATGTGAACACTATTATAGAGTCAAGGAATGATGTGTTTTTGAACATGTCTTTCCTTACAAGAAAGGACAGGAATTAAGTTCATAGAAAAGAACTTATGATTGTACACAAAGTCAAGAGACTAATGACAATCAAACACAAGAGACTAGTAATGGTCTCGACCAACAGGATTTAACTGATGATGAACCAAGAAGAAGTAAGAGAGCGAGAACATCAAAATCCTTTGGTCCAGATTTTCTGACATACCTGTTAGAAATTGAACCTCAAAGCTTTAAGGCAGCAATGACAGGTCTTGAAGCACCTTTGTGGAAAGAGGCTGTTTATAATGAAATTGAATCCATTATGCAAAATCATACTTGGAAATTAGTGGATCTTCTACCTAGTTCTAAACCTCTTGGATATAAATGGATATTCAAGAGAAAAATGAAAACAGATGGTTCAATTGATAAGTATAAAGCAAGACTTGTAGTTAAAGGTTACAGACAAAAGAAGGTCTGGACTATTTTGACACATATTTCCTTGTGACAAGAATAACATCCATTCGCATGCTTATTGCTATAGCAGCGTTGTTTAATTTAGAAATACATCAAATGGATGTTAAAACAACTTTCTTAAACGGTGATCTAAATGAAGAGATCTATATGGAGCAACCCGAAGGGTTTGTAGTGTCGAGGCAAGAAAAGAAAGTTTGTCGGCTTGAAAAATCCATTTATGGATTAAAACAAGCACCTAAGCAATGGCATGAAAAATTTGATCATGCGATACTTACTAATGGGTTTAAGATAAACGAATGTGACAAATGCGTCTATGTTAAAAACACTGACCAAGGATATGTCATAGTTTGTCTTTATGTGGATGACATGCTTATCATTGGAAGCAGTCAAAACATGATCAAATCAACTAAGCAAATGCTTAATAAAAGATTTGATATGAAAGATATGGGGGTCGCAGATGTTATATTAGGAATGAAAATTACTAAAACATCTGACGGATATGCATTATCTCAATCTCATTATATTGAGAAAATACTTAATAAATTTATCAAGGATGATTTGAATTTAGCTAGAACACCTGTAGACATCAATCTTTATTTATCGAAAAATAAAGGTGATGCAGTGTCTCAGTTAAAATACTCCCACATCATTGGAAGCCTAATGTATCTAATGAATTGTACTCGTCCTGATATAGCTTATGCTATCAGCAAATTGAGTAGGTACACTAGTAATCCTGGAGAAGACCATTGGAAAGCGATCATTCGGGTTCTTAGATATCTAAGATTTACTCGTGAACATGGTTTGAACTTTACTCGATATCCAGCAGTACTTGAAGGTTATTGTGATGCAAATTGGATATCGGATACTAAAGATTCAAAATCCACAAGTGGATATGTCTTTACTCTGGGAGGTGCTGCTCTTTCTTGGAAATCCACGAAACAAACATGCATCGCACGATCCACAATGGAATCCGAGTTCATTGCTTTAGACAAAGCAGATGAAGAAGCAGAATGGCTTCGTCACTTCTTAGAAGACATTCCAATGTGGCCAAAACTTGTGCCAGCTATTTGCATTCATTGTGATAGTCAATCTGCAATAGGCAGGGCACAGAATCACATGTATAACGGTAAGTTACGATATATTCGTCGTCGACATAATACCGTAAGGCAATTGTTGTCAAACGGAATAATCTCAATAGATTATATAAAATCTAAAGAGAATATTGCGGATCCGTTAACAAAAGGTTTGACAAAAGAGCTAGTGTATAGTTCATCGAAGGGAATGGGATTAGAGCCTATTACATAAAAGTCGTCATAATGGTAACCCTACTTATATGACTGGAGATCCCAAGAACTAAGTTCAAAGGGACAACTAAGTTATGTATGGCTCGCCAGAAATCACCAAGGGATTAAAATTCTTACCCATTCCTATGGTGAGATGATATCTGCAACATATGTTGTCTGCAGGGGCATAAGGATAAGCTTCGCTTTTAATGATTACTTATATCTTGATTAAGGCATAAAATCAAGACGAGTATAAGGAGATACTCACAATAAGAATCGCCTATATGAGTGTTGAACTGAGGCCGGTTCTATGAGAATGAATAAGGCTACATTCTCTAGAAACACTCATGAAAACCAGGAGCGTTCAAGGCCAAAATGAACACAACAGTGAGAACCACGATGTGTTAGAAGATATTTTGTGTGAAATCTATTGTCTTGGCTTACACAAACGGCTGAACAATTCAAGGCATCACGTCCATTGGTTAGCCAGTAAGTCCGATAGGTTATCACTAGGGAAGGTTCAAGGCCGAAAACTACCTATCTTGATGCAAGATATTTTCGACTTATACTCTTTCGATAAATCTGCATATTGTTGCATTTCCGTTGTCATCAAATTCCATTCATGTGGGGGATTGTTGGAAATGGTTATAAATTCTGGGTAAAACCAGAATTTTATCCTAAGTTTGGTCTATTTTTTAGGTGGGCCCCGTGCATCGATTTACACGGGTCAAAGTGGTAACACGTTCTATGCCGCGTTGTGATTCACGTGGTATATTTGGTTGTTCAAAACCATTACCGAGTGAATGGTAAATTGAAGCCAAAGTATGCTCCATGATTGATTGGAGTTTTGGTGGAAATTCCTTAAATGTTTGAATAAGGCTTGTCCCACATTGATTTGGTGGGAGATTTTGAGAGGGTTTATAAGGCATGGGTTTGGTACTTGGGGTGTGCCCCAAGGGGTACCCAAGTGTTTTAGAGGGAGAGGTGTAACAACCCTCATAATGTTTACCGATTAATGACTGATTGATTACCGATTTCTGCTAAACTGAGATCGAGTACGAAAAGTAATTGAACTGACTGAATTACTGAACTGACTGACTGAAATCTGAAACTGAATTGATTGCCTGTAACGGTTTGAATTGCATTTTATCTGTTTGACTGTTTAATTATCTGTTCAGTTTTCGGTGTTTAAACTACCAATTGCAGGCCTTATCGACGGCCGAACCGGAAATCGATTAGTGTTTCATGATCAGTAAGATTTATATGATTTTATGGTGTACTTAATTAAAATGTGTTTTTGGTACGATTAAATTAGATTAATTATTGATGAATTGCAAAGTTAGGCTTAATTACTAGAATGTCACCTAGTGGCCCACTATCTACAAACACATGTTGAGCCTATTTACACTCAACAAAAACATTTCATCAGCTCCTTCTTTTGTGCCCACCGAATTAGAGAGAGAGGATAGAGAGTTAGAGTGAGTTCATCTTGAATTACTTGGAGACTTGAAGAAATTGAAGTGTAAATTGCCTAGTTGAGCTTCTAGTCTAGTGATTGAAGACTTAGGTAAGGATGTCACCTTTTCATTGATGTATTTAAGATTGTTCTTGCATGGTTCTTGAGCCCCTAGAGAGCTAAGTCATGTCTTAGTCTAATAATGTTGAATTGAAGCTCATATCACGCATGCATGTCTACATTGTTGCATTTCGAGAGTGATTACATGGGATTTGGTACATGCATGTTCATATTATTGTTAGAGTCCATGTTTTCATCTTGTCTTTGGAATATTTGAGCTCATTAGAGCATGTTTTGAAGTTTTGAAATGGTTTAAATCCATGCATGTCATGTTTGTAGCATGTTCATGAAAATTTGGTTTGAAATGGGTTTAATTAAACACCCTTGGGCTTTGATTTCTCAAATTGAGCTTTGAATCATGTTATTCTATGTGTTTACAAATGTTTTCCAGAAAATTAGCCCAAGAGGGTCGAATTTGATGCATTTAAACTTGGTTTTTGGCTTGAAGGTGCAATCTGGGTTTTCCAGATTTTGCACTTCCGCTCGAGCGGGAGAAGTGCCGCTCGAGCGGGAAAATCGAGCTCCCAGCATCTTGCACTGTGCATCAGTCCGCTCGAGCGGAGGACTGGGTGACGCGCTCGAACGGGCGTCGAGCGTGAATTTCACCTATCCAGTACTTTTTGGTCCGCTCGAGCGGGGAAGTTGACGCTTGAGCGGGGACCTTTATTGCATGTCCGCTCGAGCGGGGAAACCTGCGCTCGAGCGGGACTCTGTTTTCCTGAAAATTCTGAAAATGTTTTATAAGTGCATCTTTGCATCCTCTTTCCATCCTAAGCATTCCTAGGGCATATTTAAGGCATCTTAAAGAGGATATGGATGTAGAACACACCGAGGCAAATTTAGGGATTTAGTTATTATCTTTCCCAACTGTGAAACTTAGTGTGTGTTCAATCTGTTAACTGTATAGGGTTGGCATTCCGAGGAGACGCTCTAGTTCACTGTAGCCCAGAACTCTGTGAGTAACAATTGTATAAAGATATGTTCGAAATGATTATCTTTTGAATACTGAACTGAACTGCTTACTGAACTGATATTGTTTACTGAATGAATGTATGTCCTATATTCTGAACTGTACTATGGCATCCTTAGCACCTACTGTTTACTGTTACTGTTACAGAGATCTCTGTCGGTTCCCTCGTGGAACCACTACTGTTTACTGATTGATGGCCATCATTACTGTTCGGTCTTTCAAGACCTACTGTTTACTGTTATGCTAATGGATGTACCACATATGACTGATTGACTGAAAGACTGAAATACTGATTTAATGAACTGTTTTCATTACTGTACTGTAAGGACATTCATTCTAAACCTCTTTACGCATTATGCTATTCACTGGGCTTTAGCTCACTGCTCATATATATATGTAGGTGTACAGGCACCGGACCAATGCTAAAGGCGTCGGGGTAAGCTCCAGTTTTGTCAAGCCAACCAATGTGCCTCACTGCGAGGTTCGGAGCCTGCCAAGCTTAGGCTATGGGGTGTTTTAGTTTTTCCCCCGTCCTGCACTGTTCTGTTTACTGTATAGACTGTATAGACCGCACTGTACTGGTTAATAGGGACTTGATCCCTGTCCTGAATGTTTGTAAATGTTTTGCACACTGTTCTGTACCGTATATATATGTGAATGTATGAAAAAAAAATTTTGGCATACAGACTGTCACAGCTCATTGGACATTGTTTATTTACTGTATTGGCTTCCGCCAAGCCCCTGTACTCTGTTTTGCTGTATTACTGTCAAGCAGGCCTTCGGTAATCTAGGATTACTGGCCGGTTACAGTGCTAAACCCATAGGGGCGGGTTTGGGTCGTGACAAGAGGTTATGGGCAAAATGGGCTAGACCCATTGGACAAAATGGGCTAGACCCATTGGACTTAAAAACCACCACACACGCGTGCGCGCGCCGCCACCGCCGCCGTCCGTCCGGTCGGTCGGGCGGGCTGGGCCTCGGCCTGGGCTTGGGCGCGGGTGTGTGGTTGGGTTGGGCTTGTTCGGCCTAATACTAATCTTTTTGGGCCAAAAACTTTTGAATTTATTTTTATTTTTTGATATAGAATTCAAATTAACCGGAAATAATCTGGTCCGGTTTTTCCTGTTCATCCAAACAGGGCCCTTCCCATTTTCAAACAGAATTAAACTAATTTGGATTTATTGTTCATCCAAACAGGACCCTTCCCGTTTTTTAATCCAACAGCTTTAAATCTGTTTGAATTTCAAACCAAACAGTGCCTAAACAGTTTGCATCTGTTTAATTCAAATTCAACAGGTTTCATACCTGTTCAATTCAAAACCAAGAGCCACATTTACATCTATAAATAGGACAGCCCTCATTTGGATTTTGTAACTCTAATTTTCGTCCTTTATAATTCTGAAAACATTCTCTTCATGTTGCTGCATTATTTTCTTGTCAGAGAGAGTATAAACACTTAGTGTGTTCGTTAGGCAAACAATTTGTAGTGCTGCTATTGTTTGTAGTAGATCATTTTATCCTGGGAGATAGACGTCCAAATTCTGAAAGCACCATGGAGAGGACGAATCTGTCTTAAGGACACAGTGTCAAACACTGGACTTGATCAGATAATTATTCAAAGAAATTAATCAAGTAAGTTGTTTAATTTATTATCCTGTTTTATTATTTATTTAAATCAGATTTTAATTTTGTTTTTGTAACAAAATAAAATCTGTTTTTATTCATTCAATTTTATTTTTATTTCGAGTTTGATTTTTGTAATCAAACAAATTCTCCCCTTTCCTTTATTTCTTTTTATTCTAGTTGTTGTTTAGTACACAACAGAATTTAATTTATTTAAATACAGTGAAGATTGTCCAACAAAACAGTCAAATTTTAAAATTATATAGCCGTCAATTTTTACATACAGATATCATCAAAACTTGTGAATATGTTTATCAGATTAATATAATTTTTTTTAATACATGATCTACACACATATTCAAACAAAATGAACGATTTAAGTGGAGCCTGTGGTGGGGGCCACAAAGCCCAAAATCACCTCCAGTCCAGTTTGAAAGAATCCAAACCCATTGTGAAGCTACTTCGATGACCTGAATAATTCATTTTATGAATCTTCTATATTTATTATTTCATTCCAAAAATAGACTGATTTCATAATTATATATTACATTTGTCTTCAAATAATGAATAAAAAATATAATTTTAAAAGTGTTGGAAATTGGGTTAGATTTGACCTGACCCATTACATATGGAGCGTCTACAAGGGTTGTTGATAATTCACTTCTTCAATAAATAAGACAATTAAGAAATTATCTAATAAAATGTTTGAGTTATTGTGGGAGCTTATAACTCCACTTCTATCCGCAGAGATTCTCTATATATGTGATATAGAGAATAATATATGTATTAGTGTTGTGGGAGTTTATCCGAAAAATCTCTGCAGAAAATATTTCTCTCTCTGTTCTTCTCTCTTAGGTTACTAGGAATTTGGAGTGGATAATATATTGAGAAACTCTGGTAGCTTCTCAATGGACGACGAAGGGTTTTTTGGACGAGGCTTGTAATTCAAGTATTTTGATCTAGACCATTTCCACTTCAATTAATACGATTACCTGTATATTTTCCTTCAGAAAGTATGCCTTTCATTGTTATAAAAAGCAAATATCACAAAATAATACGATCACAATTATCCGAACAATTTGATTTAATTATTCGTAAATGATCTATACAAAAAGATGGATAAGAAAAATAATTAGGACCATCAAATTGGCACCCATGTAGGGCCAAGTTTGGCTCAAAACAAGCAAAATCGCTACTTTGGGCCTCCAAAAAAATGAGTTTAAAAAAAGGGGTTCATAATTTTTTTGGCTATTATACTATTCAACAAAAAAAAAATCCATTAGAATTTGAAAGGTGTAGAGGGTCAAAAATTAAACTCCAAATTAAGTATGGACCTAAGTGTTGAGGTCGCCCCTTTTAGGGGACCAAGAATGTCCAAAAGAGCATGGGCTAAAGCCCAAGGGAAATGGGCCAATAAGTGGACCGAAACCCGCCAAGGATCCAAACAGACTCCATGAAGAAAATGTCTAAGTCAAGTTACAAAGGTACTACTTGTTGCGGTCAAAGTTGCAAAGACACTTTGTCTTAGCGCCGCCATTCCCAATATTGCCGATTTCGCCGCCATCCGAAGTTGCTGAAGAAAGGAGGAAACCAAAGCAATTAAGTTGCAAAAGCAACACTTGCAGCGATCAAGTTGTGGAGGCATTTTTGTCAACGCCGTCACCTCTACTATTGTCGGTTCTACCATTTAGGCTTGCAACAGGAAATGGCCACTGCAGCAACCACAGTCGCCGTAACTACGACAACCGCCGCAACTAAGTTGCGAGGGGAGGCACTCCACCAAGGTGATAGCAGCCTTTGGGAGAAGTTTCGCCTTCACAAGTAAAGGCTGATAGCAGGCCTAAGACTAATAGTAGGTCTCATATCTCACTGGTTGGAGCTGATAGCAAGCCCAAAGTTAAACCAACGTACCGTGGCAACCCCATAAAAATGGGAGCAGGGAAGCCCAAGTATAAAGGACTCCCTTCCCATTACCCAGGTCATGGACCTGCCTTAGTCGCACAGGCAGGACTTAAGGAAGCCCCCTTGGGCTTGGTATTAAGGCACAACATGGCTAATAGCAAGCTTGGCTGTGGCCTTCATCCTGGAAAGCTGGGGAGTTTGTGGTTAGGTGGCTAATGGTTGAGATTTCGCTGAGGAGAACACAAAACATGCCCGATGGTAGGCTATGAAGTCTGAAGAATGCATGTATTGGCCAGACTGAGCTGAGAAGGTAAGTGCAGCAGTAAGGTTTTACCACCGCGAGTGCACTTACTAAGGTTCGCGCTGAGAAGGCGAGTTGCAGTGGCAAACACTCCCGCTGCAAGTGCACTCGCTGAGACGTTTGTAAGATTCACGCTGAGAATGCAAGTTGCAGCGGGAAACACTCCCACCGCAAGTGCACTCGTTGAGGTAGTTGTGCCAAACAGATAGTACACAGTACATGCAGAGGGACGCCTGTCACTTCCAGCCTGGTAGTTCAAGGCAGAATATTTCATGTGATCCTCTAGGACACAGGTCTTCTCTCTATTTGGCCACTTGGTGTCCTATTGGTACTAAGGAAAAACTAATAAATAGAACCCATTTCCCAACCCAAGCGAGGATGAATTTTGGGAAATTTGGGGGAGATGCTACCCATTTTGGTATTGCCATTATCTTTTTGCTGAGCTACTTGCTGCACCCTTACCTAGTTACTCACTCTCTAACCTCCCAGAGTTGCTGCTGCTCATCCTCTGATCATTTCATCATTGTTGGACCATTAACATAGTTTTGTTTCTCTAATCATCTTCCTAACCTTGAACCCCCCTTCAATGCAGCCTGTGGTGGGGGCCACGAAGCCCAAAATCACCTCCTGTCCAGTTTGAAAGAATCCAAACCCATTGTGAAACTACTTCGATGACCTGAATAATTCATTTTATGAATCTTCTATATTTATTATTTCATTACAAAAACAAACTAATTTCATAATTATATATTACATTTGTCTTCAAATAATGAATAAAAAATATATTTTTAAAAGTGTTGGAAATTGCGTTAGATTTGACCTGACCCATTATCTATAGAGCGTCTACATGGGTTGTTGATAATTCACTTATTTAATAAATAAGATAATCAATAAATTATCTACTAAAGTGTTTGAGTTATTGTGGGAGTTTACAACTCCACTTCTATCTGCAGAGATTCTCTATAAATGTGATATAGAGAATAATATATGCATTATTGTTGTGGGAGTTTATCCGAAAAATCTCTACAGAAAATATTTCTCCCTTTGTTCTTTTCTCTTAGGTTACTAGGAATTTGGAGTGGATTGAGAAACTCTGGTAGCTTCTCAATTGACGACGAAGGGTTTTTCGAACGAGGCTTGTAATTCAAGTATTTCAATCTAAATCATTTCCGCTTCAATTAATATGATTACTTGTATATTTTCCTTCAGAAAGTATGCCTTTCATTGTTATAAAAAGCAAATATCACAAAATAATACGATCACAATTATCCGAACAATTTGATTTAATTATTCGTAAATGATCTACACAAAAAGATGCATAAGAAAAATAATTAGGACCATCAAATTGGCACCCATGCAGGGCCAGGTTTGGTTCAAAATTATAGCGACCCCGGTCTTTTTCCTTTAGATTGTTGTATCCGGACTTAAGTTCCGTGGATCCAGGCATTGTGTATTGTTGTTGTTGTCCTTTAATTCTTTATTTTTGAGTTATGGGTTGAGTTGGGCAGGTTTGTTACAGGTTGGTTGGGTTGGAAACCAAGTGTTGCTGTCCAGATTTTTGGACCTTCGCTCGAGCGAGGAGTTGGTCGCTCGAGCGAGCTGTTGTTTTTGTTCTTCGCTCGAGCCAGGGTTTGGTCGCTCGAGCGAGAGTCTGCGTCCGGGCTTAGGACCTGAGAGATGTGTTTCTTGGCTCGAGCGAGCATTTCTTCGCTCGAGCGAGCAAGGTGTATGTTTTCGAGTTCTTCGCTCGAGCGAGCATTTCGTCGCTCGAGCGAGCTTCTGGGTTGCAGACCTGAAGCATTGAGTTTTTGGCTCGAGCGACCTTTTCTTCGCTCGAGCGTGGATTTCTTGTGTCTGGTCGCTCGAGCGACCATGTCTTCGCTCGAGCGAGCCTGTTCAGTTTAAATAGGTAGCAGCGGGTTTTTTAATCAGTTTTCTATCTCTTTTTGCTTCCAAACCCTAGGTCCGACTTTTCTCTCTCCCTACACACCTTCTACCCTAGGTTTCATCTAGTTTTAGGGTGTTTCTACCCTCGATCCTTTATTAAAAAGTTAGAGTGGGTCGAGGGCTTCAGTTTAATCTGAACAATTTGGGTTTTGGAGCACTTTGGAGTTTGGGTCATCATCTTCGTCTTCTCTTTTGGGTTATTTCTTCGAGGTAGGGATCTCCTACTCCAATGTATACGTTTTGTTCTGAGTTTTAGCATTTTAATATGTTGGGGGTAGTTTGGTAATTTTGGAAAAACCCTAAGTGTTGTATTAAATTGAATTGTATGTTTAATTTAAGGAAAATTTGGGGAAATCGGTTGAATTCAATGCATCGAGGAATTCATTGATTAAATGGGGTAGTTGATTAATTTAAATCATTTGCCTATTGTATTGTTGATTTATTTATTTCCAGTCTAGAAATAACTGTTTTGGGCTATCGGTGGAGGATAGTCAGGATTGTTGTAGACATTGCATGTGGATTAGGGATAACTGGAACTAATCACATTGTTTTAGTCATTAACTTTGACTGTTGAATTAATACAGACATTAAATGTATTGATTGTGTGTTGTATATGTTATGTGTTTACATGCATTGCATTGTTTGGGAGGAGATAGGGGATGTACTCCACGGTTTAGGGGAAGATAGGTGATGGACCTCTAAACCGGATTTTGTTTGGGAGGAGATAGGGGATGGACTCCATTAGCATCACTATTATGTGTGCTTATTTATATTGAAGTGTTTTATTGATACAGCACTAAAATGTGTATCAATCTGGAAGTATGAAGTGTTTTGATATGAGCTTGAGTCACATTTGTGTTGTTGATATTGGACGTAATGTGAATATGCTTTATAGTTCACAGTTGTAAGTTTGGTCAGGTTCTGAGCCATAGTGATAATAATGGAAATTGATAAGTGTCATAGACATTAGTGTCTTAGGACTGTATGTTGATATAATTGATTATCATGCTTAACCAACTATTGAATGCTAGAACTTTATTCAATGCTTATATTTGGTTTAGTATTTTCCTACTGGGCTGTGGCTCACCCTTTATGGGAACATCATTTTCAGGTTCAGGTGATAAGCTACCTCCAAGGACTTAGCTTGGAAGGACTTGGATTTGAAGATTAGATTAGTTTTCTGCTTTTATTTGAATTACATGTAAACATTCAAGCCTAGGGCTTTATTTGTATTTGAGTAAGAACTCATATTTTTGTGTCCAAGTGTTTGCTTGGCAAGATGTAAGCCTGTAGGGCATTTATTATGATGTTACATGTAATGTTTTCATTTCGTAATACTCTGATGATTGAGATAATGCAATGTTTTCTTTTAATAATGCAAGTCATTGTTATAGGTTTAATGGGTTATTTTTGAGGGCGTTACAAAAATAGGCAAAATCGCTACTTTGGGCCTCCAAAAAAATTAGTTTAAAAAAAGGGGTCCATAATTTTTTTTTGCTGTTATACTATTTGACCAAAAAAAAAAAATCCATCAGAATTTGAAAGGTATAGAGGGTCAGAAATTAAACTCCAAATTAAGTATGGACCTAAGTGCTGAGGTCGCCCCTTTTAGGGGACCAAGAATGTCCAAAAGAGCATGAGCTAAAGTCCAAGGGAAGTGGGCCAACAAGTGGGCCGAAGCAGATCCGACCCGTCAAGGATCTGAACAGACTCCATGAAGAAAATGTCTAAGTCAAGTTATAGAGGTACTACTTGTTACGGTCAAAGTTACAAAGGTACTTTGCCTTAGCGCCGTCATTCCCAATATTATCGGTTCAGCTGCTATCTGAAGTTGCTAAGGAAAGGAGGAAACCAAAGCAACTAAGTTGCAAACTTGAAGCGATCAAGTTGTGGAGGCATTTTTGTCAGCACCGTCACCTCTAATATTGTCGGTTCTACCATTTGGACTTGCAACGGGAAATGGCCATCATAGCAACCACAGTCGCCGCAACTACGACAACCGTTGGAACTAAGTTGTGAGGGGAGGCACTCCACCAAGGTGATAGCAACCTTTGGGGGAAGTTTTGCCTCCACAAGTAAAGGTTGATAGCAGGCCTAGGACTAATAGCAGATCCCATATCTCACTGGTTGAAGCTGATAGCAAGCCCAATGGTAAACCATTGTACCGTGGCAACCCCGCAAAGATGGGAGCAGGAAAGCCCAAGTGTAAGGGACTCCCTTTCCATTACCTAGGTTATGGACCTACCTTAGTCGCACAAGCAGGACTTAAAAAAGCCCTTTTGGGCTTGGTATTAAGGCACAGCATGGCTAATAGCAAGCTTAGCTGTGGCCTTTGCCATGGAAAACTGGAGAGTTTGTGGTTAGGTGGCTAAGGGTGGAGGTTTCGCTGAGGAGAACACGAAACATGGCCGATAGTAGGCTATGAAGTCCAAAGAATGCATGTATTGGCCAGACTGAGCTGAGAAGGTAAGTACAGCGGTAAGGTTTTACTACCACGAGTGCACTTGCTGAGGTTCATGCTAAGAAGGCGAGTTGTAGCGGCAAACACTCCCACTGCAAGTGCACTCGCTTAAGCGTCTGTAAGATTCACGCTGAGAAGGCAAGTTGCAGCGACAAACACTCCAGCCACAAGTGCACTCGCTGAAACAGTTGTGCCAAACAGATAGTACACAATACATGCAGAGGAATGCTTGTCACTTCCAGCCTGGTAGCTCAAGGCAGAATATTTCATGTGATCCTCTGGGACACATGTCTTCTCTCTATTTGGCCACTTGGTGTCTTCTTAGTACTAAGGAAAAGCTTATAAATAGAATCCATTTCCCAACCCAAGAGAGGATGAATTTTGGGAAATTTGGGGAAGATACTACCCATTTTGGTACTGCCATTATCTTCTTCCTGAGCTACTTGCTCTACCCTCACCTAACTACTCACTTTCCAACCTCCCAGACAGTTGTTGCTGCTTATCCTCCGATCATTCCACTATTGTTGGACCATTAACATAGTTTTGCCTCTCTAATCATCTTTCTAACCTTGAACCCCCCTACAATGGAGCCTGTGGTGGGGGCCATGAAGCCCAAAATCACCTCCAGTCCAATTTGAGAGAATCCAAACCCATTGTGAAGCTACTTCGATGACCTGAATAATTCATTTTATGAATCTTCTATATTTATTATTTCATTACAAAAACAGACTGATTTCATAATTATATATTACATTTGTCTTCAAATAATGAATAAAAAATATTTTTTTAAAAGTGTTGGAAATTGGGTTAGATTTGACCTGACCCATTATCTATGGAGCGTCTACATGGGTTGTTGATAATTTACTTATTTAATAAATAAGATAATTAAGAAATTATCTAATAAAGTGTTTGAGTTGTTGTGGGAGTTTACAACTCCATTTTTATCCGCAGAGATTCTCTATATATGTGATATAGAGAATAATATATGTATTATTGTTGTGGGAGTTTATCCGAAAAATATCTGCAAAAAATATTTATCTCTCTGTTCTTTTCTCCTAGGTTACTAGGAATTTGGAGTGGATAATATATTGAAAAACTCTAGTAGCTTCTTAATTGACAACGTAGGGTTTTCCGGACGAGGCTTGTAATTCAAGTATTCTAATCTAAACCTTTTCCGCTTCAATTAATATGATTACCTGTATATTTTCCTTCAGAAAGTATGCCTTTCATTGTTATAAAAAGCAAATATCACAAAATAATATGATCACAATTATTCGAACAATTTGATTTAATTATTTGTAAATGATCTATACACAAAGATGCATAAGAAAAATAATTAGGACCATCAAATTGGCACCCATGTAGGGCCCGGTTTGGCTCAAAACAAGCAAAATCGTTACTTTGGGCCTCCAAAAAAATGAGTTTAAAAAAATGGGTCCATAATTTTTTTTGTTGTTAAACTATTCAACCAAAAAAAAATCCATTAGAATTTGAAAGGCCTCGATAGAATCGAGTGAAAATTAAAAACTAATAGATGATTGATATGGTGAATCATTTAAACTAATTGATAATTAGTTTTACCCCAAAAAATAAATAAATAAACCGATATTATGAGTTATTTGAAATTAATGGAATGTTATTTCTCAAATACGTGGATTGTGTACATAATACAATTAATTATACTATTTACAGTTATTTATGTGAAAAGAAAATTTTCAAATTTAAAGTTGATAATTAGCAATTTTATCTTCTGAAAATGATTTAATTTATAAGTTGTATTAGGTTTTATTCTTAGCAATCCCGTTTGACAAAATTCCTTTCAGTTGTAATTTTATTCGATCTTTTATTTCAGTGAAGCTATGAGTTTTTACATGCGAATCCAACCCGAATTGTGCCTATGCAGAGGAGTTTGTGATCTAAATCCTATCATGTTTACCACTTCGCTAACTATGTCGGGGATCAAGATACCCAGTCAACTCACTCACAGGGGTCCAGGGGGCAGCGCCCCTTGGCAGGTCCAGGGCAGTGCCCAGGCAGGGTTGAGGGGTAACAACCCCGAAGCAAATAGCAAAATTGCAGTCGAAGTTGTTTTTCCGCTCAAGCGGCCATTCTTGCGCTCGAGCAGAGATCGCAGATCAATTTTCTATAAATATGTGTTTCAGTCTAATTTTAGGGTACGACTTCTAGATCTTCTTTTTGGATGTTAGGATTTTTATCTGGAGCTTCTTTACTTGTTTCTTGTTATATCTGTGAGAGATTAATCATGAATTGAGTGGATTATATCAAAGGGTTTATTTAGTTTGTTTTATTCAACAAAAGAGAGAGTTGTTCTTCAGTGGATTTTGGAGAATTTGGGCCAGAAGCTTTGGTGGATTCTGGAGTGTCTCATCGTCGTGAATTCGACATTGGTGTTGTAGATTCAACGTTGTACAAGACAATTCCGAGGTGAAGATGGGATTAGAAGAGACACATAGGGGTCAGTTCAGTTCGGGCGTGGATTCGCTAGGTAATTGATAATACACTTGTGTAATTCCTTTTATATTCTTAGTGGATTGTTTTGTGGCTTTTGCCCATAGTTTTTTTTATCACAATTGGAGGCGCTCCAATTGTAGTTTTTCCACGTTAAAATCGTTGTGTCGATTTGTCTTCATTGTTTGATTGGGATTGTTATTTACTGGTTAAAATTGATACATAATCACAAATCAATATCTATGGAATTTCTAGATTTTTCAAGTTGGATTATGCAAGCTTGATTAGCAAATTTGTAATTAAAAATGTGAAAATGGTGATGTTCAAGTGATATGTTGTTATAGTTTATTCACTTTTTATTTGTTCAAGTGACATTTTGTACAATTTGTTCTCTTTTTATTTAATACTTAAGCTCGGATTATTTGATCATTTTTTTATCATAATTTTTTTTATATTTTAGTAAATTTGAATGGTTATACATGAAAGCAACCTTTTTGTAAACATTGTCAAGTTAAAAAAAAAAAAAAAATTGAATACATAATGTTTTGATTATAATTTTTTTTTCAAATGTAAGAAAGGTATAGAGAATCTGTTTGAGTCCTAAAAATATCAGAGCCGACCATGCATCCATGATGGATCCTAAGAGCATCAGCATCAGAGTCGCTACAACGACTTTGACGCTATTGTAGAGAGCCAAACTATAAATATGTTAATGCATCAGAGTCGTTATGGGCTTCATTCATTTTGACAAAACTACAGTTCCTCCTCTGATGAAGTGAAGAACTGTTCACAGGGTAATCAATTTTTTATTATATTTTCTTTCCCGTGCTTCTTTCTCCTGCCAACAAGAACACTATCTCTCATACCACCATTACTGTCAACACTTACCAGAGCCATCACACAAATTTCATTCTCACCATCTTGGAAGTTCATCATGTTCTCTCTCTCTCTGTGAACTGGAGCAAAGCTGGGGTCATCCCCCAGGATGTCCCATGAGAAGAAGAAAAATGTTGAAATTTTGCTAAACCGATCGACCCCTCGATCGTCTAGCTGGTCGACCACCCTGGCTCCTGTGTTGCTGCTGTTCTGTTATTGCTCTGATGCTGTCTTGAGTCTTATTTTATACCTGTTTTAATATATTTAAATTGAAAAAGATAAAAGAATAAAAAATAATATTTTAATGAAATAGAATTTTAAAATAGAGAGTTTGATGGAGTGTGTATATAAAAAAGAGGCTAGCTAAAATAAAAAAGTAGATTTTGAGTTATAATTTGACTCAAAATTTGCTGAGACTGATGCGGATGCTTTAAGGCCCTGACTGCATCAATCTAGTCCCTCTTCTTGTCAGTTAGTAAGATATTATTTATAATATAAAGAGAATTACACATCTAACAACAACTCCCATAATGGAGAAGGCCTACAACCAACTCACATCACAACAAATTAAGGTTTTAGTGAAAAAAATTAGGGATAAAATATCTTTTTTCACAAGTATTGTTACTTTTTGAGTGACAAAAATAAATATTTGGGACCGAAATTTTTTATTTTAAAAAGTGAATGTTTCAGCATGAAATTTTTTGTCCGTAAAAGTACATTTATTAACGACATTTTGAAAAATTTGTCTTTTAAGATCATTTTTTGAATTTTAGGGGTAGCATGTTCGTGACGATATACATGATGACTATAATTAATCTCCTACTATCTTTTGCAATAAAATTTTAATTTTGGCAACGGAAAAAATTTAATCCTTAAAATCTTTATATGTTGTTAGTGTCAATAAAGAGTCTCATAACAGAAAAAATATAAACAACACAACAAGAAACCTTATAATAGAAAAGAAATTATCAATTTTTCCATTTAACAATGATCAAATCCTTAATTTCTCCGATAGAAATGTACATAATAACTAACCAAACTAGTCCAGTTAATCTCACTCCATCCCAATTGAGCTCAATTTAATTATGTCATGTCTTCAAAAATCAAAAACTAAATTGTGCTCAATTTAAATTATGTCATGTCTTCAAAAACCCAATTAGAGCATCCTTTTCACTCTCAATAATGCAAATCAACATCTATTCTTTAATACGAAGGAAAAAGAAAAGCAATGGATTGCTCACTACAAGTCTAAGTGCATTAAGTGACCACCATTACGGCCTTCAAATTAGGCTAAAAGTATTTGTGGGACAGAGGTGAAGGAAAACCATGTCATTTGTCTTAGTTGTGACGTATGTCATTTGCTCATTGAAATTGACCTAATTAATTGTCTATTAAATATAATGGCTAATTATAGAGTAACTTATCAGTCCATATAGTTTGTGAGTTGTGTTATTTTAATCTTTAACTTTTTAATTATGACACATTTGATCTTAAATTTTGAATCTTGTTCCAAATAAGAACAATTAAAGATACCATTACTTAATTTCAAAGAAAAAAATTATCAATTTGATAAAAATAAATGTCAAAAAAATATTTTTGAATTTTTAAAAATTATTTCTACCCACTAAAGATAAAATTATGTAAGATTAATATATCTTTTAGATTTTTTTTTTTTTGTTATCAAATTAATTTTTATTATATGTTTGGATGATGATCATGTAATAGGTGGTTATTTTTATTTTCATTAAATTAGTTTTTATTTTTTCAAAAGTCAAATATTACAACAACTTTAATATCATTATTAAACCAATCCATTAAATCAAAAATTCAAAACTAAAAATATTTCATATATTAAATATATCAATTACACTTTAAAATCCTAACAACCACGCATTACATAATCATCATCTAAACACATAGTAAAAAATAATTTGGTAAAATAAATAAATAAATGTCTAAAAGATTTATTAATTTTACATAATTTTATTTTTGGTGGGTAGAAATAATTTTTAAAAATTTGAAAATATATTTATTTTTGTCAAATTAGTTTATATTTTATCAAATTAATGATTTTTGCTTTGAAATTAAGTAATGGTATCTTCAATTGTCCTTGTTAGGTCCCTTATTTTTGTCAATCCCACAAACAAACATTGTTAATTGAGTTGTAAGTTTCTTGGTTGTTTTGCCTTGCTCACTCGAGCGAAGGAGTCCTGGCTTGAGCAAAGAAATCCTGCTCCCAGAAGTTGTCTTTGTCTGCAAAGATTCTAGGAAGGAAGATGGTGCACTCGAGCGAAGGAAGCTTGGTTCGAGCGACGTCATTTACGGAAAACACGCGTATTTGGTTCATCACTCGAGCGACAGAGCCTTCGCTCGAGCGACCTTCACTGCCCCTGTTTTCTATAAGTACTTGTTTAAGTCTGATTTAGGGTTATGTTTTTTAGATCTTCTTTAAGGGATTTAGGGTTTTAGTTTGGAGTTATTTTGCTTATTTTCCTTGATGTTTGATTGAGTATTAAACTCATGTTTTGATAAGCACACATCAAGGAGTTTGATTGTTCATCTTTAAGAGTGTTCTTCTTCGGTGGAATCCGAAGATTCAAGAGCAGAGTAGTTAAAGGAGTTTGATACTGTGCACGGTCGTTGATTCGACAATGGATGTTGTGGATTCAACATCAATCTGATCAATTCCGAGACGAAGGTTGCTGTGAAAGATATACAGATTATTTGAAGACAAATTGACAGCGTTTGGATAATTTGTTTGGTATATTTGTAATTTTTCTTTCTTTAGTAGTGGATTGATTTGTGGCGTTTCACCCGTGATTTTTTAATCACAATTAGAGGTGCTCCATAGTGATTTTTTCCACATAAAAAATCATTTGTGTCTATTTATTGTTTCTGAAACAACAATCTAAATCACTTCGTACGTGCTTGATGATTTAGATTGTTAGTTTTAATTGGTTGAGAATTGGCACAATTACATCTTGATCTAATCACAAATCACTTAGATTTTTTAGTCCTTATTTGGATCAAGATTCAAAATTTAGGATCAAATGTGTCACAATTGAAAAGTTAGGAACCAAAGTGATACAAGCCACAAACTATAGGGATTATTAATGTAATTCGCCCAACAAAAATAGACCTTACCTCTTTTTATATTGCATTCAATTTTATTGTATAAGGTTGGTTTGAGAAGATGTTATTTTAGTAATTTTTTAATTTTTTTGATTAAAGTATGCGGTTAAAAAAATTAATATGTTTGGGATAATTTTTTAATTTTTTACGAAAAATGAGTAAAAAATTCTAGTGGAAAAATAATTTTGGACTTTGTTTGTATAATTCTTTGACTTTATCACATTTTTAGTGACTTTTTGACATTTTTAATAACTTTTTGACTTTTTAACTATTATAGAAAGTTCCCAAACTTATTCTCAGTATAGTAAAATCAATCAATTCATTTGAACTCACTTTTATATTTACTTTATTAAAAATTAGTTTGAGTTCAACTTATTATATAATTATGAATGTTAATTTTTCAGGCTCTATATTAAATAAATTTATATGCATTATAGAAAATTAAATTTAATTTAATTTGTGATTGACTTGATTAAAACTCATTTGAAATCGATTCAAAGAGTAAACAAAGTTACATTACTCAAGTTTAAGTAGAACTTACTTTCAATTAGTTTACAATCTTAGTTAGAAGAATATATAATCGCATAAATTCTCACAAATATACGTAAGTTGTGATTTTTCAATTTTGTATGAGTTAATTTACGTATGTTTGTGAAAACATTCACGATTTTGTGAGATAATTTACATATATTTGTGATAACTTACACAAATACATATGATATGCACTTATACACTTAAAAATTGCCCTTTTTTTTTAGAGTAATTTTAAAGTTGCATTCTAAAGTAATGTTTAGTTTTGTCTCAAAGTAATTTTGGTTATGAAGTAGGGGTATTCGTGGATCGTGTTAGGTCAGGGGGTTCGCTATCCATCATCCATTCAAACTTAGACGGTTGGAAAAAAATAATTAGTATCTGTCCGCTTAGTTAGTGGATGTGGATTGAGCGAACTGTGCAAGTTAGCGGATAGATGTGGATCAATTTGGCGGTTCGAGCTTTGTTGTTTTATGCTTTTATTTGAACTATTTTTGAGTACTTTTTTTTATTATTATTTTAGGTTTTATTTGAGTCCAAAATTTTTTCGTTCTTCATTTTTTATAATTAAAATAAAAGTTAAAATTTGATATTTTATAAATAGCTAATATTATTACTAAATAAAATATTCTCTTTTAACATACAAAACATAAGAAGATAACGTCATTTTTTTAAGGGAATTGACGGATCGGATTGGATTAAGTGACTTCTCATCTACCATCTGTTTGAACATAGACGAATTTAGAAAATTTTCATTGCATCCGTCCTCCCATGCTATTGAAACCCCTCTAAAGCGAACGAACTGAATCGGTTTGGTTGATGGTGGTGAATCGGTTGTATCTGTGATAAGCCCTTTCATGAAGAAAAGTGATAAAAAAACAATGCATATTATATTGATTGGTGTGTTATCCTAAAAAGACTCAACAAGAGAAGCAGATATTACTGTCAAAAAAGTTATTGACATACCCAAAATTATCTATAGTTTTTCAAGAATATAACGTAGTTATATGCCTGATTAATATTATTTTATATTTTTTTTATGTATTCTTACTTTTTTAGGCTACGTATATTTGTACTCTTTCAATATTGGTAAGTAAACCGTCAATTTAAACAACAATGGTTGGTGGCCCGAAATTTAGTGGCTTGAATGGCTCGAAACTGTCAAAAAGACGTCGTTTTGGGCACAAAATGACGCAAAACGACGTTGTTTTGACAGTTTCAAGCCATTTGAGCCACTGATTTTGTGGCCCTCAAACATTTTTCCAATTTAAAATGAGCGAATTATACTAACGGTTCCTATAATTTAAGGTTGTGTCATTTTAGTTCCTGACTTTTTAATTGTGACACATTTAATTCTGAATTTTGAATTTTGTTCCAAATAAGAACAATTGAAGATACAATTGTTTAATTTTAAGGGTAAAATTGTCAATTTTATAAAATATAAATTAATTTGAAAAATGAATGTCAAAAAAATATTTTGAATTTTTAAAAATTATTTGTACCCACTAAAGATAAAATTATATAAAATTCATAAATCTTTTAAACATTTATTTATTTATTTATTTTTATCAAATTAATTTTTATTATGTATTTGGATGATGATCATGTAAGAGGTGGTTGTTTTTATTTTCATTAAATTAATTTCTATTTTTCCAAAAGTCAAATATGGTGACAATTTAAATATCATTATTAAAGCAATCCATTAAATCAAAAAATCTAAAATTAAAAACATTTCATATATTAAATATATCGATTACACATTAAAATCCTAACAACCACTCATTACAAGATTATCATCCAAACATATAATAAAAATTAATTTGGTAAAAATAAATAAATAAATAAATGTCTAAAAGATTTATCAATTTTATATAATTTTATCTTTGGTGGGCAGAAATAATTTTTAAAAATTTAAAAATATTTTTTTGACATTTATTTTTATCAAATTAATTTAAAGTTTATCAAATTGACAATTTTGCCATTGAAATTAAGTAATGGTATCTTCAATTGTTCTTATTTGAAACAAAATTTAAAATTCATAGTTAAATGTATCATAATTGAAAAGTCAATGACCAAAATGATATAAGCCCCAAACTATAAGGACTGTTAGTGTAATTCGCCCATTTAAAATTATCAAAACATTAGATAATCATTTCAAAATCTATACTCAAATACACATATACAATACAAGAGCCCCAGATGTGCATTTGAGTGTGTTAGTACTAAGGGTGAGTTTAGAATCAACCTGAAAAATTCTCTCTTTTCTTTTTTGATTTTTTTTTTTTTTAGTGATTTTTTTCTTTTAAATTTGTGTTAAAATATTTTTATTTTTGAAATCCATACAGTGCAGAAAGATCTAAAAAGTAAATAAACTTTAGAAAAAATTTAAAAAGAGTTCAGTAAAGACAAAAGAATTTATCTTTTTTTGGGCCTTTAATGGACATTTTTAATTATTTTATTTTATTTTTTGGAGGGGGTCGGTGTAGTCGGATAGAACCTAAAAACATAAATTTTTTTGAAAATTTTAATAAAAATCACTAAAAATGAAAGAAAAAAATCGGTAACAAAAAAAATTACTAAAAAAAATCAATCCTTGACACATTCAAATAATTGGAAAAGTACCAAATATACAATGGGGATGTAATAAGTCGTTCGGTATATGTATTTGATCTTTACTAACAGGGGTTGGTTCAATGGATAAAATCTTTAAATCCCTCATTCAAGGCTTGGGTTTGAGTCTTCATATTCCCTTATTGGGGTTAAACATACTCTTTAATGCCCAGAGCATGCAGAGGTCTAAGTTTCGGTCCCGACGTAAGTGCGGTGAGTATTGGGGTTAAACATACTCTTTAACATCCGGAGCACGCAGGGCTTAAGTTTCGGCCCCGACGTAGGTGCGGTGGGATTCCCTGTAGATATATTTTAGATGCTAATGTTGGAGTAACTTATCTGTATATCCATTTCTTGAATAAAAAAAAATATATATGTATTTGATCTTTGATGGTAGGTAGCTAAAATTATACTAGTTTTAAAAACATCTTGATTAATTAAAAGGAGGAGTGAATTGAATTAACAAAAATGTTTGAGATCACTAATTAGTGATAGCTCTAATGATGTGGCAGTAGACCTCATCCACTGCCACAATGTTGCTTTTTTTTTTTTTTTTTTTTGAGGCTGCCACATGCTCTTGTTAGAGCTCTATTATTAAAGGCCCTAGCACGGTCGTTGAATTAAGAATAGCCCACAAATTTCAGTGACTAAACAACATTGCTCTATTTATTTTTTTAATTGTTTTTGTCGGCAATTTTTTTTTATTAATACAAAAAAAAAAAAGTACAAGCAGTACACTCAACAGCATTCAGGAATTGTGCTACTGCACCACCAGCCTGTTCACAACAACCAACAACATGTTGATGATCAACAACAGTTCAGACCTTAAAATCACAATAAAATGATATACCCATCAAAGCTATAGTCGTCTCTCAAGATTTTAACATAGAGGAAACGAAAATATATATTTAACAAAAATTTAAAAATGAAAATATAAACTACATCAATCTTTACCAACATAAAAACTGAAAATTGAGATGAAACATTTATAAATAAATATTTTTTCTTGTATCCATCTTGAAAAAATAAGATTAAAAAAAAAAAGAAAAAGTTGTAAGATAATTTATTTATATATTAAAGTGAGACATTTTGAGTTGTTTTTATCAACATTAATTTTTTTTTTTTTCTTAATGAATGTGTTCAAGTAACTACTCTTCCATTTTCTTTTCTTCTTGCATGCTAAGATTTGTAATATACACTAGTCATGATAAACTATTTTCTTATGTTATATTTTTGTCCAAAATTTTAAATTTTATACTTCAATTCCATACTTGATAGATATAGAGAGGTGGTCATTTGAATTTTTTTTAGAAATTTATAAAGTAAAAAAAAAAAAAAAACACTTGAGGGGGCAAGATTATATAATTTGTATATAATTACTAGTTAAGACTATTATATTGAAAGGCGTTTTTGAAATCATAAGAGGGGTAAGACTATATAATTTAAAGATAATTAATAGTTAAAACACAGGATTTTTTGAAATTGTAAGAGGCACGATTGCCCCCTCTTATCCCCTTTTAAGTCCATCCTTGCCCCTAAAATATTCTCTTACACTGTGTTTGGTTGGGGGATTTGAGTAGGGATTTGGAAAGAGAAAAGAAAAAGTTAGGTGAAATGTGAATAAAATATACCTATATTTTACCTAGTTTCACACATCTTTTCCCTTTCCCTCTCCAAATCCCTCTCTAAATCCCTTAACCAAACACAGCATTAGTTATAGTGTAAAACTGATCGTTACTCATATAAGAAAAATCAATTTAGAGAAAAATAAATTTTTAAAAAAACTAGTGAAGCAATTTGCAATAACTTGGACCTCTGACTTATTTTTATTTTCAATTTTCAATATTTACTCTCTAACTCTAGTTATGTTTCTTTTTCTCTAATTATTTCTTCTTCTTGTTCTTCTTTGTTTCGTTTCTCTCACTTATCTTGTTTCTTTTGTTTCAACATTTTCATTGTACTTTTTTGTTTGGGTTTTCTATTCAACTTGATCTTCATTTTCAATTTCATCTTCCTTTTTTTTCATATTATTTCAAAACTTCTTCTTTTACTTCAATTCTTCATCTTCTTTTTATTTATCTACTTCGGTTCTTACTAGTCCTTTAAGAATTTGGGATATTTGTAAGAGTTGAACACCCACTTTAAGAAACATGTGATGTAGTTACCTGTACTTTTTGGGTGAATAAGAGTTACTTGTACTTAACTTTGTTGCAGTCTGCAGATGCTAGTGATGGCTCAAGGTCATCCAAAATTGAAGATAGTTACAAATTTGCAAATAAATATACTTCTAGAGTAAAAATTTGAAATGCTAATTGTAAAACTATGAGATTGATATCCTTAAGTATCACGAGTTTCGAAAGTTAGTACTAATTTTTGAGTTGTGCCATTTGTTAGTAAAAACATGATGTAAGACGGATTTTTAACAAGTTAATTACAAATCCTATTGTATTACGGCTATATTTCTATTATTATCAGTGGTGAATGCAGAAATCTCACGACGATGGGGCCAAACTCTATACATTTATTTTTTACATTTTAATTGAAATTTCATACGTATATTGTATTAAAATATTGACTTTATAAGCATAAAAATTGAACATTATCATTAAATTTGCAAATAAAATTTTCAATCAATATCTAATAGTCATTAACAAAACAAAAGTATCAAAATTGGATTATAAAGTACTTTTTACTCATGTACAAAATAAAAAAGATTAAAAAATAAAAGTATACAAATATGTTTATACATTTATCATAGACACGTAAGGTCATAATTAACACCAATTTGAACTATCATTGAAAACTAGTCTATTGGTAACCAAAAATCATAATAAATCGTAACTAATACCACTTCAAGATATAATCAAACATCATAATAAGACGTAGCTAATTTAATTTAATAATTGGTTAGCCTCACCAACACAATAATTTCTAACAAACATCCAATTTAGATCATAATTTACATCTTATATATACATATGTATTGTAGGATAACCTTTATTAAAGATTGTAAATAATTTGAGATGAAAAAAAAAACTTGCAGGGCCAACTTTTCATAAATTATAAACTAAGGGGTAAATACATAACATTCACTAAGGTTTTGAAATTGTTTGTAGGGGCAGTGGCCCCCTTGCCACTAGGGCTACAAACAAACCAAGCCGAGCTGGGCTTTATTGAGCTCGAGCTTGGCTCGTTTACTTATTGAGCTCGTTTGTTGAGCTCGAGCTCGGCTCAATACGAAACTAGGCTCGAGCTCGGCTCGGTTCGGCTCGATAATTTTTTAAAAAAATATTATTTATATTATTTAAATAAAAAAATATTTTTTATATTATTTAATATATAAATAATGTATTTATACAATTATTTATATATATTTATATATTATTTAATATATAAATAATATATTTATTATATAATTTAAATAAAGATAAATGAGCCGAGCTTGACGAGCCTAATTTTCGAGCTCGAACTCGGCTTGTTTACTAAACAAGCCGAGCCAAGCTTGTTCATGAACAACTCGGTTCATTTGCAGCCCTACTTGCCACCCCTCCGTCCGGGGTTGAGGGTTGTTATTGTGAAAGCCTATGGAGGTATTTACTGAGCGTATTTGAATAATTTAAACCGTCATATTGTAAGATTTGTCGAATATATTATCTATATAAAAAATCAAATTAATCGGATATCTTTAACTCCATGATTAGCTCCTAATTATTTGTAAAAAATTATTAAAATTATGGTAACCATTTATTTTTTTAAAAACAAATGTGCTATAATAATAACTACAAATGTCCAAATTACTTGAATTTTTTTTTTTTTATGAATGATTTACTCGATGAACATTATAATATGAGCAATTCAGATCATTGAAAAAGACTTGGAACACACCTTTAATGGGCCTCATAGCAACCTGTTGTGCCTTATGACATAGCAGAAACCCCAATTCCCTCCGTCAGTCTCTTATTCTTATTTATGTTAAATAAAAATTTATAATGATATAATTTTGTTATATTTTTTACAATGTGTTAATAAAAATTAATATTATATTTCACACACCATTATAAAATTTTAAATTATTACAAATTCACTCCCAAAATAAAAATTCTGCATCCACTATGCATGAGCGAGTTGTTTTCATTTCCATGGACCACATGGTTTATAATGTGTGCACACGAGATACTGGAGTTGACAACTCAGGTGCACTTGTTGCCTTTATATAGAGGTAGTCTGAGTGGGCCCTACGAATAGGTCGAGAAAATTTTATTGTTTCAGATCTCAAATTTAAGTAAAGCTAGGAATTCTGAAAAAAAAAAAAAAAAATTATGAATCTAGAACTCACACCATATAAGACTCTCACCTATATAATTATTGTGTGGAATTTTTAATAATTTTTTTAAAATCTTTTACATTTTTGCTTAAATTTTTACACACAATTCCAAAAAAAGTTTGGAACATTTGCCCTTGCACTATAGTTCCAAACTTTTTTCTTTTTCTTTTTCTTTTTTTTTTGGTTACTTATGATGTCTCATTTTTTTAAGAAAAAGTGAGTAATGGTTGATACTTTACTACAAAAAAAATTTTTAAATTTTTATTTGGTATTACAATTTAGATTGTTTTGGCATTTTTCTTTTATTATGAACTCAATCACTAAAGTAAACTAAGATTTTAGAGACAAAAAATAGTGAGTTGGAATCTGTATCTCATCTGCTCCTTTGGTGTCTGTTTGCTTGGAGAGTTTGGTCAAACCTGATGCATTGGTAGGTACTGAATTATGTGATCCCAGAAACTGTGGTGGGACTCTTAATATGGTGGAGGGGCTTCAAATGGAAGAATTACCTGAATAAAATCTGGAGGGCTATGCCATTTACAGTCTTGTGGTCACTATGGAAACTTAGGAATGAGGTGGTGTTCACTGGGAAACAAATAAAATTGGAGGATTTTTGTGAGTTGATCAACTAGAATTGCCATTTGGGTTAAAGCTCATTCTAAGGATTACTGGTTTACAGTGTAGGAGATTATTAGTAATGTTCAACAGATTAGGTTTGTTGAGTAGCTCTTCATTGGTGTATGCAGTAGGCTTTGGTGTTGATGTGTTTTTTGAATTGTGAATTGTTTTGTGTTTTTTTTATTGGGTTTTTTGATTTTTCGAGTTGGTGCCTTACCAACTCCTTGCGTGTGTGAGTTCGCGCATGATTTGGTGAGCTCTTGGTGTCAACATAGTTGGGGTAAGTTTCATAGCTCCAACCTAGTAAGGGGCGTTGATGCCCTTTGTATAGGTTGGGTTACTGGATACGGAATCCTCGTATTAGGAGTGTCAGACAGTCAATGAAATCAAATTAATTGCTTAAAATTGATGGAAATTTTGATTTTTGTTATGTTTTTCATTACGTAGGGTAGGACTGTGCAAAATACTGCCCAATCTGCTAAAATCGCACCGATCTGAATCAATCTATACCACTCTATCCGCTAACCGCTATTTAAACTTTAAAATTTATAATCTGTCTTTGAAACCGCTCCGTTCCGCTATGGTTAATACATATATTTTTTAACCCACAATGAAATATCAAAGTAAAAATGAATATAAGAAAGATTTAATAAGTGAAATTTATTACAAATTAATAGTTGCATATATGAAAAATGTAATGTAACATTAGTTTGTGTTACATATATAAAAAATATTATACAAATTACTGTTATATATTCTGCAAAAGCTTGATAATTGATTAGAATATTGCTCAATCTGCCAATCCGTCTAAAACCGCTCAAATCGCAATTTATCAATCCGCCAATTCGCTAATCCGCCATTCAGTTTATAATTTTATTCTCAAACCGTCCGAACTGCACCGTGTACACCCCTATTTTTATTTTAAGATTTTTTATGCTGATGCAAATGAACCGAACAAATTAATTCTTTGAACATTGGAAGATAAATAACCAATATAATACTTTTTTGTGATAAAAACTGAGGGAGATATTTATAGAGAGCAATTTTCATACTTTTTCTTCATTTATTCTCATTGTGAAATTCCACAAGTTTTAATCTCATGTAAATCATTCATCTACACAAAACTAACAAAATCGACAAAATCATACCTAGCATACAGTCAGTGTCGATTATTCAACCATCACAACTGAAAGATTCAATTTGTTGCTAAGCTTTCTCTCAACACTGACCAACTGAATTCTTTACAACCCTATCAGTTGAGGAGAACCAAACTTCCATAAATTTACTGTGAATCAATTAAAAATATTTTAGCGTGCCACTTTATTGATTGAAAAAGCATCATTCACCTAGCTTCTTGATAATATTTTTTCTTTAGCTCGCTTAAATTGTTTTTTCTCATAAATTGTGAACAACAATTGCATAAAGACTTTCAAAGTGAAAATGTGATAATCATCTTGTAAGATGCACCAAACGAGTTATACTTAAATAACATTCATCCTACCATCGATACTTAGGTCAAGTTTGACAAGTTAAAAAAAAAGTCAAAAAGTTACTCAAAAAGTTAAAAAGTTATTACTATTCACCAAAAGTCAAAAATTACAGCTGCACAACTCCCAATCCTAATTTTCCCCTACACACTAATTTATACAATTTTTTAATACATATTTTTTCACAAAAAGTCAAAAAGTTAACCCAAGCATCTATATTTTTTTCCTCAATTTTTTAGTCTAAAAAGATAAAAAGTGCACTTATTTAGGACATCCCAAACAACCCCTAACTAGAATGCTATTTTACACAAATAAAAAATTTATATAAAAATTATTACAAAATGACAACGAAGGTTGATTTTATTTTTAAAACAACAGACTCATAAGAGTAGCTTAAAGTTTGACAATAGGACTGATACATCAATTTAATCAACAGTTCTATATAAAGAAAGAAAAATGATTGGTGACCCTAAAACTGTGGCTCAAATTGGCTCAAATTGCCAGTTTTAATAACTTTGTTTTTTTTTTTTTTTTTTTACCTAATAAAGAAATTTGAACCACAATTTGAGCCAATATTCGGGCTCCCTAGCAATGCCCATAAAGAAAATATGTTTCATGCCAATAATACACTACGACTATACCTTGGGAACTGATAACATTTTTTCATAAATGTCCTTTCATTGAAGTCTCCTAATAGGTTAAGTAACTTTGAAAATGACAAAATATGCTAGAGACGTAGTGTAGTGTTTTGAGAAATTAATAAAAAGTTAATTTTTTAATTTTTTGATTTTTTTGATGATTTTTTTGGCAAAAAGTTGATTTTTTTTGGATAAAAAAGTTAAAAAGTCAAAAAATTAACTTTTTCAGCTTGTTGCCAAATTGAGCCAGTGTTACTCTTTGAAAGCTAAAAGGTTTGTTGGCTACTCTATCAGTTTGAACTTCTGATCTCTTTCTCATCACATCCTAAGATATAGTCACTAGACTAATAAGCCAAAACCCGAATGTCTGAATAACATGAGAGTTAGACCCACAGGAAGGGGGAGAAAAAAAAAATAGGGAGAAATTACAATTAAGTGGTATTTTTAAAAAATAATTACAAATTCATTAAAAAAAATAATATTTTAATTGTTAATATTTAAAGTTTACCATTGATCTGAATTTTTTTTATTAGACTTATGTTGAATTATAATTTTCCAAAAAAATAAAAAATGAACTTTGTTCAAGCTTTTTCCTATGCATACACAGTTTGCGTGAAGAGACGTGACCATTTGGTGATGTCCCATGCTACAATTCTCACCTGGGGTCGTGTATTTGCTTTTCGCGAAGCGTTGATTCTTTCTCTTTCTTTTTCTTTTCTTTTGGATAAATGACACTGATTTTTCTCCTCATTTGGAGTAAAAAAAAAATTAGTGGGCTTGTTTGGTTTGTTTTTGGGAGAGTTGTTTTTGAAAAAAATTTAGGAGAGTTGTTTTAGAAATTTTTTTGGTTTGTTTGGTTGTATATTTTGAGAGACAAATTTTTTTGGGAAGTTTGGGATGATTTGATATTTTGGAAGAATTAAGTAGATGTATGTTTGAGAAAAAGTGATTGAAAATGAGAGAGGAGAGAGAAAAAGTGATTGATTGATGTGTAAGAGAGAGAAAGTGATTTTGAAAATTTTTTGAGAAAAAACTCAAACCAAACAAATTTTGGGAAATTTTTTTCTAAAACTCATTTCTCAAACTCAAACCAAACATACCCAGTAAGTTTGATAGTTTTGATATATTTAGATCGATCTCTCTTTTATTAAGACAAAAATAGTCGGGACTAACACAGATAGCGAGGTAAAATATATATTTTTGTATAAAAGAGATAACAATATCATTTTTCTTTGTAATTAACTAATGAATTAATAATGAAAATACAACTATATAAATTAAAACGTTGAGAGAATATAACGTAATTATTCTAAACTTGGGAGACCTTTTTTCAAATTCTAAGAGAGGTTAGTGTGATTTACCTTTTCTTTAAATCACTGGTATTCAAAATTTGCCTCTATTGATTCTTGAGTATATATAATTTTCATGTTCTATATATATTAGGTAATTTGCAGGAGTGTTCGGGGTTTGTCCCAATTAATTTCGATGTACGTATAATTTTTTGTTCCATATATATTAATTAAATAATTATTGAACCAAAACTCTTAAATGATGTAAAAGAAAAATAATTATTAAATAATTTTTTTGTTTCTCATATGCTCACACGCCTTGAAACCTTTATGTGTATTGCTACATGGTATTTGTTTGGCATCATTTAAAAAAATAAAAAGTTAAAAAGTCACTAAAAAAGTAAAAATGTTTATACTATTCATAATGTTTGGGCAGGAAAATGAGGCTGAATACTCAGAGGACAAAAAGACATTTTTGCCCTTCACTAACATGCACAACTCATTACTGTTTAAGGAAAAAAAAAAAGAGTCAAACAATGCACCAGTGCAACTCAGTGCACTATGAGTTGCACTGTGAGAGAGAAAGTGACAAGTGCTCAGTGCACTGTCAGAAGGGTAAGAATGTAATTTTGGTATTTCATACAATATTTTAATACATATTTTTTTTGTAAAAAAGTCAAAAAGTTATCCCAAATAATCATCTTTTTTTGTCTATTTTTTTAGCAAAAAAATCAAAAAGTATACTTATATAGTTTATTCCAAACAACTTCCGGTGATCATAACTATTGTTAGGCGAACCAAAAAAAAAAAAAACAGTTGCTTTTTTTTTTTTGTAAATTTTTTTATCAAGTATTCGGTTAATTTATGCATACTTTGATTAATCCTGAAATTAATGATTAGATAAATCTCTAATCACTCCTTAAAATAACTCAAACTCAAAACCTTAGACAACTTGAGTAAAGTTGTCAATGGTACCTCCTTAGTTTCGCATGGCTTTGTAAGAGTTCTTTTTTTTTTTTTAATCAGCAAAATGAAAATTTCATTAAAAATATAAAATTACAAGTACAGTAAGATGCAACACATCAAACATACAACCAACCCCTTGGCTTTGTAAGAGTTCTTGCTAAACCTAATTTGTTTGTTTATATGGATAACTACTTAGAAAATAGCACAACATGTAGTACTTTCTCTAATTTATTTTTATTTTTTTTAAGGCATGGAATTTTACCTAACCAAATAAAATATTTTCTTGTCAATTTTATCTATTTTAATATTTCGATAAGTAGCTGTCTTAGTTATCTTTTTCTTGATATCTTTAACAGTTTTATTTGAATTTTAAATTTGTAGAAAAATTTGTGAAGGGAGTAAAAAAGAAGATTTTTTTTTTTTCTCTTCTCAAATTTAAGTTTTAAACACAACCTACAATTTTATAAATGAGATTCTGGTGTGTCCAAGTTCAATCCAACTAGACATTGATTTTTGGGAAATTAAAAGGTAAAAACAACTTAAATAATTGCAACATTGATGAAGATGCAAGTGAATCTTTGTTAACTGTAAATGAAACTTGTGACATAAGATAGAATTCTCACTTGCATCTAATTGTATTTCCACGAAAGCAGATTATTTTGAAAGTAGTTTACCAATGGATGATTTTATAATTGCTTCTACTAAATTTAAATTATTTCATTGGCCATAAGATCAACACCATCTCTTTTGAGCTAGGGACATAATCAACCCATACTTTTGGCCAAAAGAATATTTGCTTGGTTGTGTTTTTCCAAAAACACTTTTCAAAAAAATCTACTTTCTTGTTTTTCGTATTTTTTTGTTTTTATTGAATTTTTTTAATATTTTAAGCAATTTTTTTTTATTTTTTAGACATACCTAACATAAATGTACCTAAAAAGTAAAAAATTTATGAAAAAAACTTTTTAAAAATTCACTAAATATCAAAAATACAAAAAAAAAATACGAGAATTCAGTACATTTTTTATATTTTTATGTATTTATTAAATTTTTAAAATATTTTTTCACAAATTTTTTACTTTTTAGATATATCTAAGTAAAGTGCATCTAAAAAGGTAAAAAAAAATGTTTAAAATTTTAAAAATATTCACTAAAAACAAAAAAACACGAAAAACAAAAAACTGAGTTTTCAAAAAACTTAATCCAAAAAATTCAAACCAAACACACTAGGTTTTCTAGTCTCAATCAGAGCGATTTAATCATTTAAAAATCTTAAATTATAAAATTTTAAGGCATGTTCAAAATGACTATAAATAAATTGAACTGAAAAATAAAGTTTTTTTTTTTAAAATTTTTTAATTTTTTTGAGAAGAAGATCCCCGGCCAACCTCTGTCCCACCTCACCAACTATATCTCCTTGCATTAATATAGGTTTTGAAAAGATTGCTCCACTTCTTATTTTTATTTTTATATTAATAATAATTAAAAGAGATAATGACACCTGTTTTCTGGAAAACACATTCATCTATATGTTCGGCCATAATTTATTATCTTAATTTCCTAGGCTATAGACACCAACATTTTTCTTGTGAACTACGACCAAAAAAATAAAAAAAATAAAGTAAGAAAAATAGATTCACCACCCTTACAAATTAAGAACATAATTTGCTTTGATCCCTTTAAAAGGCCAAGTTTCATTTTGACACCTTTCATGATTTTATGTTAATAAATTGGTTTGAACCAATTCACCAACTTAATTGTGAAGCAAACTATTGAGTATTGTTGTTCCTGATAAGTATTGAACACCGAACCATGGGTCAAATGGAGGGTAGTGAAACTACAACAATCATGAATGTAACTCTATTATAGATGAACCACGTAAATCTGTGTTATTGTATACGTGATTAATTCGATTCATTTTATCTTTCATGTTTATTATTTTGTGTTTCACTTATCCTGATTAAAAACTGTCAATAGAAACGACTCATGTGGATAAGAAAATTTGTTAATTGGTACAGCAAATGATGCTACAAAAATAGAAAAGGTATACATAATGACATTGCTGCAATAGGACTTGTTATTTTAAATTAAAATGCCCATTAAACTAATTTTTAATTATAAAGTTGTCACTGCCACATCACTTTTATAAAGAATTCTGTATAAAATTTAAGATTCAAACACAAACACAAGATATAAAATTTAAAGTTTTGATTGAAAGAGTTACACCTCATGCATTCTTTTGGAATTTTGAAAAAAAAATGATTTAAAAAGTACAAACAAAATAATCAAAAGATATTATTGGAGTTAGACAGACTCAGGCTTTGTTTGGGATACTCTAAAAAAGTCAAAAAGTCACTATCTTATTTAAATCACATCACCTCTCTACCACATCACTTCAAACTCAACTTATACCCAATTCATATTTCACAAAAAGTCAAAAAGTACATTTATTTAGATCATCCCAAACCACCCAAACCCGATCTCTTGAGCTTGGACAGACTCCTCTACACTTACCCACCAAACCCGCTCGAATTGGGTGTGACCATAAGCATCAGATCCCTAGTGCTCCTCAAGTCAGCTGGCTCTCAGCCTCAAGCCCACCAAAGGCATAGTTGTGACAAACCAGTAGCCCAAAATTAATGGGCAGGAGTCTGACTTCCCAAACACAGTTGGTGAGACCCCAACTATTTGTACTAAACTCTAAGCTTTGCAATATGAGATCCAATGAAACATATATGGCAAAAATAATAATTGAAGTAGCAACTAAAAACAATGTGAAAATATGAGAATTTTTTGCAAATTTTTCCTCTTCCTAGTAGAAAATTTTCCCTTAACTGAGAATTCGAGTTCTCCACCAGGAACTAATTTCCATTTTAACAAATGATGCCAAAATCTTCTAATTCACAAATAAGAGTATGGATTCAAACTCTTTGCAAATGTATCACTATTAGCATAATATAAAACTTTCAGCCAGATCGACTCCTTTGTTGAAAGCCGACTCTTCACCACTTCATGTCTAATTCTTTGCCACACAATGTAGTTGCAACGAAAGCGCAAGGTAAAAGCAGCTCATTGGCAACCAGAACTTGAACAACATTCTCAACACTTTGATCAAACAACAGTCTTTCTCATTCCATCGAAAGCTATCTCTGGATTAATGTGCCTTGACATAAAAATTTGCACTTTTAGATACATGACAATTAATAAAAAGTCACCTCGCTACAACAATGGGTAACCTTACAAAAGTTGCTAACACCTTACCTTTTAAATGAAAAAAGTGAGCAAAGTTGAACACTATCTTTGTTGCATTTCTCTGACTTCATCATGAATAGACTGAAAAAGAACAGTGGAAATATACCTCTCACCAAAGCTTGGAAATACAACCTGTATCATCACAAAAGAGTGACTAGTCAGCAAGTGGAAATCAGCAGAGAAAATATTAAATGATTTACTTGTGTTGATGGAAAGTATAGTAGTATACAATAATCTGATATACATTCCCAACAATTCCATTTGAAGAATAAATGTTTGCGTGAAAAGTTCGTATCTAGTGCATAAGGCTCCCACTTTACAGCAGGGTCTAAGAGAGGTTCAAGCTCATTTATCAGTTAAAAAGCATAAATTTTCAAGAATCATAGCCAAATAAGTATTGATGTTGCAACCAAGACACCATTTACTATCAGCTCACACTTTTAGAATAACTAGCTATTAAAATGGTTACCAGAGTAGGCAGATCTTCTTCACATTACAACACCATGCTGATAATGCTCAAGCCTGCTCATGAGGAGGTGGGCAAACTACTTGGAAAACGCACATGAACCAAACCAACAACCAGGTTGGTTTGGTTTTTGGGTTAACATCAACCTATCCCAAAAAAGCCAACCTGACCAGGTTGGTTCGCTTTTTGGGTTGGCATCTGGCTAACCTGAACCAACTCGAGAACTGATCACACACAGACACACACATATATTACAAATTATATATGTATTCATATAATTGATTGTGACAATTTATCATAGTACACTTTGTTGCACACAATCATGTGATATTAGTTTTTTCTACAAACTGTTAGCATATTTTATTATTATCTGAGCTTTTTTGGTTTGTAATTATTCTATGCCCTCAGGGCTCGACTTGTAATTGTCTCATCTTGTAAACCCTAATCTTCATTTATAAATAGGGGATGATATTCTATCAAACCCTAAGCTGGTTACTCAAGCTTCATGGTATCAAAGCAGAACCTCTAGGGTTTCGGCTCACCCTCGTTGGTAGACCTCTACACCAACGACACTCTAGGGTTCGAAGCTTACATGGGTGGATCATCTGCTGCGTCAATCTTCAGCTTGTCGATCTTTGCTTCGTCTTCATCACTCAGTCGCCGTCGTCACTCAGTCGCCTTCCTCTGTTGATCGTCACTCAGCCGTCTCTCAGTCGATCGTCACTCAGCCGCCTTCCTCAGTCGATCTCCTTCATCTTCGTTCGTCAGCTCGTCAGTCGATCTCGTCAACCGCCTTCCTCAGTCGATCTCCTCAGCTCGTCTTCCTCACATCGTCAATCTCCTTCATCTTCGTTCGTCTGGTATACTCTCATCTCTGGTATACAACATACCTCATCTCTGTTTGGTATATATGTCGTGTATACACATGTATAAATAAATAACCTATATGCCTGTATCCGTACCAATACATATATAAATAAATAAATAATTACTCAAAAAAATAAAAAATAAAAAATAAAAAATAAAAAAAAGGGAAGAAAACTTTATGGTTTCTTAATTTTGTTATGCCTTTATAGTAGTCCTTGTGCCTATTCTTTTACCACCACCTTCCGGGTTTGTGATTGCCACTAGTTTTGTTGCGGGTTCGGTAGTATCGTATCCATGGCAGATTCCACCAGTATGTCCCCTACTTCTCAAACACCGAGGAGTGAGAGTCTCATTATACCTACTACCATGACTGAGAACCCCAACCCTAGTTTGAAAATCACCACCTCTCTATTTAATGGTCAGAACTACCTAGCATGGTCTCAAAGTTTGACTATATTTTTGAAGAGCCGAGGGAAGATAGGGTATGTTGATGGGAGGATACAGGCACCTAGTACCACTGACTCGGGCTATGACCAATGGGAGATTACCAACTCTTTGATTATGGGTTGGCTTATTCATTCGATGGTTCCTGAAATTGGTGAGGGCTACTTGTCTATGGAGACTGCCCAGGATGTTTGGGATGCTGTGGCTGCCACCTATTCCCGCAAAGAGAATTTCTCACAGGCATTTGAGTTGCGCCGCTCTATTGAGAGCTCACTTCAGGGGAAGCAGGGCGTTCTTCAGTATTTCACTTTCCTCACCAACGGCTGAAAACGCCTTGAATACCTGGAAGACTATAAGCCCGTTTGCCCTGCTGATTCTGTCGGGTACAAGAAGTTCCTCGCACGGGAACGTGTCTTTAAATTTCTGGCAGGCCTAAATGTGGAGTATGATCCAGTTAGGAGTCGAGTTCTGGGTATGGACACTCTTCCTTCACTTCAGGAGGCATTTGCCTATGTACAAAATGAGGAGAGTCGCTGGTCTGCTATGATGTCCCCTGTCTTTACTAACCGCTCAGCATTACTGTCTATTCCTCGAGATGGCCTCAACCTGACTCCCATCCCTCCGTCTGCTGCTAAGGAGTCTGTATTCTGTGATTATTGCAAGAAGCCGCAGCATACTCGTGAGACGTGTTGGAAGCTTCATGGGACTCCATCCGGGGGTCGAGGTGATCGGTCTGGTTCTCGAGGAGGTCGGTCAGGCCAGTCTAGAGGACGTGGTTCCTATTCCCGGGCTCATCAGTCTAGTGTCGTTGATACACTTGATTCTAATTCTGCTTCTGTTGGCCAAGCTTCTGATACTGAGCTGGAGGATGCTTTGCGCCAATTGTTGGACCGCCGGTCTTCTACTGCTCTCAGTATAGCTTCCTCGTCCTTTGCCCGCTCAGGTAACTTAGCCTCTTCTCCTTGTGTTTTCTAGTGTCATAAGTCTTTGCCTTGGATTATTGATTCTGGTGCCTCCGATCATATGTCTGGCTCCTCTGATCTTTTCTCTGTCTATAAGCCCTCTTCAGGTCAGAACAAAGTTAGGATTGCAGATGGTATTGTTTCTTCCATTTCTGGAAAAGGTTTAGTCTAAGTCACTCCTACCATACATCTATCTTCTGTTCTCCATGTTCCCAATTTTTCTATTAATCTGTTATCCTTGAGTCGTCTTACCCAGGATTTGAATTGTAGTGTGACGTCTTTCCCTGATCATTGTCTTTCTCAGGACCTTGTCACGAGAAGGACGATTGGCAGTGGTAGTGCAAAAAATGGTCTCTACTTCCTGGATCAACCGGACAAACTTGCTTATTCTTCCACCACGTCTTCTACTACCCCGCTGATTTATGGCTGTGGCATCGGCGTCTTGGGTATCCTTCTTTTTATTTACTTAAGCATTTATTTCCATCTGGTTTTGCAAATCATCATGTGTCTGACTTTCTTTGTGAGTCTTGTCAACTTAGAAAACAACACAGAGCTTCTTTTGCTCCCAGTTTGAATAAAAGTTTAGTTCCTTTTTCATTAATACATTCTGATGTTTGGGGTCCCTCTCGTGTTATGTCTGTGAAAGGTCATCGATGGTTTGTTACATTTATTGATGATTTTTCTCGTACTACTTGGGTGTATCTCATGAAAGATAAGAGTGAGGTTTTCTCTGTGTTTTGCAATTTTCATAAGATGATTTGTACTCAGTTTGAGGCCACTGTCAAACTATTTCGTTCTGATAATGGCGGGGAATACATAGATTCTGGGTTAGGACAATATTTATCTTCTCATGGCATTATCCATCAGACCTCTTGCACCAATACCCCTCAACAAAATGGGGTGGCGGAACGCAAGAATCGGCATCTTCTTGACATGGTTCGGTGCATGTGTTTTTCTATGAGTGTGCCTCGGCCCTATTGGGGCGACGCTGTTCTCACCGCTGCCCATCTTATTAATCGTCTCCCTACCCAGGTCTTGCAAAAACAAGCTCCTCTTCACATCCTCTTAGGTTCTCAGTCCTTGTTTTCTATTCCTCTCAAAATTTTTGGTTGTGTCTGTTTTGTTCATAATCACTCTCCTTCTCGTGGTAAGTTGGACCCTCGCTCCCTCAAGTGTGTTTTCCTTGGTTACTCTCCTACTCAAAAGGAGTATAAATGTTACCACCTTTCTTCTCGTAAGTGGTTTGTGTCCATAGATGTTACTTTCTTTGAGTCCCAGTCCTATTTCTTGTCCTCTCCGGTGTCACCGTCCTCATTTCCGGGGGAGCCTTGGTGTGAAGTGAGTCCTGTGCTTTCTATGGTGGACCCAGTTGTTCTTGCACCACCCTCTTCTACTGTGCTTCCTATGGTGGAACCAGTTGTTCTTGCACCACCCTCTTCTACTGGGATTATAAAACCCAATGTCACCAAGGATAAGGACGGGCATGTTTATGTCAGGGACATAGACAGACAACAAGTTAACTGGATACAAGGGACCACTTTGCTCCTCCACTGCCATCTCCTGCTTCTGATGAGAGTCTAGGTAACTTTGAATCTCTTGAGTCCATTGATCTTGATGTTCCTATTGCCAAGAGGAAGGGTGTGAGATCTTGTACTCAACATCCTATCTCACAGTTTGTGTCCTACTCTCATTTGTCATCCTCATATAGAGCGTTTGTGTCCAATATTTCCTCTGTTAGCATTCCTAACCATTTTCAGGATGCTCTTGCTATCTCTGAGTGGAAACTAGCCATAATTGAGGAAATGAAAGCACTTAGGAAGAATGGCACTTGGGAATTGACTGAGTTACCTACGGGCAAACGACCTGTGAGGATGTAAATGGGTATATACCGTGAAACACAAAGCAGATGGGTCTATTGAGCGTTACAAGGCAAGACTTGTGGCAAAAGGGTTTACTCAGACATATGGCATTGATTATCAAGAGACCTTCGCACCCGTGGCTAAGATGAATTTAGTCAGAGTACTTCTCTCTCTAGCAGCTAATCTAGATTGGCCGCTTTATTAGTTTGATGTCAAGAATGCCTTTCTCCATGGTGATCTCGAAGAAGAGGTATATATGGACATTCCTCCTGGTTTTGAGGATCATTAGACAGAAGGCAAAATATGCAAGCTTCGGAAGTCGTTATATGGTCTCAAACAGTCTCCAAAGGCTTGGTTTGAGAGATTCACTCAGGCTATGTTTAAATATGGCTTCAAACAGAGTCAGGCAGATCACACCTTGTTTGTGAAACATTCCTCACATGGCAAGATTACAGCACTTATTGTTTATGTAGATGACATAGTTCTTACAGGCAATAATAGTGGGGAAATATCTCTGTTGAAGAAATATTTAGCTAATGAGTTTGAAATCAAAGACTTGGGAAGCTTGAAGTATTTTCTGGGAATTGAAGTTGCTCGCTCTAAGGATGGGATATTTATCTCACAGAGAAAATATGTGCTTGACCTATTGAAGGAAACTGAGATGCTTGGCTGGAAGGCATGTGTCACTCCACTGGAACCCAATCAGAAATTGGGAGATGATGAAGGAGGAGAAGCTGTTGATAGGGGGAGCTATCAGCGATTAGTGGGTAAGCTCATTTACCTATCTCACTCCCGTCCTGATATTGCTGTTACTGTCAGTGTGGTTAGTCAGTTTATGCATGTTCCTCATCAGATACACTTTGAGGCTGTCATGAGAATCTTGAGGTACTTGAAGTCTGCTCCTGATAAGGGTCTTTATTTTTCAAAGTATGATCATCTTCGTGTGGAAGCCTATACAGATGCTGATTGGGCTGGATCAGTAACTGATAGGAGATCGACTTCAGGGTATTGCACCTTTGTTGGAGGCAACCTAGTTACTTGGAGGAGTACGAAACAGAATGTGGTTGCCAGGTCAAGTGCAGAAGCTGAGTTTAGATCTATGGCACAAGGTGTATGTGAACTTTTATGGATCAAGTTATTGTTGAGTGATTTAGGTATTGATCAGACGGACTCCATGCGGTTATACTGTGATAATAAGGCCACCATTAACATCGCTCACAATCCAGTTCAACATGACAAGACAAAACATGTTGAGATTGATCGCCACTTCATTAAGGAGAAACTCACTAGTTGTACCATTTGTACTCCTTTTGTCCAGTCTAGTGAATAACTTGCTGACATTCTCACCAAGGGAGTTGGGAATAAACCATTTCATGACATATTAGGCAAGCTGGGCATGAGAGATATCTTCGCACCAGCTTGAGGGGGAGTGTTAGCATATTATATTATTATCTGAGCTTTTTTTGTTTGTAATTATTCTATGCCCTCAGGGCTCGACTTGTAATTGTCTCATCTTGTAAACCCTAATCTTCATTTATAAATAGGGGATATTCTATTTTCCTAAAATTTTATTTATAATGAGTAATTAGAAAATAAATAAATTAAGGTGGAACCGCCGTACCAATCCAAACCAACCTGAATTAAGTTAGGTTGGGTTGGTTTAATTCCAATTGAGGGTCAGTTTGGTTTTGGGTCCAAAATTCTGGAACCGGCCAAGGGTAGTTGTTGGTTGAATTCTGGGTTTGGCTCTAACACAAATCAACTTAATCCAGGCCAGGCCCTATGAGGCACTTGCATGAAAATAACTATATAAGAATGCATGGTAGTACATTGTTAACAATGGGTAGTACACCACTCTTCCATCACTAGAGCTTTTAGGTCTGTTTGATTGGGTGGAATTGTAGCATGGGATTGGGATTACTAAAACATGGGACTCACATTCAACTGCTTGGTTGTAATTTTTATTATCCAGATTAGATACCGATAAACATTCTATCCAACAATATTAGCGATTTTTTTTATCTTACAACTAATAATGCAAAAAAACATATAATTGGGATTATATATTTCCATATCCATTGCAAAAGAAATGTGCAGTCAAGGGGATTATTTATCCCACTAATCCAGCTAGATAATCAATCCTACACTAATCCCATGAATTGTTAATCTCCTTACTATTAATCCTGCTAATCAAACAGGGCCTTAGGATAGTACGCTGTTAACAACAAGAATTCAGTATCCCCGCAACCATAATACATTTTCCAGAACTCCATTGAACAAATTTAATTTCTATGTAATTATTTTAAATTCCAAGACAATAGCCCTTTTTTAGAGCATGATCAACAATAACCCATGAGAGGCATGAGTATCCAGTTTGTTATTTTCCAGCCTACTTCAATTGATTGCATCTCATGTTATCAAACTCCTCAGACAAGATCACTAGAACATAAGAAGCACGAACACTGTTAACAATGTGGCATGTTTGTGTCGTGTCCATGTTGGACACTTTCCAACGTGTGTAGGACAATCGTCCAAACGTGTCCTGTTATTTAAAAAAAATAATAAAAAAAAATTAGACCCGAACATACTTCAAACACTTGGGAGACGTGTGTCTATCGCTTAGATACGCGTGAAGCTAATTATAAGTTTAAACAAATTAACTTAGAATATAATTATAAAAGAAAAACAATTTAGACTTACAAAAATTAGAGTTCTATTACATTTTTTATTATCTTTGAATGATATAATCATAAATATGATATATAAAAAATATCCCCCAAACACATATGTCATGTCTTGCTTTTTTTAAAAAATTCCATGTCAATGTGTCTGTTCTTCTTAGACTAGACCAATATACTCAAGTTGCCAATTCAATAATTTCTAAATCCATGTGATAAAACCAACAAAGTCTGAGAAGCAATTTGAGATGCTCTTAACAATGTTTTTAGTTCTTTGTTAGTACTTTTTTTCTTGATTCATTTTTCATTCTTTTTATTTGGTCGTACAAGGGTTGTGTTTTCTCTACATGTTTCTCTAATAAAATTTCTTTGTTGTTGTTGATACAAAAATAACTTCTCCATCATCATCACTGGCTCCCATAGCTACTTCATCTATGTCATTTTATGGAGACCAAATTAGAGATATTCTAAAGAAACAAGACATAGTTTTTTCTCTTGGTGATCATTAACACTACAACATGAGAGTGTAAGCTTGTTTTGCTATTATCTGGATTGAGGTAGTACTTCAATTCTTACATGCTATCCAGATTGAGGAAGTATTTCTTCAACATGCACTACATCTCTTGGGTACTTTTACTGTCACTATTTTCTTTCAGCTAACGAGAAATTATGAGATTGAAAAGACATTAGATGAAGAATAAATTGAAGAGATGAAATTTTAGTTTATTTAGGAGTTATAGTTCTAATAGGATTGCTTTCTATTGTTTTTGTTTCCTTATTAGACAGTTTTTGTTTTCCTTTTCACTTACATATTGGATTGTCCCTTTAATTTGGTCTGCTCATATAGAAGGCTCGAGGGGTAATGAAATTTATTGGAGGTTCAGAAGAATCTCTACGTTCTCTCGTTCTTCTTCTTTCCATCTTCCTTCTCCGGTTCTACACAAGGACAACATCAACTCACCATTGCATGTTGCCTACAAATCATATTAACAATGGTAAGAATTTATCCCTTTCCACTGCAAATCTCCAAAGCCACACCCCAAAGAGTTCAATTAAATAATTCAAATGTCCTAATTCCCAGTCCACCCTTCATATAGGGTTGCAAGCTCCCAATCCACCAAATTATACTTTAATTCTTCTCCAATGCCAGTCCAAAGGAAATCCTGTTTTCTTCCATCAGCATTAAGCGATTGGATGTGGAAAGCAAAAGAACAAAGTTTCCAACTCTGTGACATAGTTGCCTACCTTCTGCACTACTACTCGTATTGTTGAAATCAATCACAATAATTAGCTCGATGAAACATAAGTCAAAAATTGCAATTGTAACTCAAAAATTACAAAAGAATCACAATGCTAAGTAACTCAACGTAATAAAAGAAACTTGTGTCCCCATATAAAATAATAATGTTTTTGATGCATTTGGATGGTTTTCATGGATTTTTTTTACTAATATTTTGCAGAACACACAATCATGCATGCACCTACATACATATACAAACAGAGAGAAGAAAAGAAAAAGAAAAAAACTCACAACAATGAGTTTTCCAGCATTCTCAGGCCTTTTCGCCATGTTTATGGCAGCAACAGCAGCAGCTCCTGATGATATACCAACCTAGAACAAGTTCAATATAAAAAAAATTGAAGCAACCAGCAACCAAGAAACATAGCTTCTGCAAGTATACAGTAATCTTGTGGTAGCCACAAAGGAGATACAAATGGAGATAAGATTAAAAACAAAGAAGCTGTTCGGAAAGTCCCAGAACCAGATTTTTTTTCAAGATATTATGCATGTGTAGCACTTGGACATTTGCTTGGTAAGGTGCCACAAGTTTTGATTAAGATCTCATCAAGCCCAATTTTGGAATAAAATCAGTCCAGTTTCAGTTTTTTCTTTGTTTTTTGCCATGGGAGGGGAGGGGAGGGTTGGTTTTATTGTATTCAGGATTTCAAGAGGGAGAGAATCAACAGCTGCGCTTTCCATCTCTTGCTAGTTTTTTTCTTTTTTTCTTTTTTTCTTCTTTTTCCGCACACCTCCCAGTAAAAAATCCAATGCCATAATGGTATGCTTAATTGGATGGATGGAAAATGGAAGGGAAGGAAAATGTATCCGTAGGTGGGTTTCCTTAGTTCTATTTAGTAGGAGGGAATAGAAAAGAGAAAGGAAATGCATTTTATGTCGTTTTACGGTTATACCCTCGCTTTATAAACATTAACCAACTTCTAGGGGGCAACATCATAAATTTGCATTTAAAAATAAGGGGGGAGCCTCTTTCCCTCCTCTCTTCTGCCATTTTTAAGGAGATGGAATCTTGTGGGGCCTGTTCCTCCTTTCCCTAATCCCTTTTCTTTTCCTTCATCCCTTATGCCTGAATAAACAGGCTATAAACAGACAAACGCACACCAACCACAGCATAGTAATCATTAACAGTTGGGATTCATAGCTTAGGCTTTTGGAAAAATTGGTGACTTAAACAGTCCCAAGTCTGAACAAACAAATTGTAGACTTGAACAAGTTCATGGGAAAATTTGTTACGACTTGGACTAGTTTACAGTGTTAGTTTTTGGACTCACAGGTTCAGAAATTATAATTCCCAGAGGAAAGAAGACACCACTACAACTCAATTGCTCTTTCTTTCTCTTTTTCTTTTTTGTATAGTGGGCACACCACTCATTCTTTTCCTAGTGCAGATTGGAAAAAAAATAAAAATCATTTACAGCTTACAGGTATAAGGTGAATCAATTTCTCTGCAAAACCTTTAACAGTAAACTGGTGATAAAGAAAAGTAAAAATGAACTAAACTTATTTAACAGTTCAACATTGAGAATACCAGTGATAAAGGAAAAGTAAAAATGAACAAAACTTCTTTAACAGTTCAACATTGAAAGTACTTGCTAATTACCAGTAAACCTTCCTCCAAAGCCAACCTTCTTGCCATTTCAACAGCTTCATCATTGGTAATCTACATTTTCCGATTAAATAATTGTTCATATTAAATTGTCCAGATAATTATACTAACAAACGTAAGTACTGAGAAACACAAAAATCAAAAGCATAGGATTTATTATATGCTTGCAGATCATGTGGCACAAAAGTGATGTTGGTCAAGGCACTGTAAATACAGACTCCACCCAGGAAAGCGCAAGAGGCCTGCTCCTTCAAATTAAGGGTGGGAATTTTCGACATGATACAATAACAAGACTCAAACCGTACACAAAATTCGTGAGTTAGGAGTCATATGACACAACCCGATAACACAAATATTAAATGGGTCAAGTTAGGGCAAACTTGCATAACACGAAGTTGATACGGAGAACCCATTTAATGAAAAATTAGCTACACATTTTAACGTTATTTCCACTAAGAGGTGCCATGACATTTTTTAATCCCTTTTGTAATTCCATCCAGCTGATTAAAAAAGTTTGTAAAATAGGATTTTAAGGCTAATATAGTAGGAATGGAATGCTTGTTGGAGCTCACATTTTAATGTTATCTTGGAGCTCATATATAAGATTGAATGGCTTTACATTAAGACTACATTTAGTACATTGGAATAAAATAACTTGGAATGGAATGCTTGTTAAAATGGAACGGAACCTATGAAGCACAGATGCGGATACGAATACCAATACAGGCACAATATGGGTACGTTGATATGCCAAAATCTAAAAAAAGTAAGGTACGAGTATAGCTGGAGTACGTCAATATATATATTTTTAAATTTAGAGCTAAACATTCAACAGTAAGAAGAAGAGGGCAAAGTTACTCAATAACAAAGTAGGTGATTCTGCATTACCTAATTTTTTTTTTAAGATGATTAAAGAGGAACAAGGCTGTAGACTTGCATCAAATTCCAGCTGCTGTGGGGGAAAATAAAAAGAAAAAAATGTATAAAAAAATAAAAAATAAAAAGAGAGACCAGAAAAAGAAGAAGAGAATCAAAGAAAAGGAGATCGGCTACAAGAGGAGGTAAGAAAACTCACTGGAACATTGAGCTTCGTCGTCACTGTCGCATTCGAAGGAGAGTTGAATTGCCAATGCTATTCTTCGAATGAAAGTCGAGAATGACCATCGACGAAGAAGAGAAATGAGAGTTATGTTTGTAGACCTGATTTGTTTATTTTTTTATTATTACAAAACACCCTAAATTTATTTATTTTTCAAAATGTGCAAAAAATAATTGCTCCGGTGCCTTTAAAAATTCTGGAAATTTTGCTTTTGCACCGGCGTCTGTGTCACATGGACTTGGCAGTTAGAGGCGAAGTACCTGTGTCAACAACACGACGCGACATGAGTGCGGGTATAGGATCTATGTCGAATTTGCCTCCTCTCTCTTGGACACGGCTAATCAAAATGGAAAAAGAAGATTGAGATACTTACATGGATGTGTTGGGTTCAAGATCTATATTTGTTGAATCATAGCTTCATTGACGAGTGAATGTCGGCTACAATAACCACATCATCTAGAGTTAGAATGGAGAGAGAGAGAGTCATAATCGCCAAGTGGTACAGGGAAGAAAGAGAAGAGAGTTAGCTTCAATCGTGCTATGTGTATTTCAGAGAGAGGAAAAAGGAGAAAAAGGGAGAGAGAAGAGAGAGTTTGACTGGTTGGTAATGATATACAGCTGGAGAGCATTTTTGCTAGGTTTGCTAATGGGCTAGACCCAAATAAATAAAATAAACGTTTGGGCCTATTTAGTATTTTGTATCTAGCCTATTTCGTCTACGCCTATTTAGTCTTTTAGTTTTAGTGTTTTATTCAGGCTTATTTAGTTTTTTGGGCCTAAATAAAATAAGTTTGGGCCTATTTAGTCTTTTAGCGTTTTGTATCTGGCCAACATCTTTATTAATAACATGGGTTGTTATATTGACTTATTCATATGTTTGTCTGATCATATTTATAAAAAAAAATTGTTGGGACAACTTTTTTTAACTCATCTTCATATAATGAATATATTTTAAAAAAATAACTATTTAACGTATCCTAATATCCATATCCAAATTTGGATCCATACCCACATATCTTCAATTTTTAGTTTTGAAATGTCCGACCCTGGATATGCACCCGCACCCGAGTCTGTGGACATAGCCCGACGTACTCACCCCATACCCATGGAGTACCCACCGCATACCCATGGTGTACCCAACTTCCCTAGACCATATACGACGTCCCCAGTACATACACGACGTACCTAGTACAAGTGTAGTCGTACCAGTATCCAATACTTGTATGACAACATTTTTGGAGTACCCGTGCTTCATAGAATGGAACAGAGAATGGAAAGGAATACTCATTCCCATTCCTATTCTCTTGTTTGGTTGCCAAGATGGAATTATGTAGCAATGCAGTGGTCATTCCCATTCTAACTTTTGGATAGGCTAATTATCAGTGTCAGAATTGAATGAAAAATAAATGTACATAACCAAACCAAGGCTTGTGTGCTACATGAATTCTTTTCCGCCATTAACCTCTACCTAGGACTATATGCTCAATTAAATTAAATAAATTCATACATTTTTTCACTATCGTATTCCATGTCAAATTAGGTCGTCCCCTTCCCTCCCTCCTCCCCCCCTGTAATAACCCTGACCTTGAATAACGCTAATTGGTACTTAATTATGCCTAATAATAATTAAGAGGGAATCTGAAATCAATTTGCATGTGTATTGCATGATTTATGTGTTTCTATCTGTTCGGTGTCGAAATACCTGTTTGCGTTTTATACTTTAAATTGCGAATTGGAAGCCTTATCGACACCCGATTTCGAAATTGATTAATGTTTTAGACTAGTTAGATTTTATATGATTTTATGGTGGGTTTAATTAAAATTCGGTTTGGGGCGATTAAACTCGATTAAAATAATGCCATCTATTTAATTTGAGCGAAACACCACTTATAGGCTATTTTTGCTTTATTCTTGTTTTACTCCATTAACTCACCCCTTTGCATTGCATTTTACACATTTGAGCCTCAACAAGAGAGAAAAACGTGAGGAAGAAGAGGAATTGAGGGAATTGGGTTTTAGCTCAAGAGTTAACTTGGAAACTTAGAAGAAATTGGAAGATAACAACAAATTGAGTGTTAGTGTGGTAGGTAGATGTGAGTGTGTTTAATAATAATAATAATTTAAGGGCACTTGGGGCTTCCTCTCTTGGTTTTCCAGTTGTTGTAGCAAGGGCACATACCCTTGTTCCCATAATAGCCAGGGGGAACACACAAGCACTTTGAGCAACATTTGTTGCAGAAGAACAAGCATGGTTTCTTGTACTGTGTTTGGCTACACCTCCTCTGGCATTGTGATGGGCATTGGTAGCTCTTTAGGCTTCCTTAACCTGAAAGTTGCCTGGAGAGGTGATACTGGGTAGCAGATGCAGTGTCTTGAAAATGCATGGCATTCCTTTCCGTGTTACCTGAATATCTGGAGATTGGCTTATTTGGCTCAGTAGATTGCCTTGGTATAGGCTTTACAGGTAGGCTGCTGGCACTAACAAAAGTACGTGGTCCTTCTATGAGCTCTTCTGGAGGTTTGAGAAGCTCCATCTCAGACTCTGTCGTATCCCATTCAATCTGGTGTTCCTTGGCTATTTCCTTCATGACCTTCAATTTTACTTGACCACTAGGGGTTCTAACAGAAAGCTTCTCAATAAGCATTCGATTGACACCAGCGTTGGGTTGTAGATCAATAGCTCAAAATTATACGGTGGCGGTGGAAGTTGTTGCGGCGGCGGCGATGGCGACGTGTCGGTGGCGCGGCCTCGACTCTTCAATCCGAGTGGAGAATCGATTGATGGTGTGTTTTATGAACTTAATGGATTGAAGGAGGGACCCATTAGCCTTGGACAGTGCCCCGGTGGGCAAGGTGATTTGGATTGGTTGCAGATGGTCCAGCCAGTGATTCAAGAACGCATCGAGAGGTATTCGAAAAGCGAGATAAGATTCAATCTAATGGCTATAATAAAGAACAGGAAAGAAATGTACACTGCTGAACTCAAAGAGCTCCAGAGGAGGAGGGAACGTATCTTGCAGCAGCTGGCTGTATTACAGTCGGAGAGACTGGTGGAGACCAGCAATGTGGAAGCACTTAACAAACAACTTTCTGAAGTGAATTCAAGAAGTGGAGGACAGAGAACATTCGTAGGAAACACAATTACATACCCTTTTTGTTCAACTTCCTCAAGATTCTTGCTGAAAAGAAGCAGTTGAGACCTCTTATTGAAAAGGCCAAGCAGAAAACAACCAATACTACTGCACCAGCAGCAGCAACAACAAGAGCAAGATCAAGAAGAATAATTTGTGGCAACGGAGTGAAGGTATGTGTAGAGGTCCGGCGGGCGGCCAAGACGAGGCTGCCGCCCGCCGGTGAAGCGAATTTATTAGGTTCTTAAACCCGCTCTGATACCATGTAGAAAATTAATGTATAGATATTATTGATTGATATTTTGAATGTATACAATGACTCTCCTATATATAGGAGAGGAAGAGAAATATACTAACACACTCACCTACCACACTATACACTCACCTACCACACTAATACTCATTATTGATTGATATTTTGAATGTATACAATGACTCTCCTATATATAGGAGAGGAAGAGAAATATACTAACACACTCACCTACCACACTAATACTCACCTAACACACTCACATCTACCTACCGACAAGACTCTGTAAACTGTCCCGACATTGATTCCGGTTAGCTCTTATCTGGGTCCGACAAGACTCGGTAAACTGTCCCGACATTGATTCCGGTTAGCTCCTATATGGGTCCGACAAGACCCCGTAAACTGTTTTCTACAACGGTCCAACATGACCTCGTAAACTGTTTTCTACAACGGTCCAACATGACCCCGTAAACTGTTTTCTACATCGGTCCGATATGACCCCATAAACTATCTTCTACAACGGTCCGACATGACCCCATAAACTGTCTTCTACCTTGGTCTGCCATAACCATACGGTCTTCTACAACGGTCTGACACGACCATACAGTGTCTCCTATCCACTTTTATTTTATTTGTCAGATTATTTTTTCCTGTTTTGTTACTTTCTCTCCAAACTCAAGTTGGTTAGTACCTATCCTCCTTGAGTTTGAGGGGGGCTGTTAGTGTGGTAGGTAGATGTGAGTGTGTTAGGTGAGTATTAGTGTGGTAGGTGAGTGTATAGTGTGGTAGGTGAGTGTGTTAGTATATTTCTCTTCCTCTCCTATATATAGGAGAGTCATTGTATACATTCAAAATATCAATCAATAATGAGTATTAGTGTGGTAGGTGAGTGTATAGTGTGGTAGGTGAGTGTGTTAGTATATTTCTCTTCCTCTCCTATATATAGGAGAGTCATTGTATACATTCAAAATATCAATCAATAATATCTATACATTAATTTCCTACATTGAGCTAGCACACTTTGATTTCAAGGTGTAAGGTAGGAGATTCTTCTCTTAATTGTGAGTCTAGATCACTTCTTGCATGGTCCATGGTTAGATTGGTAACTAGAGCTAGAAATTGGTTCATAAATGGTGGCTTGGGTAGAGATTCATGCATGCATGTTTACAATCTTGCCATTTGAGTTGTTTTGTATCAAAACTTCACATGCATGGTCATATTTTTGCTAAGGTCCTTGAATTCATCAAAATTCTGGGTTTAATGTTGCTTTGGATCATATTTTGAAGCATTGAAATTTATTTGAACTCATGCATGTTTGTTTAAACTTTGTTCTTGGTGATTTTTGGAATTTGTGACCAAATTGACTCACTCTTGGCCCTTGATTTTACAAATTGAGCTTTGAAACTAGATGTACTATGAGTTTGAAATGTTTTTCCAGAAAATGGGCCCAAGAGGTTGAGTTTTGAGCTATAGAATGCTTGGTTCGAACTTGGAAGGCAAATCTGGAAATTCCAGAATTTGGCTTACTCGCTCGAGCGAAGGATTCCTCGCTCGAGCGACCATTGTTTGTTCAGAGCTCCGCTCGAGCGAATAAATGGTGGCTCGAGCGTAAATTTCAAGCTCTCAAAATCTTGGTGCGCGCAGACGCACGCTCGAGCGAAGAGACCTACGCTCGAGCGAGGAGCTGTGTCTCACGCTCGAGCGAGCATCGAGCGGAAAAAATCAACAACCAGTACTTTTTCATCTTTGCAGATCGCTCGAGCGAAGGAGTCCTCGCTCGAGCGAACCCTTTGATTCTGCAGGCTCGCTCGAGCGAAAGAAGACTCGCTCGAGCGAGACCCCTGTTTTCAGCAAGTTGTGAAAAATGTTTTCTAAGGCATTTTTGCATCCTCATTCCATCCTAGGCATTCCTAGGCCATGTTTAAGGCTCCATATTAAGGATAAGAGGTTAGGTACACACTTAGGATCATTGATGTGAGTTTTGTACAATTGGATTGCGTGTTTCAAGTGTGTATCCGTTATGTATTATGTAGGTCGTGTGCCGCATTTTGCTTGACCGCTTGGCTCCGTCTAGCTGTTTCAACGCCCACAGTGAGTAATAACTTAGTAAAGATATGTTCAACAGTACTTATTTTCTGTGTGACAAAATGAGATCTGTTTTCTGAAATGATATGTTAAGTACAATGAATGATTGTTCAATTTCTGACATGTATTCGTGACATCCTTAGTACCATGTGAGATTTACAACCGTGACTCGGTAGCGGAGGTTCCTTGGTGGAACTAGGTTATTGGTAACCTTACGCTTATGTGTCCTGTTTGTGCACTGTTGCCCGTACCGGAGGCCCGCCATGGGGGCTTAGCTGTCCAGTTACCCGGATCTGGAGGTTCCTTCATGGGAACTAGAAGATTATTCATAACCTTACGCATTGCGCGTCCTGTTTAGTTATGTTAATGGATGTATCACGTAAATGAAACCACGACTTATGATTTCTATCGGTACATGATCCGATCTAGTATGAGTTTGATAAAACTGAAGTATGATTTCTACGTGATCATGTATGCTTTTGATGTAATATGAATTGATTTCTGAAATCTGTACGAACTCATTCATTGAAACCCCTTTACTCTGTTTATTATTCACTGGGCTTTCGCTCACAGTTTACTATATATATGTAGGTGAGGCGGCACAGGACCCAGGCCAGAGTTGATGGCTTCTGTTTTGTTTTGGTCAGCCATCCATTGCGCCTCCCGAGGAGGTTCCGCTTGAAGCCTATCGCCTTGGCTGTTTTTGCACTTCATGCTAGTCTGTTGTATCTGTTTTGTAACGTCTGATCTTGGGACTACATTTTGTAAATACTTTGTACATATTTGGTGTATCTGACTAGCATGTCTATGTATATAAATAAAGTTTTGAATTTCCTGTCCCATGTACGTCATCACAGCTCATTGGACCTTGTTATTTTGTATATTTGCTTCCGCAGCCCCTTACTATTTGTTAATCCGTTCAGAGGCCGTAGGTAATCCTCGGATTACTGGCCGGTTACGGCGCCAAACCTATAGGGGCGGGTTTGGGTCGTGACAGAGTGGTATCAGAGCACAAGTTATGCCGCACACACAGGTCCGTATAAGCTTAGGATGTGCTAGTAGGAATTAGGGGCATTCCATTTGCATGTGTGAGTGTGTGGTAATACAACTGAATGTTAAAACTGAATGTACATTGAATCATAAATTAAAGGAAATGAATAAGATCATGCCTATGTTTAATATCACTTGATTTCTGTATTGTAAGATGGAGAATGCAAGGGGAAGCGGTGAAAGTGAATCTTCAAAGGCTCGCATGGGCCGAATGGAACAGATGTTAGCAGCTTTGACTGAGACCTTAACACAGCAACAAAGACAGCAACCTTTACCTCCTCCGCCTCCACCAGTACAAGTTGAGGCAGATAACAATGACATCATTAATCTGACACAGAAATTCTTGAAAATGAAACCGCCAATGTTCTATGGTGGAATTGAACCTTTGAAAGCTGAGACGTGGTTGCTTGAGATGGAGAAATTGTATGAAGTGTTCCCTTGTTCTGAAACTCAAAAAGTCCTGTTAGCTACTTACACTCTGAAAGACGAAGCCCGCAGGTGGTGGTTGTTAATCCGAAACAACAATGGGAATATGACATGGGCACAGTTTAATGCCATTTTCTATAACAAGTATTTTCCTCAATGTTTCAGAGATCGAAAAGTGTCTGAATTCCAGGAACTCAAACAGGGAAGAATGGCAGTGGCAGAATACGAAGCTAAGTTTACTGAGTTAGCCCGATTTGTTCCACATATGGTGGACACAGAATACAAGAAAGCCCGAAAGTTTGAAGGGGGATTGAATCTTGATGTGTTTGATCGAGTAGGCGTCCTAAAATTGCCTACTTATGTGGAAGTCCTAGACAGAGCCTTAATGGCAGAGGCTACCCTAGCTGCCATGAAACAAAGCAAAGCGCCAGTACCTGCAGCAAATGAATGGAGAGGAAAAAGATCCGGATTTGGTTTTAGGAAAGGTCGGTCTTTTAACAATAAGAAGCAAAATACAGGGACTTGGAGCAACTCAAGTCAAAGTAGTGAGCCTCCTCCAGTCTGTTCTGATTGTGGTAATAGGCACAGGGGTGTCTGCCGCCGCGCGTCCAGTGTTTGTTTCCGATGTGGCCAGCCGGGTCATATGATAAGAGATTGTCCACTTAGATCTGAGACTACTAGCCATCCTGCAGCAAGTTCAGCGGGATCCGCTTCTGTGGCCAAAACCAATGCCAAAGCCAATGTAGGGAAAGAACCTTTGAAACAAGGCCGAGTGTTTGCCTTAGTGCCCGGGGACGTACCGAACACCTACACTGTGGTGTCAGGTACACTTTCTGTATGTTCTCAAAATGCATGTGTATTGATAGATTCTGGTTCTACACATTCTTTTGTGTCCCATGCTTTTTCCCAAAAATTGACTAGGCCATTAGAACTTATGACATATGTGCTATCTGTATCTACGCCATCTGGGGACTTTATGACGTGTACTCATGTATATCCAGCATGTGATGTTAGGGTTGGTGATATGATGTTGTATGTGGACTTATTACCTTTGGACATTCATCATTTTGATTGTATTTTGGGGATGGATTGGTTGACTAAATACTGTGCTACCATTGATTGTGCAAACAAAACTGTTGTGTTTAGACCGCCGGGTATGCCTGAATTTACCTTTAGAGGGAATGGGGTAGTTCCTCCCCCATATTTGATTTCAGCTATGAAAGCTGTAAAACTCCTTAGGAAGGGATGTAGGGGTTATCTGTGTTGCATACTGACTACATCATCTGCTAGTCCTACTGTAGAAACAATTCCTATTGTCTGTGACTTTCCTGATGTGTTTCCAACTGATTTACCGGGGGACTTAGTTGACAGAGAAATTGAATTTACTGTTGAGGTGTTTCTGGGGACACAACCTATTTCCAAGACTCCCTATAGAATGTCTATCTCTGAATTGAAAGAATTGAAAACCCAACTTCAAGAACTGTTAGACAAGAACTTTATCCGTCCGAGTACTTCACCTTGGGGTGCTCCCGTTTTGTTTGTCAAAAAGAAGGATGGATCTTTGAGATTGTGTATAGACTACCGAGAATTGAACAAAGTGACTATCAAAAATAAATACCCTTTGCCTCGAATAGATGACTTGTTTGATCAACTTCAGGGTGCCCAAGTGTTTTCTAAAATTGACCTCAGGTCTGGGTATCATCAATTAAAAGTTAGAGCCGAGGACATAGAGAAAACTGCATTCCGAACTAGATATGGACATTATGAATTCCTAGTAATGCCGTTTGGGATGACCAATGCACCTGCTGCTTTCATGGATCTTATGAATAGGGTGTTTAAATCATATCTGGATGACTTCATTGTTGTATTTATTGATGATATTCTGATATATTCTAAAGACAGGGAAGAACATGAGAATCATCTGAGAACCGCCTTGCAGATTTTGAGAGAAAAGAAGTTGTATGCTAAATTGTCTAAGTGCGAATTCTGGCTTGCCAGTGTGGCATTTTTGGGCCATGTGATCGACAAGAATGGTGTTTCTGTGGACCCTCAGAAAATTGAGGCTGTTGTAGATTGGCCGAGACCTACAAATGTGTCAGAAGTCCGAAGTTTTCTGGGACTTGCAGGCTACTACCGGAGATTTGTGAAAGACTTCTCAAAGCTTGCCTTGCCATTGACTCAGTTAACTCAGAAAAACATGCCATTTGACTGGAATGATCAAAGAGAAGCAGCTTTCCAAGAGTTGAAAACCAGGTTAGTGACTGCACCAATCTTAACTTTGCCAAATGGTACTGATGGGTTTCAAGTGTACAGTGATGCTTCTTATAAAGGCTTGGGGTGTGTGCTAATGCAAAATGGGAAGGTGATTGCCTATGCTTCTAGACAACTCCGACCTCATGAAAAGAATTACCCAACACATGATCTCGAATTGGCGGCCGTGGTATTTGCTTTAAAGATATGGCGTCACTATTTGTATGGGGTAACTTGTGAGGTTTATACAGACCATAAAAGCTTGAAATATTTCTTCACCCAAAAGGAGTTGAATATGAGACAGAGACGTTGGTTAGAACTAATCAAAGATTATGACTTGCAAATCTTGTACCATCCAGGAAAGGCTAATACTGTAGCAGATGCCTTGAGCCGAAAATCTGGTGCGAGTTTGTTATGTTTGCTATCCAACCGGAGAGAATTGTTGACTGATTTTGAACAAGATGGGCTGTTATCTGCTATCTCTGCTCAACCTACTATTCTCGATGAGATCAAACAAAAACAACGTGAAGATGAACACTTGAAAAAGATTATAGAGGAGTTTGATTCAAAACCGAGGCCAGGATTTGTGTTTGAGAATGATGTGCTGAAATTCCAGAACCGTCTTTGTGTGCCTGATTGCTATGATTTGAGGAAACGTGTTATGACCGAAGCTCACAGTAGTAAATTTGCTATGCATCCGGGGAACACGAAAATGTACCATAATTTGAAACAGAATTTTTGGTGGCCTGGAATGAAAAGGAGTATTGCAGACTTTGTGGCTAGATGTCTACATTGCCAACAGGTTAAAGCTGAACATCAACGACCTGCCGGTTTGCTACAACCACTCCCAATACCAGAATGGAAATGGGAGCACATCACCATGGACTTCATTGTGGGATTGCCTCGTTCTTCTCGAGGTATGGATTCTATTTGGGTTATAGTTGACCGTTTAACTAAGTCTGCCCACTTTCTGCCTGTTAAAACTATCTATAATGCTAATAAATTGGCCAACATCTATATGACTGAAATTGTGAGATTGCATGGAGTGCCAGTGTCTATTGTGTCTGACAGGGACTCGAAGTTTGTGTCAAGATTTTGGCAGAGTTTGCAACAGGCCTTGGGAACAGAATTGAGACTGAGCAGTGCTTATCACCCACAGACCGATGGCCAAACTGAACGAACTAACCAAACTCTGGAGGATATGCTCAGAATGTGTGTGTTAGACTTCCAGGGAAATTGGGAAACCTACTTGCCATTGGCTGAATTTGTATACAACAACAGCTACCACTCCAGCATTGAAATGGCGCCTTATGAGGCCTTGTATGGAAGAAAGTGTCGTTCTCCAATATGTTGGGCTGAAGTAGGCGACAGACCTTTATTGGGACCGGAGCTTGTGCAAGAAACAACCGAAAAGGTAAAACTGATACAGCAACGTCTGAAAACCGCACAGAGTAGACAGAAAAGCTATGCCGATGTTCGAAGAAGAGAAAGGGAATATGAAGTGGGGGACCATGTGTTCATCAAAGTGACCCCGATGAAGGGTCAAACTCGATTTGGCGTTAAGGGTAAATTGGCGCCAAGGTATGTTGGACCTTATGAAGTTCTTGAAAAGATCAATCCGGTGTCGTATCGGATAGCCTTACCTCCTGTCATGGAACATATGCACAACGTCTTTCATGTATCGATGCTTCGGGAATATTTGAGGGATCCACTCCATGTCATTGAACCAACACACGTGCTATTGAAAGAAGATTTCACCTATGAAGAGAGGCCTATCCAGATTGTGAACCGCAGGATTAAAAGACTGAGAAACAAAGAAATACCGTTGGTGAAAGTTGATTGGCAAAACCACGGGGGAACCTATGCAACATGGGAAACCGAGGAAGACATGAAGAGGAGATATCCGGATTTGTTTCCTTTAGACCCTATGTTGACTACGAATGAAGGTAATTTGAGTTTGGGGACCAAACTCTTTTAAGGGAGGAAGACTGTAATAACCCTGACCCTAAATAACGCTAATTGGTACTTAATTATGCCTAATAATAATTAAGAGGGAATCTGAAATCAATTTGCATGTGTATTGCATGATTTATGTGTTTCTATCTGTTCGGTGTCGAAATACCTGTTTGCGTTTTATACTTTAAATTGCGAATTGGAAGCCTTATCGGCACCCGATTTCGAAATTGATTAATGTTTTAGACTAGTTAGATTTTATATGATTTTATGGTAGGTTTAATTAAAATTCGGTTTGGGGCGATTAAACTCGATTAAAATAATGCCATCTATTTAATTTGAGCCAAACACCACTTATAGGCTATTTTTGCTTTATTCTTGTTTTACTCCACTAACTCACCCCTTTGCATTGCATTTTACACATTTGAGCCTCAACAAGAGAGAAAAACGTGAGGAAGAAGAGGAATTGAGGGAATTGCGTTTTAGCTCAAGAATTAACTTGGAAACTTAGAAGAAATTGGAGGATAACAACAAATTGAGCTAGCACACTTTGATTTCAAGGTGTAAGGTAGGAGATTCTTCTCTTAATTGTGAGTCTAGATCACTTCTTGCATGGTCCATGGTTAGATTGGTAACTAGAGCTAGAAATTGGTTCATAAATGGTTGCTTGGGTAGAGATTCATGCATGCATGTTTACAATCTTGCCATTTGAGTTGTTTTGTATCAAAACTTCACATGCATGGTCATATTTTTGCTAAGGTCCTTGAATTCATCAAAATTCTGGGTTTAATGTTGCTTTGGATCATATTTTGGAGCATTGAAATTTATTTGAACTCATGCATGTTTGTTTAAACTTTGTTCTTGGTGATTTTTGGAATTTGTGACCAAATTGACTCACTCTTGGCCCTTGATTTTACAAATTGAGCTTTGAAACTTGATGTACTATGAGTTTGAAATGTTTTTCCAGAAAATGGGCCCAAGAGGTTGAGTTTTGAGCTATAGAATGCTTGGTTCGAACTTGGAAGGCAAATCTGGAAATTCCAGAATTTGGCTTACTCGCTCGAGCGAAGGATTCCTCGCTCGAGCGACCATTGTTTGTTCAGAGCTCCGCTCAAGCGAATAAATGGTGGCTCGAGCGTAAATTTCAAGCTCTCAGAATCTTGGTGCGCGCAGACGCACGCTCGAGCGAAGAGACCTACGCTCGAGCGAGCATCGAGCGAGCATCGAGCGGAAAAAATCAGCAACCAGTACTTTTTCATCTTTGCAGATCGCTCGAGCGAAGGAGTCCTCGCTCGAGCGAACCCTTTGATTCTGCAGGCTCACTCGAGCGAAGGAAGGCTCGCTCGAGCGAGACCCATGTTTTCAGCAAGTTGTGAAAAATGTTTTCTAAGGCATTTTTGCATCCTCATTCCATCCTAGGCATTCCTAGACCATGTTTAAAGCTCTATATTAAGGATAAGAGGTTAGGTACACACTTAGGATCATTGATGTGAGTTTTATACAATTGGATTGCGTGTTTCAAGTGTGTATCCGTTATGTATTGTGTAGGTCGTGTGCCGCATTTTGCTTGACCGCTTGGCTCCGTCTAGCTGTTTCAACGCCCACAGTGAGTAATAACTTAGTAAAGATATATTCAACAGTACTTATTTTCTGTGTGACAAAATGAGATCTGTTTTCTGAAATGATATGTTAAGTACAATGAATGATTGTTCAATTTCTGACATGTATTCGTGACATCCTTAGTACCATGTGAGATTTACAGCCGTGACCCGGTAGCGGAGGTTCCTTGGTGGAACTAGGTTATTGGTAACCTTATGCTTATGCGTCCTGTTTGTGCACTGTTGCCCGTACCGGAGGCCCGCCATGGGGGCTTAGTTGTCCAGTTATCCGGATCCGGAGGTTCCTTCGCGGGAACTAGAAGGTTATTCATAACCTTACGCATTGCGCGTCCTGTTTAGTTATGCTAATGGATGTATCACGTAAATGAAACTATGACTTATGATTTCTGACGGTACATGATCCGATCTAGTATGAGTTTGATAAAACTGAAGTAAGATTTCTACGTGATCATGTATGCTTTTGATGTAATATGAATTGATTTTCTGAAATCTGTACGAACTCATTCATTGAAACCCCTTTACTCAGTTTATTATTCACTGGGCTTTCGCTCACAGTTTACTATATATATGTAGGTGAGGCGGCACAGGACCCAGGCCAGAGTTGATGGCCTTCTGTTTTGTTTTGGTCAGCCATCCATTGCGCCTCCCGAGGAGGTTCCGCTTGAAGCCTATCGCCTTGGCTGTTTTTGCACTTCATGCTAGTCTGTTGTATCTGTTTTGTAACGTCTGATCTTGAGACTACATTTTGTAAATACTTTGTACATATTTGTTGTATCTAACTAGCATGTCTATGTATATAAATAAAGTTTCGAATTTCCTGTCCCATGTACGTCATCACAGCTTATTGGACCTTGTTATTTTGTATATTTGCTTCCGCAGCCCCTTACTATTTGTTAATCCGTTCAGAGGCCATAGGTAATCCTCGGATTACTGGCCGGTTACGGCGCCAAACCTATAGGGGCGGGTTTGGGTCGTGACACCCCCTCCCCCCTCCTCTCCCTCCCCTAGCATCTCCATTTATGTGATCTGATCACTCTTTATCACCGTTATATCTAGGTCTTTGTTGTACATGGTCAAACCATCTTAAATTTTTCTCTCTCTCAACTTATCTTCAATAGGTGCTACTCCTACCATTTCACAAATATATGCATTTCTAATACTATCTTTTCTAGTCTTACCAAGTATTCTCATCTCAACTACACTCATTTGATGGACATGTTTCTTAGTTGCCCAACACTTTGTCCCGTGAAGCACTGTCGGCATTATAGTTGATCTATAAAATTTTCCTTTCAATTCTGTTGGCATTCATCAATCACATAATATGCCAAATGCACACCTCTACTTGAGCCAACCTACTTTAATTCTGTGAATCACATCATCTCCAACCTCACAATTCTTATTAACAAATGAACCTAAGTAACGAAATGTTCACTACGGAAAAAGTTAAACATTTAAGTTTAGATTCTGGCCAAATAAGACAATAAATATGAATACAACTGAAGATAGGGAGAGGGGGAAAATCACCTTCAAAACCTCGTCAAGTAAATTAACATCCAAAATACTAGGAATATAACCTGCACAACATATTATTTTTGTGAGGAATCCAAAAAAAAAACAAAAGCAACAGTGCAGAAAGAAGCAATGCCATGAAAATATTTCTATATACAATTTTTCCACCTGGGTTTTCTCCAGATATTACATTCCTCTCCGCAGGTTCCACTCCAACGACCTGAGTGCAGAAAATATAACAAGACTAAATATCAATAATATCAATATGACATAATCTACACAGATAGGATATAAGGAAAGGGGACTGACACCCAATCAGAGAATTATAGGCATGTAGATTCTAACATTCATGCATTATGTCAGAAGTGATGTGTCAAAATAGTAAGAGTCCAAATAACCAACTATAACATTACACAAACTTTCACTAAGAAGAAACATGGGTTTAACGAGCAAGTGCAAAAAATTTGATGATGGGTAAAGCGCTAAAATTGCAGGGACCATGTAGACTAGTTACATAAGAACGGTAGAGAATTTGATGGAAATAATCATTTAGTGAAAGTTATTTCTAGTTGGCAACTAAGAGTTTCATGTCATGGATGGTAACTAAGGAAGGAATTAATACAAAATTAGAAACCAAAGAAGAAACAATCAAGTCAAAAGAGTTTAAAATTAGTAGAAATAAAACTGAATATATGAAATGTAACGTTAGTAACAATAGAAGGAGAATTAGAAATTGAGATTAGGAGATAACAAATAGTGAACATTTCGTAGTTCAATTATTAATAAAGATTGAGATGTTGGAGATTAGAAAAGTGGGTGGCTCAGGTGAAGGAGTGGTTCTGGCATATTATATGATTTAACATTTACCAACACAGTTGAAATTAAAATTCTATAAAACTACAAGACCAGCAATGCTTTGTGAGACAGCATGTTGGGCTACTAAGGAACAACATGTTCATAAAATGAATACAATTGAGATGAGGATGCTTAGATGGATATATTGTAAGACTAGAAAATACGTACTTAAAAATTAATATATTAGAGAAATGATAGGAGTAGCACCAATTGAAGATAAATTGAGTGAAAGCATCCTAAGATGGTTTGGTCATGTACCACGAAAGCCTGCAGATGGAACGGTTAGGAAAAGTGATATGATCACCGTAAATGAAAATGTTAGGGGGAAGAAGAGACCTAAATCGATATGATATGCGATAGTAGAAAATTATCTGAATTTTTACTTTATTTAACTGAGCATATAGCCCTTGACAGAATAAAATGGCGAAAAAGAATTTATGTAGCAGACTCTACTTGATTGGGACAAAAGGCTTAGACTGATTGGATGGGTTTGGTTTGGCTTGATGTCCGTACTTCAATTTCAAAAAGTGTAGATTTATTTCAAAAAAATTCATTGTATCCCAAATCATGTGTCGTTCCCGTAAAACCTAATGGTGATTGCAGTTAAAAATAGAAACTATCAAATCACACCATCACTATAATAGGTAATCGCCTCCTTTTTCTCAACTTGTCAGAATTATTTGTAATAAGATATTGGCTACAACTGAGAAGATCTAATCAATAAAATTCACAATTTAGGCGTAAGTTGAAATTCATTCTATAATTAAATATGTAATATAGTGAAGCTCCTCATAGAAAGAATGGTTGTTTGTTACCTTGATACCTTTGTTCATCATTTTCAAATAACGCCCAGTGCCTGTAACAGTTCCACCAGTTCCAATTCCGGCAACAAAGATGTCAACGCTGCCCATGGTATCCTCCCAAATTTCTGGGCCTGTGGTTTCAAAGTGGACCTGTAGTTCAATGAACTAAACTTCTATTTAAAAATATTATATATATAATTCATTTGAAACCGAGAGCAGCTAGTGAAGTTCTGAAAGATGTGAAGCAGAAATGACCTTTGCATTAGAAATATTGTCAAACTGTTTAAACATGTATGCATTTGGCATGCTCAAAACAATTTCTTCAGCTTTATCAACAGCCCCTTTTATTCCTTTCATTGGGTCTGTCAAAACAATCTCTGCTCCAAATGCACGAAGAAGAACCCGTCTTTCAAGATTGATGGATGCAGGCATGGTGACAATGACTTTGTATCCCTTGGTTGCTGCAACAAAAGCAATACCAAGTCCTGTATTCCCACTAGTCGGTTCAACTAGTATGCTCTGCACATGACACAGAAACATATGCATAATTTTTATGATGCAGAGGGTGTGCCTTTCATCAGGCTTTAAATGCTAACCCCAAGTAACTAGAAAATGGTTTTGTATGATGAGCATGTAAGTACCTAACTTGATTTGTGCAAAGCATTCCTCTAATATTAGAGCAATAGAAGATCAATACTAACCTTCCCAGGAGAAATTGCACCACTTTCTTCTGCATCAGATATCATACTATAACCAATTCTGAAAAGTCAATCACCTGAAAAATGTTAACATCAAGTGCATCCTAATGTATCTCCAGTCAGGAAGCATGAAACATCAAGAATTGAAATTATGTTTTATGCAGGTATGCTATGCTTATCCATTACTTGCCAAATGATGAGTCATGTCCATAAAGTCAAATTAATAAGATGAACCTGATAGTATGATGGTTTATTTATTACCAATCAACTAAAGGATATAAAATTTTCACAAAAGGTGAAAGACTCCTAGAAGATCATAAACTCAGCAAAAATGTGAAAGGTTACCTATCCTTGACACTTCGGCAAGGCTCCATAGATTCAAGTTTTGCAGCAATATTTGCCACACAGCCCTTTGTAACTTTGTTGAGATATATCATCGGTGTTTGCCCAATCAACTATATCAATTTGTCACAACTGCTCGCATCAGTCAATGTTTTGAAACATAAGCAACTTTAAAAAGAAAAAAGTAAACCATCATTTTACGCACATTAAAATACAAAAAGATTCTCCAAAAAAACGTAAAATCTGAAATTCAATGGGAGCATAAATGCTTCTGAAGATGATTCTAGCTTCCTCCAAATACTTGTTGCACAGAAGATCCAAACCCGCTGCACTCAGTTTAGCTCCAAAGAATGAACTCCTTTAAGAAGACTAATTATCCTAGTCCACTGCCCAGAATAAAAACAGATAACTAAAGAAATATACAGCTAACCATGCTGTAGCTAGACACATTTAACCACAGCAAATAATAATGGTTTCTATAAAACTAAATCAAGATCAGTTTGCTCCTTCACTAAATTCTCATAGAATAAAATCATGCCCAACCATTAATTAAAATTACCAATGATTAATAAAATATTTTTGTCACAAATTTAAGATTGATTTATGCTGAGCACAGACCATCAGTTCATATGATAAAGCTGAAAATAAGGAAACAAAATCACAGCCAAGAACACAAAAAATGTATGGTGTTAAGCAAGTTCCTTCATCAATGGAAAAGGGGGAGATAAAAACCCTACAAACATGAAATAGGGTTTCATGAAACCATGCTCAACCATCATGGTGAAACCCTTATACTCCTAATAACATCATAATCACACTATCAAAAAATATTGACACAGGCTATGTATGATTGCACAGAAAATATACACTAATAACAAAATTTTGGCCAGAGAACAGTAACCAACTTCCAAATATCCAAACGAAATAAGAATACGGGTAAAAAATATACATAAGCTTACAAAATGAAACGTCTCACACTATAGTTTGGTAGAATGCAACTAATTTTCTTGTCTCAGTTGTCCATTTGAATAACTGTGGATAACTCCACCTTGTTCTAAGTTTCTATTAGATTTCATAATAATGAATACTGTTATAACTATATGGAAATCTTAATGATCTTAACCCAAAACAGGAAGTGGAGAAAAGATCATATCGCAATCTCTCTTCTTCTTTTTTTCTTTTCACTTTGTTTGGCTTGTAACTTCATTATATCTCCTTCAAAACTACTTAACTTCAATGAAAGAAAAAAAATTAAACCACACTATTTGTCACTTCTTCATAACTGATTAACACTTCTATTATGTCATAACAAAAATTATGAAAGATGCACACAACCTTACTACCCCCCCCCCCCCCCCTTTTCTTTTTTCTGGAGTGGTTGTTTCCATGACTCAAACTCACACACACCATTCAAATTGTTGAGAATGCATGACGAATTTATAACACCTTCACACTGAAATGATAGCAAAGAGTCCCTAATCAGATAGTTGTTTTTTGTAGCATTTAGCTTTAAATTAATATTCCTCCATATTTGGCCCATAAAGCAACACAATTTCATAAAACATCCATTGTGGTTGCCTATTCAAAACTTATGACACCATTACATTACAAAAAATTATCAAAATTGTTCATCAAAGGCAGTAATAACGATAATAACAGAAATAAATATTATTGTTTGCAACAATAACAATAATAATAACATATATTACTCAAAAGATAAATATATGTACATATATATATATATATATATAGAGAGAGAGAGAGAGAGAGCAATAAATAGTCAACTTTAAAGTGGTAGCAGCCCCGTGAAGAGCCAAGGGATTGCACTAATGAAAAGAGCCCCATTTACTAACTTTGAAAACCTAACTGTGGCCAAATAGTGACTATGAAACAAGAATTGCTGCTAGTTATATATGTTTTGAAGCCCAATTTCAGCTTGTTGATTACTATTTCAAGCTTTGCTCTAGTTATAAAAATGTCCTATTGGTTATTGACTCTAAAATGTCAATAGGTATCATGTGACAACCCAGATTTTTAATTATTCTGTAGAATTTATACTAATCTCAGTTCGGAAAATATATAATTTATTATATATTATTATGCGTAATTTTGTAAAATAATATAATTATTAAAAATTTAGGGATCAAAATATAAATAATAATAATATAGATAATATTAATAATAATAATAATGAGTGTGGTAATTTTATGTTGGTATACGATAAAATGTAATTTACTTAAGAATTAAATTATTTATATAATTATATTAAAAAGTTGGGTCAAAAGGGTAATTATCTTAAATATAAATATTAGATAAAAACGAATCTGAGGCAGATACGGCAAGGATTGGACTCGGCCACGTGTTGGCCCCCGAATGGTTTCCCCTCCCTATTTATAGGAGGCGCTGATCAACTGGAAGAAAAAAAAAGAGTGAAAAGAAAGGAAAGAAGAAAAGAAAAAGAAAGAAAAGAAAGAGAGGAAAGGAAAAGAAAATAGTGGAAGGCAAAAGGGTCTTTAATGACAGAAATGAAGAGTAAGGTATTAAAGTTAAGGTGAGTTATATTATACCTTGAGTCACCAAAATGTATTTTACGTATATTTTGACTTACCAAAATCTATTTTATACAAGTTATATTTTATTAGTATATTAATAAAAGTTATGTTTTATAAAGATTTCAGTTACGTGGTTTTATTTCTGAATCCTATTTGCTTAAAAGGAAACCCATGGATATGTTTGTTTATATTTTAAAGAATATTTGACTATCACCTTATAAGTAATTATGTTTTTTAAGTACCACCACGGGAGTCCCACGCCTTGGGGGACTTAAATAACCATCGGCCTCTGTTTGGTTACTTTGTGGTCCTCTGATCCATTGACCTCTGTTCTGTGCGGACCAGAGTGCTATGCGGAGCTAAGTGCTACACTATTGTGGGAGCCATCTCTAGAATCCATACGAGCCAACTCTTGAATCCGTACCTCTGTTCTGTGCGGAACAAAGTGCTGTGCGGAGCTAAGTGCTACACTATTGTGGGAGCCACCTCTAGAATCCGTACGAGCCACCTCTTGAATCCGTACCTCTGTTCTGACTGTCACTCCTGTGACCTCTGTTCTGTGCTGTTCTGTTCTATTCTGTTCTGTACCGTGATTATGGTTATATATTTATATAATATCTGTATTTCAGTGTCTGCTACTTAAATGATTTGTTTATGTAAATGTTTTGGCCTAACTAACGATCCATGGTTATTTTGTGTCCCTTGTACTCTTGGTATAATATTTCTCACTCTGCCATGTGCTTATAGTTGTTTACCAATTTTCAGGAAATAGCTTTTAGAAAGTCTTAGATGCGGGGCTGCGGATAGACACACACAGGATTTTTATGATATTTCTCTATGTAAATAACGACCTTTTTGGTCAATATCATTTTGTAATAAAAATAGAAGCTCCGATGATTATTTTGGTACCCTCATTTAAATTTTACTTCCGCTTGTGTTTATTTATTTGTTTATGAATTGGCCAGAGGTAACCTCAGTTACTGGCCATCACGATGCTTAACCCTTGGGTACGGGGAGCGGGTCGTGACATATCAGACATCATTCTCACTTCTTCATTAGTAGACTTGAATACACAAAAACTTGTTTTGATAATACATATACACTATAATATATGCATAAATATGCAGAGAGAGGGAGTGCTGGGGGAGAACAATTGAATGCCAAATTTAATATTGCAGATTCTTAGGGCATCTCCAATCCTTCCCCAAATCTTGACTCAAATTTGAGTAAAAAGCCACCAAAATCCCCTCTACTCCTTTACTCAAACCTATAGCAAATTGAGTTTTACTCAAATTTGACTCAAGAGACACCCATTTCCTGTACTCAAATTTCTATCCAATCAAAACTTGACAAATAGGAGCTTTTATCCAAATTTTCCTTTATTCCAACTCCGAGAATCCACTCAGAACTTGACACTTGGCAATTTTCTTCAAATTTGAGTTTATGCTTTTGGATAATACTTCATCCCCCAAAAAGAATCCCCAAATGATGTGAACATGCCACATCACCAATAAGAAATTCTTTTAGTTTTCATATATTATAAAGTGACCCCTTTAGTTTTTATAAATTATAAGGTAACCCTAGTTTACTAGGGTTACCTTATAATTTATAAAAACTAAAGGGGTCACTTTATAATATATGAAAACTTTTTTAAAAAAAATTATTGGGGATGTGCTTTGCCTTGGTGATGTGGCTAGTCCACATCATTGGGGATTTCTTTGGGGGGATGCAGTATTATCCTTGAATTATTATTTCTGTGAAAAATTCTTTTTGATTAAGAATGGCAAGAACATAATAGCTTTCATATTCCATGGTTACTGATTGACCATTTATCAATTTTAATGCAATGGGATTTTCAGATAAATCCTATTTGTCTAGAGGTAAAACTCCATGTTTTGCCAAACTATATGAAGCACTAGTTGTTAGGAAATTGAGGAGCCCCAAGCACACAGCAACACGGACCTAATTCGTCAGGAAGACACTTCAAAGTCCACATACCTAACACTAAGGCCCAATATACATTGTTTGGAACTCATGCCCACTTAAAAGCTTAAACCTATAAGTGGAGAGTCCATCTAATGTATATTAAGAACCATCTTTTTTACTCTTTATCCAATGTGGGACTCTACCTTCACACATGCTCCAACAATCTCCCCTTCATGTGTGAACCAAACATCAGGCCTCTCCTTGCTCCCCCTCAAGTCTTGAGCTATTACCCATAAGTTCATCATAGATCATACGCACTCCCCCTTAATCCTAATCTATAACTCTCTAACATCGAGTCCAACCTAGACCACCTACATATACACCATCATGAGCCACCATACTCCATTGAGAAAGATATCTTGTTGCGGTCCAACCTTGCCACGTGTACCAAGAATTTTCTTCGCTCCATCAAGAGTCATCATGGATTTTTCTAGCTCCATTGAGAGTCTCTATGCAAGCCCAAACCCAACAACGTCGATGCTCCAAGAGAACCCATCCATAGATCGCTATCCATTGGCTTTGATACCAATTGTTAGGAAATTGAGAAGCCCCAAGCGCATAGCAACACGGGCCCAATTCATCAAGGAGAAACTTCAGAGTCCACATATCTAATACTAGAGCCCAATATACATTGTTTAGAACTCAGCCCACTTAAAAGCTTAAGCTTATAAGTGGAGAACCCATCTAATGTATATTAAGATCCATTTTTTTTACTCTTTATCTGATGTAGGACTCTAACTTCACGCATGCTCCAACACCAGTGTCAACTAATGCATCGATAGTGTAAGAATGATAGCTCAAAAAGTCGAAAAAAATTCAACATATGAATTTGTAGGGCTAACTTCTATAATTTTTCCTAAAGTCTCTAGAGGTTTTTTACTCCTATCTTTAGTTAATTTTTGAATTTTTTTTTTTTCATATTTATTATTATTTATAATTGGGTGTCCGAGCCAACTTGTACGCACCTCAACTAATCTAAGGCCCTAAAGTTAACGACCGGGTAAACTTTCAGTGACACCTTGGGTTATTCGAACTCAAGACCTTGGATCTTATCCTTAAATCTTTATTGTTCTTTTTTGGAATTCCTTACCTAATAATCATCTTTCTAGCAATTGTTTATTTATAGTAATAGATAGATCATCTTTAGAAACCATTTTTAAGTTTTAGTGTTCTTCTATCAATGTTTTGGATGAAGCTTTATTTGTAATAGGGATACTTATTATTTTGTATCCTATTATTTCTTCATCTGAACTTTCTTGTATACTAGATTCGTCTATTATAGCCTTATCTTTATTTTTTGTTATTTCTAGGCTACTTGTAGAAGTAGACCTAATAGGAAGAGCACTTGCTGATGTTTGCCTAGGTTTTCTAGATAAACAACTCATCTTTTTTCTCTAATTATTAAATTTTTGAGATTTTTGAGATTTGAAGTTTCTCCAATAATCAATTTTTTAGGCCATGATAATTGCTTTACATTAACCTTCCTAGATTGAAATTTCCAAGTATGAGCACTCAGTTTTTCAAATAACTCTATACATAAACTTATTATTAATATCAATGTTTTTGCTTTTAGCGTCAAGGTCTCTCGTATCTTGAGTTTGTATTTTCAATCCTATTACCCAATTAAGATTAGGATCATCCAATGCCAAGAAATAATTTGGTTTAATAGTGAACCAAATTAGTCCATTATACAAATTACTTTGAATTCCTCCTATTAAGGCTTTTTCAAAGATAAACAATTTATTATCCATAACAGAAGTTAATACTGAAATATCTTTTTCGCCTAAAAATAGAGGACATTTACTATCTTGTATGAATCCTAAATGAATCTAGTTATATTTTTTACTACGACATTGATTGCTTTTATTCATATCAAACAATGATACACGTATAGATGTTTCTTCTGTATTACCAACTAAAATTTTTCCTTCAAAGATTTCTACATTCATTTGACATTTGAAGATTGAATTTTGATAGATTTCCTTAATTGGAATTTTAGGCATTTTCCAATCATTCAAGGAAAATTATTGTTCTTCAATTTCAAATGATTCACATTCTCCTCTATAAGGAAAATGGATCATTTCATTTTTACCATATGAATCTATTTTCATCATGAAAATAGTTCATGTTAAAGCTTCTTCTAAACTTTGTTCATATACTCTTTGTCCACTATCTTTTAATTTTCTGAAAATCTAAGAGTAGTGATAAGCAAAGTAATATTCACTGAGAATGAAAGATTACACTTTCTGTCTAATCAGATAAAGGTTTGAAAGGTATTCGCAATAGATGAAGCAAGGTGAGCATGGAAAAGAAGAACCTTAAGGTTAGTATGTGATAATTTTATAAATAGTTAGTATTGATAAAATGTCTTAGATTGAAATTTTGTAAATAAAGAATAAAATAAATATTTAGCATCACCCTATGCTTTTTACACCCAAGTTCAGTAAAAGTACTGAGTGTTGGATATGGCCTTAGTAACACCAACTTTGTTACAAAGACAAGAATTAAACCACCATACAGTTTTCTCTTTAACTTAACCACCTAAAAATAACAAATAAATAATTCCTGCGAAAAACCCATTTCAATTTTTGAAGCTGAAAATCAGAAACTAAAACATTCAAAAAGGGGGATTGAACAAGAACATATTCAAATGGCATAACAACAACAACTACCCAATGAAGAAAACAAGTAATTTTTCAGTGGGAAGAAGAGAAGGTTGCAGCGGAGAGTAAGAGAGAGAGGAACCTGGGTGACGTCGTCGGCGATGTTGACGGCGTCAAGGTCTTCTCTGGTGGCGAAGGAAGGCGAAGCAGTGGTGGCAGAGGCTTTGGAGGTAGAAGCAATTGAATTGGTGGCTGCATTGGTACTATACGAGGAGCAGCGTTGTTGGCGTTGTGGCAAAGATTGAAAGGAGGGAGAGAGATGAATGGGTTGGAAAGAGCTGAATCGAACAAAGAGTTGCAGAGGACGAGGAGGAGACAGCACTGCCATTAGAACCCTGTTTTGAGAGGGTATGGGTTTTGGATAAGGGGGAATTGCATAAACTAGGGTTTTAGGGGGAAAAAAATAATAATAAATAAATAAATAAGACTTAGTGGATTTTTTTTTTTTTTTTTTTTGTCAATGAGAGATCCAACTTTGTTAAGGCCAAGTTTGGCATGACCTAAATAATACAAAAAATTAAAAAGTCACTATCCTATTTAAGTCACATCATCTTATTTAAATCACATCACCTCTCTAACACATCACATCAAACCCAACCCAAACCCAACCTATATAGGCCAATAAGTCAAAAAGTACACTTTTTTAGAACATCCCAAACATTTGGTGAAAAATTCTTTTATTTGTTTTGAAAAATATTTTATTTTTCAGTTAAAAAAGGACATTTTGTTTCTAATTTACTCTTTAATTTACCTGTTTCTTTTTTGACTATTTATTTAAATTTTTTGTCTATCTGTTCAAATTTATATCTATTTATTCAAATTCTTTGACTACCTATTCAAATTTTTGTCTATCCAAAATTTATTTGTTCAATTTTTATATGCCTAATTTTTTTTCTTATATGTTCATTTTTTACCAACAACGATCTGTTGAAAACAACTATGATCTAATCTATTGAAACAAATCTGGGCAAATCTGGAAGAGAGTGAGGTTGACGAGTTCTTGAAGTAAATCTGAGAGTTAGACCTCATACGCGCAAATCTAAATAAATTAAAAGAAACATATTTAGAGTTTGGATGAAAAATAAAATAGATAGACAAAAAAATTGAAGAAGAGTCAACCACCGCCATTAGCGCAATTAGCGAAGCACAAACTTGATGTCTTGACTCTTTTTCGATTTCGATCAGATCTAAAATCAAATTTGAAGGAACAAGCAATGGTCTCACTCAGATTCGCGAGATTTCGCGGAGATTTCGCACTGTTGAAACCTCGACGATGACGAACTTGATATCATCACCGTCATCGACGATAGAGAGAAAAGAGAGAGATCTGTGAGTCATTCAGCATCATAGAAAGGTTAGAGGACACCGGTACCGACACCAGTAGTATCGAGCGAGCGAACGCCTCAAACAGCCACCTTGCGAGAATTGCGTCAGTCAAGGTTTTGGCTACATGTATCCTTCACACCGCCGAAGAGCTCTACGGAGAGGTTGAACCAGCACATAAGCGTCAATGTTTAGGCTGGAAACATAGGGAATATGACAATTGTCAGAGGAAGAAGGGGCTTTTGTACAAATCTGAGATAGTTGATGATAGCTTTGTACAGATCTGAGATTGATAAGACAGAGGAAAAGATGGATTTGAAGGGAATGAGATTTGAACAGATAATATATTGAATATGTAGAAAGAGATTTGGAGGCATACATGTTAATGAATAATGGGTAGTTTTGTCTTTTGGTAGAAACATATCCTTACCAATCATAATTATTAACAACCCAATAAGATTTTTAAGAAAAACTTTAAGAAAACCCCTCTTTATGCACTAAAACATACTTTAATCAAACCCTAATTTTCCCAAGTGTTAATTTATCCAAATATTACATAACAAGGCTAACATACAAATCATTAAAGAAATCTCTACCTCAAAGCAAGAGGAAGAGAAGTGCAACACCCAAAAATTGACGGAGGCGAAAATTCAAACTTTTCAGATTAAAATGTAGCCCTCAGCATGCTCTACCTTAAAGCCTGAAGTACTAGGGGGTAGGAAATGGGTGGAACTAGATTAAAACCATGGTTTTATAGTTCAAATGAGCAAAAATAGCAATCTGAGGTATGAGGAAGAAAATAGGAATCAAAAAGTAAATATTTCCAACTTTTAGGTGGTATTTATAGACAGATGCATCACGAGCGCAGATAACACATTGCAGGCGCGAGAGACACAATCGTGGTCGCGACTACGACGTTTGCAGGTACGACTATGCATGTCACAGGCCATGCACATTTCTCCCCAACCAAAAGACCTAAAGGCCATATTTGGTCTCAGCTTGGTTGCGGCCCATCACAGGCTGACCTAATACATTGCGGGCGCGATAATAACTTCACAGCCGCAATCCAACAAACTCAGCACACTACTGCCAACAAAAAGAGATCATAACTAAGGCTCCCTGTGACAAACAAACTCAAGGAAAAGTCAACACAATCCAAAATAGCTACAACTCACTACCAAGAGTATAAAAAGATCGGGTCTTAATCTAAGCTGTTATTGATATCTACCTCCATTTACTAAATTAACTTGTTATAAATAAACACATTTTTAAATATTTCATTTTTATTTCTGGATCTGTTATCTGGTCTACTACTGAAAGCATATCCTTTTGGGTATCGGTTAGAACATTAACTGTACTGGGTTCTCCTAAATTTAATCCATTCATTTCAACTATGGATTTCCAGTAATTAATCTCTGATATATGTTCCTGATTAGTACTGCAAGGGCAGACTTCGGCTGGGTCATCATCATCACTGGTGGATGTTGTTGAATATAGCTGATTAATTTCATCCTCAGATGGAGAGTCATAACTGTCGAAATTTTCTTCTGCTTCTAAAGCATTAATTATCTGTTCTTTAATTTTGTCGTCTAAGATTAATTCATTGATTTTGGATTTAGCTTTGGATTTACAACGGTTTGCATAGTGACCTGTTTGGCCACATTTATAACATTTTACTTCTGATTTATTTTTTCTTTTTCCTGTAGATTTACTGGATGAAGGTTTCTGAGAATAAAACTTCTTAGTGGATTTCGGATGGCTAGGTTTATGAGGCTTGCGACGGAAAGGTTTGGAAGATTTTTTGTGAGACATCTTCCTAGGGTTTCCTGGATATTTGATACCTGGTTCATAGGCGAATTGGTCACAAAACTCGCCTAATTCTTTTCTACCTGTTAAGTTCTGTTGCTTCATTTGGTAATGAAGTTTAAGGTCATTACACAAAGAAAGACCTTCATCGGTAATTATGGAACAGAGTTGTCCATAAGTATACTGTTCATAAGGAATAGACATCCGGTCATGGCGGTCCCGAAGTTTTTTCCTGACGCGTTCGGCAAAGAGAGTGGGAAGACCATCAACAAATTTGGCTTTCCAATGAGTGTTGTTACCATCAGGGCGTTGCATAACCTTGATGAGAAAAACATCCTTATACCACCGAAAATGGGTGAGAGAAGGACATCGGAGGTTCTGAAGGAGTTCGCGACTGCGATCAGTAGTACTGGTACTAGTGCCGATAAAATGAAGAATAATTGTCTGGATAAGGGTATAAACAGCATCCTGTTGCTGGATAGGCTGGTGTGTGGTTGGATCCATTTCAACCTTAACGGAATTAAGGATATCCTGTTGTTGAACTGGGGTGAGGATATTATCCCACCAACCTTTCAGTTGGCCGGTAAAACCATTGATAATAAATTTAGCAATGGCATGGTCCTGGTTACTATATTGACGACAGACAGTTGCATACATCAACATTTGATGTAATTTTTTCAGGATACTATATTCGGATTGACCATCTATATTCCATTCATAGATGGTTTTGCCATGATAACTACCCTGATCATTAAGATATGTTTCTTCATAGAGAAGATCAGCAGGGGTTGGTCTGGCATAATAACTTCTGGTGGGTGGTAAAATAGCTGGAGCTGATGGAGTGTAAGAATGAAGTTTATTAACGGATGAGGGTTTTTGGAAATTCATCTGAATTTCATAAATTTGATCAGGTGTAAGATCACAATGATCATGCTCTTCGGGTGTAGGTTCATGCCTAAGCATGTGAATGGTTCCACTAGTAGATTCTGGTGGGGGTTCAGGTGGTCGGGTATTAATGTTCTGCATTCTTTGGATAAGAGTGTCCATAAATTCAGTATTAGAAGCTTTTAATTTGAAATTGGTTATTTCTAAAGGGGGCTTGACTGATACAGGATGGACTGTCGAAGATCCTGATACTGGTAAAGCTAAACTTCTATTTTTGAAGGTAGAAATAGCTTCTTCAATTCTGGTTAATTACCGGCTCATAGTTTGACTAATTAAATTGGTATAATTATGTTGTCGTACTGTTAATCCCAAATCTTTAAGTTGGACATATTCTGTTTTAGTAAATCTGCCGGATTGAGCATCAATATAGGCAGTGGCAACTAAAGGTTGCTTAGTTGTTTCGCCGTTTGGTACTAATTCTAAGGCTTGAGGAGGCGGATGTATAGCAGTAATGACTTGTCCTTCTGTCGTTGTCCAGGTTTTATACTGGTCTTCTATAACATTAAGTTGAGGTTGGGTTACTGAATGATACCATTCTACAAAGGGTATTAATTTCTGGTGGAACTCAAGGTGATCATAATATTGAGTTTTGTACTGGTTTAATTGTTGAGGATTATGATTTGCAAAATACCATTTTCTAAATTCTGTATTGTTATCCTGATAAAATTCCTGGTTAATTATTTTTCTAGTTTTACTACCGGGTGTAAAATCCATTAGATTTCAAAGTTCATGTCACTGGCCGTTGGGCTATCTGGTGGCTGGACTGGTGCTGTATAAACACCATGAGGTATTCTGTTTTGAGATAATCGTATTCCTTGAATTTCTGATTGCATAGGATCCTCCTGAGGATCACTAGTAGGTCTACTAGGTGGTCTGGAATGAAGAAGAGAGTCCACTGACTGTCTACTTGATTCTGGTAAATCTACCCTGTAAGGAGGTATAGATCTAAAGCTACTAGTTGACCTAAAGCTTTGAGGTGCAGTCCGGAAACTATTATTGGAGGACATACTTCTGGTAAGTAGCGGTTTCTGGAATTGGAGGTAAATATCACCTTCATGAGTCTGGATAACATCATCTATACTTTGTTGAATTAACGGTTGTGGAGGCACAGCATTAGGAATATGCCATCGTTCTGGAAAAGTTATATCCTTCCATGGGATTAACTTTGGGACAGCTACTTGACTGTTATATAAATTGGTTTCAATTAAAACAGTTTGTCCAGATGGTGATTTCTTTCTTACATAAGGGTTTAAAGTTGTTAAAGCCTTAATGTAAATTCTGGAATGAACGGAAAAAGGAGGGGAACCTGCTTTATACTCATATCCATGAGTAATGACTCTAAGTTCCAAGGCATCGGATAAATTAGTGTCACACAGAGCAACACTAAGACGCGGATAAATATCGAAATAGACTGGTCCATGTGAAAGACTAATCTGTATGGCGCCCATAAGAGAAGCTCTCCAGTTTAGACACCTACCATCTCTTAAGGTGCATTGAATACTGGTATTTTGACCTAGAAGTGTCAATAGTTTGAATGCTATTTGTACTAATCCTATATGGATGTACTTATAATCTTTTAAAAACGGAACAAAATCATTGATATGAATTAATCGGATAACTTCATCATTTTTTTGAATACAAGAGGCATGTTCAAAAGTTTTGATGATTGTTTTACTGAAAAAACTAAAATGATTTTTCTTGTAAATGGTTTTGGGATCTACGGCTGGTATGGTCCACTTGTCTAAAGCGTCCTTTACATCCTGATAGGCTACTAATTCGGCTGCTTCGGCTAATGAGGATACTGTATTGCCTACAGTGGTTACGGAATCAGATCCTGGTATTTCTACTGTATTTTCTCCTTGTTCAGTCATGGTTGTATTATGATCATATATGTTTAATTTATACTTGTATTATGACTAGATTTAAACTTGGCTCTGATACCAGCTAAGGTGCTCACCAAAGGTTCCGGCTAGAAATGGTTAGCACGTCTGTCAACGGTTTACAGGTATATAGTCAATCCTCGACCTAACCTAACGCGACTTGGGTGACGTCCCACTAACCCTAACCCTCACAATTAATTAACCTTATATTAGCACAAACCCAGGAATAAATATTGACATAATACATTCATAAAGAAAACAAATTATAACATATATGATCTCATACCTTTACTGTTGAGGTGGAGGTGGAGACCTCCTGGCCGCCCAGGCCACTATCTGTTCGTTGATCAGTTCCTGTAGTTCTGCAATATGCTGATCACACTCTGCTATACGTTGATTAATATACGGTTGGGTATAAAAGTCTACGGGTGTATTAAGATAGTAATTTTTCTGATGTTGCCAGAAATGTAAAAATTGTAATAATTGTTCAAGACATACAACAGAGGGCATACATCAAAACATAGATTTTATTGAGGAAGTAGAATATTTTACAAGAGAGGGTTGGAAGTAATATTACACAAGAGGAAGAAGAAAAACAAAGATTTCAAAAGTAAAATTCACTCTGCCTCAACAAGGGTGAAGCCTTCCCTTTTATACTACAAAAAAGTAAATAGTGAGGGACAAATGTCCTACAGATATTGGACCGACGAAATGATCCTTATCTTCAAACTGGTGGAGAGACAGCTGTGGGAGACAGCATCTTTGCTTTTTCGGAAAATGGTTAGTAAAGTCATTGGTGGGCATCTGCTTTTTCAAAGTTGCTTGTCTGATTGTGCCGACGAGCTAATCATGTCGTTTTCCTTTCCTGTTGCTTTTGTCGAGCTTATCTGCAATAATATCTGTTAAAGAATCCCAAAAATCTCCGATATTTGTGTATTCCTCATCATTTGGTGATTGAGCCTCTCCTGCAGCCACGTTTTCGGTTGGATCTTCATCTGCTTCTGATACGGATTGACTAGTGCCTGACCTCATAGAGGTGTCATCACTGGAGGGTACTGTTTGTAAAAACTGTTCTTTCAGATAATTCATACTTTTGAGAATTAATTCATTTTCAGTTAGATCTGGATGCTTTTGTCTTAATTCTTTCTGAATTTGAACAAACGGATTGCTGGACAATGCTGGTGGAACAGGCAAAGCTGGCTGTTTAACTGATTCCCAACAGGCTTGGGTATGCTGTTTGATTTTCTGAACAGTTTCATCAATAATCGGATTCATCCCTTTATCCCACCATTTAACAAAAAAGATTCGTTTTAGGCGAGGGACTTTGTTCTGATAATCGCAAGCGAAATCCCATTTCCAAATCCATGGGATGCTAAAACGGATAGTGAAATGAACAAGAGATTTACTGATGGATAAATCACGGTTTTTATTTAGATAAGAATAAGCCCGAGAATAGGCTATATTCCATTCATTAAAAGCAAGACGGATTTCTTCTGGTAAAATGTCGAGTGAAAGCCCGAACTTATCCCACCAAATGAGGAACCAATTAGGGACATCATTTTTAAGAATGTCAGGGCAAACACGGATAAACCAAGAATGATTGCGGATAGGATTCTGGTAATAGAACACCTGGGTAAAAGCATCAACATAATCCCAGTATGTATACTTTGTCTGTTTATGGCGAAGATCAATTTCGCGAAGAGTGTGCGGATGAATGCCCCAAGTAGAAATGGGCATGATATTACGGATAGTAATTTTGCTGAAAGAAATGGGACTGGTAGCTTTATTGGTATCATGGAGTTTATGGGAAAACTCACAAGCTCCAGTTTCTGTTAGTATCTGTTCATAATATCATCAAAGAGTTAATTTTAAAAGGATTTTTTTTTTTTTTTGGTGGTAATTTACAGAATAGCATGAAATGATTGAATTACATGTAGAGATAAGATTAAAATTAGGTTAACAATTAAAAATATAAATTAAGAGTTGGGCTTAGTTCAATTGGATACAAATTAGATAGTATAACATTTGCATCTAGTTCCATCCAAGGTCATTGTCTCTATTCAAATCGACACTATAAACCAATGTGTTTTTACTTTGAAGTCATGAAAAAATAAATAATTTAAATATTTTATAATTACAAAATAAGACATAAATCTATACACAAATACAAATATAAATCTACAAACATTATCTAGGCCCATAGGGAGATGTTTTTGACATAAATCCTTTTGTAAAATACGGACTATTACATAAATAACAGCTCTCATTTGGCCATACTATTTTTGAATTGAACTTCTTGAATCAAGTGAATCTTTCGATTTACAATTAGTGAATTCAGTGTACTTACACTTTACTTAAATGGTAATTTCGTAATCTACCTAAAAATTTGTAAATTTTGTGTTTTCGATCAATTGTGTATAAATAAAAGTTTTGTTGAGAAAAAAGTTTTAAAAAAAAAAAAAAAACTATTTTAAGTTCTATATTTTATTTACATCTATTTAAGATAATTGCATATAATTTAAATGTGACAATTAAACCATTTGTGCCATATTTATGCTAAATAAAAATGGATTTTTTTACAATTATCTAATTCATTTTTTCATTTTCTTAGCCCAACCAAAGATCAAAGTTTCTTTCACTTCGTTTTATTTTTCTATGATTTTTTTGTCTCTTTCATTTTGCTTTCATTAGCAATTCAAAAAAGAAAAAGAAAAAAAAAAAAGACTCTATGACTAACTGAAAGGAATGAAAAAAATTTGAAAACAAATGATATACTAATCTTGTAAAAAAAATAAAAAATATATTTTTTGTATAAGCAATTTTAGAAGGATTTAAAAAATTAAGCATTAATTTATTTTTCTATAAGTATTTTGAACATTTCCTAATTAATAATGACATATACTTTCATTTGAAAATTTACTTTGCTTTAATTTCTATAAATTAAATGTTTGAGTGGTATTATCATATTGATCAAAGTTAATATATGGGTAATGCACCAATAAATCCTAAATTGTGAACTTATGAATTGTTTGGTCCTAAAAGTTTTCTTATAGACTAAAAAGTCCCATTATAGGGAAATTGACCACTGAGGGCATATACATTGCGCGCGAGTTACAACGTTAGTGGGCAACTCTAGTATTTCACACTATGTGAAATGACAAAATTGGGGCATCCTTTCCCTATGGTGTTTCGTTCTTATTTCCTTCTTGGGCAATGGTGAAGCTACAGAGATGGAAAGATTTTGGGTATCAATGTGATGATGTGGAACATTGGGTGGATTTCGAAAGGAAACGTAAATTTCAAAGCGGAAAGGCCAGAAAAATTAGAGCAATGAAATCCTAATTTATGAGAACCCTAATGTCAATGTTCCCTAATGTGCCATCGTTTCTAACATTGTGAACACCATTAGTGAAGCGCGAAGGGAACATTCACATTTATATCAGATTGTATATACGTGAAGGTTGATCGTTGAGTGAACATCGTTGTCAGAAGCCACAGTGTGAAGGTGTTAAGTTTGGAGACGTTGTAGCATGACAATGAGAAATGAAGGTATGTACCGTGTTATCTTCATGTTTTGATTTGCAATGTTATTAGTTTGCTGGTCACAAATTTCATGGGGTGATGTATTGTGTTCATATTGAACTGTATGTCAAATCCAAGTCAGGTTTTGTGGACTGAGTATTACGTTGAGTAGATTGTTTTGTTGTCACTATGTATGCGTAAAAAATAGGTTTTTGTTCAAGTGTGATGTTGGTGGTGTGGTTATATTGATGTTGAAATTGATTGAAAATTAGCCTGGTAGATGTGCTTATGTACTATTAGGACATTCGGGCAAACATAATTGGTTTGGATATGGAAAATGATTCACATAGTTGATGTGTTGTTTCGAAATGTGTTTAAATTTTCATTAGGAGATTATATTAGAACATTGAAACTGTTCATGGGTATGTATACAAGGCGTTCATTGTTGTATGCTGATGTTATTGAACATGGTAAACCAATTAATATGTTGAGGATAAGTGTTAGTGAACATCCTGGGTAGCGTGCGTGGGACTGAATCATTGATGTTGTCTATGTTTCATTAGTTGCGTGTACATGCCCTGTTTTGTCTTGGAATGCAAAAATAGTTGCTTGGGTCTTCTAACCCTGCATGAGTCCAATATGTAATTGGGTAACATATTAATTGGTAACATGTCTACGAGAATCGCCTTTTTTGAATTGGTTGTTTGCGTTGCACAGTGTATGTTGGGAAGAGGAACGTGCATTTGTTTCCCTTGTTTTTGATTAGTGGTATTGCATTACAGTGTTGTGGGGTTTGAAAACTATATGTTACAGGTAATGTACGAGTAATTGTGCAGTTGTTGTGGCAATCTTGGTTTGGGTTGGATGTGCATGTTAGTAAGGAGCAATGTGATTTCGATTTTGTTGACGTTATTCTTAGTTGTGAATGTCTTACATTGCATAATACATGTAACGCACATATGACATGTACTTAAATTGTGTACTCAACTTTTTTTGGTCATTTATGCAGGTGTGATGCTAAAGCAATCACCACGGAAGAAGTCCAGTGGCTTGCCACGTGACCTGGGGGATTTCAATTTCACGTTAGCAACGTTGCCAGTCAGAAAGTAGAGTAAACTACCATTTAAGGAGAAGAAGCCAAATGTTGATGTGGTGATTAAACCGATAGTCAACCCTGTGCGATTGATGTACCGCTCCAACATCAATGGGGTCATAAACCGGTAGATGATATTAATTTATGTTTTGACGAATTAGTATGTTCATGGGCTGAATGTGAACAACATCAAGTGGTTTGAATCTTGTTGTTTGAAGGCAGTGTAGGGGTGGTGTCGGTGATAAAAGTAATCATACTCTGTTTTTTTTTGTTTTTTTGGTGTGCATTGTGGTTGACCTGGATGTTATGTTATTTGTGTATGAGTTATTACAATCATGACCTAGTTGGTACTGAATGAAAAATGGTTTGAATCTCGTTGTTTGAAGTCAATGAGACGGGTGATATTGTTGCTGAAAGTAGCATACTTCGTCTTGTGTTACTTCATTCTTGATCTGAAAATGTGATATAGAATCATTCCATTGTAATGTTTTATGGTGTTGTTGGGTTTGCATTATGGTTAGAAGTGGATATTAATCTAAAGTTGTATGCCTTCTTAAGATCTTAAAATGGTATTTAACGTCATGCTTCAAACTAAATCCAAGTATTTGTTGAGCAACACGTTGTGTGGCAAAGGTGGTTTTTGTAACTTCGTTGGTTGTTGGGTAACACTATTCCTCGAATCTGACATTGGTGAATCGCACATTGAGCTTCAACATTTTCAGCTTATGTGCACTTAATGACATTATACATTTGATGTTTTAGCTAAAATGTGCACCTGTTCGTTATACCACTAATATGGTTGTAGTAGTGACTTGGCTTTAAGGTGGTTGGTAAGAAATCATTTGCCATATCAACACAACAAAATCAAGTTGGTACTTGTCTCATTTGTGAATCTTTTCCCATAACAAGAAACAAATGCCATTCATCATTTAAATGTAAAATGTAATGTTTATGGTGATATAGCGATTCGGGTTTTGGACCCAACCTTCATCGTATTTCGGACTTGGGTTTGCAACATAATATTGTATCTGTGTTCCGTTTTCCTCCTTTAACTCTTGAATTTGAGTTTTTAATTGTGTTAGGTGTATTTGGGACTTGTTGGTTGTTAGTTGGTTCAAATAGTTTCTTCCCAGATTTTGGCTTCCTGCGCTCGAACGAGCTTTGTGAAACCTGCTTCTTCGCTTGAGCGAGATTTCCTTCGCTCGAGTGAGTTTTAAGGGTCTTCTGGTTTCTTTCTCAGACGCAGTTTCCGCTCGAGCGAGGCTTGTGTATTCGTTTCTTCGCTCGAGCGAGAACTCTTGCGCTCGAGCGTGCGTCTACTTCTGTGGCAGACCTGAAGCTTTGAATTGTACGCTCGAGCGAGGCCACTTGTTGTTTTTGGTCACTCGAGCGACAAATCCTTCGCTCGAGCGAGGATCGTGATCTCAGCTTTTTAAAGATAGCGATTTTAGATCATTTGGACACAACATTTTTCTACTCTTCATTCCTTCTCTTTCCCTTTTCGAAACCCTAATCTTCTACCATCAAATACCTCTCTTACACTTGTGATCCACCCAAAATCGTTTGCTAGGGGCGGAGAGCACTTGAAGAGGGCCATTCTCAACCGATTGGATTGTGGGTTTATGCGAGATTCGTGAAGGAGCTTGGGCATTTGGCTTTATAGTTGAGGTAGGGATACTTTACCCTGGTATGTCTTCATTTTTGAAGAGATTTATGGTATTTAAGGTGATTTGTGAACTAATTATAGGTTTGGTGATATTGAACCCACATTCCTATATTTCTTTTATTTCTTTTCTTTTGTTTATCAATGGTTAGAGATCTCTCATTTCTTCTTTTCAAAAATGATTAGAAATGTGATTGAGAAATTAGATTGGGAACCAAGAATGAGAAACCCCAAGTTTGGTAAAACCCTAAGTTTCTAATTTAATAAGAATTACTTAGTATAATGAAATTTCCTCTTGAATCATAGACATGGATAAATAATGGAGAAATACAATGTGGGCTTTGATGTGGTCAGAGAGATGGTGACTTGAATGCTATGATTCTTTGAATTTTATGTGTTGCTTATCTATGATTATGTTTGATGTTCATATGTGGGATTCAGATGTGATTTAAATTGTTGATATACATGAGTCCTTGTGTGTGTGTGTGTCGGTGAAGTGTAAAGATGGTGTTGTGTTGGTACCCGCGTGGAGAGTTTAAGAGGGTGTCCAATTGCCCTGTCTAGGCTTATCGCTGGACGAATGTGGTGAAAATGTTTTTGGGTGTCCACACAGTCCCGCCGTATAGTAGCCGGCGAAAGTGGAAAAACGGATGATTTTCTTAAAGTGTCCACCTCCCGCCGTATAGTAGCCGGCGAATGTGGGGGTTGTCTTTACAAAGTAAAGGTTGTTCTTGGTTGGGCTTGTGTAGAGAGGAGTGTAGTCTATTTCTCATATTATGGATATTTGATTATAGTACTTGATTGATGTGAGTTGTGACTATCATTCTATCTTAAAATACTTCATAATGAAATGTTGACTGTGTCCTTGTGAAAACAATCTTAATAGAACCTTTTTCCTCATGAAAACCATTATCTCATTCAGAGGATTAGATACATGGATAAATGTATTCCTACTGGGCATCTAGCTCAACCCTTATCTAATTTTTCAGGAATCGATGAAGGGCAGCCTCATTGAAGGATTGGCTCAAGCACTAGCTTTATCAACTTTTTGGGAACTAACTGAAGTCAAGAACTCTAATCGTTAGGTGTTATTTTGGGGTTCTTGTAACGGAATTACTTCTTATGTTTGTAATGATTGTATGCCCAGGGGGCCTTATTTTTGTAAGTTATCTAGTTCACTAAACAAAGAGAGAATACTTTGAACATCTTGGGAATTTAACGTATGTAATGTGAATACTCAACTCTTTGTTCAATGAGAAAGATGATCTAGTGGGTGTTCATGAACATGGTCTTGGTGTATATTATTGTGTTTTTTGCCAGGGCGTTACAGGTGATATCGAAACACTTGAAGGATTCGACGGAGAAAAATGTGTTTGTCACATTGCCAAAAAGCGAATGAATAAACCACCTGTCATATCTCATTTGTGAAACTGATAGAAATTTGTTTTGAACAGTTGGTGCAACGTTAAAAGATAATGATAGAGCCCAGGAAAATATGTTTGTGACGATGTGATAAATGTAAAATAAGCCTACATACCACAACATATTTATTTGTGAAAACTAAAACATTACGGTGCATGTTTTCAAAAGAATCGATAAAAATATTTAGGGAAGCAAAATTATGTGACGTTGCAATAAATAAAAAACCGACCCAAACTCCAAACAAAAAATAATCATAGTAGCACATCTAAATCGGCTCCTTACATGTCTTCCTATTGTGGTTGCCAATTTTTCCGTATCGACCACAACGAATACGTTGCACCACTTCACCCTTTGATGAAATTCTTTTCTATTTGGGCTTGCCAGACGGATGCTTCACCTTTGGCAACGCAATCATGTAATCATCGGTTGTAAATGTCGATTACTCCACAGTTGGAATCAGATATATTTGGTACGAGAGGTAGTGTATATGTTGTTTGACGTCCCCAGGTATAAGAAATTTAAGGTGGACAATGATGACGATATCCAAAACATGCTGTGCCTTGCGAAGTTGTTCGGCTTAAATCATTTTGATGTTCTTATTCAAACCCGGGATGTTTCGGTGGGTGGTAATTGCGGGGGGGGGGGGGGGGGGGGGGGGGGGGGGGGGGGGGGGGGGGGGGGGGGGGATTGTACTGAAGGTGAAAATTCGACTATTGGTAATCAGACGTTCGTGTGGAAAGATCAGAAGGATTTGTCACCAACATATTGCCCTAACAAATCAAAGACGTATTTGTCCGCTCAATGGGCCTATCAATCAGCTGTGCGAATGTCAACGCATGATGCAACTGAATAACAACATTGGTTTGACCGTAAGTGCACAATAACAACATAACATCATCCATACCTGTCACACAAATCATATCCGAACCCATTACACCGCCAATATATACGAAAATAAAATGAATAAAAATGATATTTGACATTTAACAATTATGCGTTGCGGATGTTATGATTGCCTAGCATTATGTCACATGAACACAAGTAAAACATAAAAATTTGGGGATAAAGAATACACACACGCTTCAAACCGTAAAAAATCACCTTACACACTATCAATTACGTGACAATAACATCAACAACTATGGAAATGAAATGAATAAAATGACATTTGACATTTAACAGCAACTGTGCATTTGTGGATGTTATGAGTGCCCAGAATCAAATCATTTGAACACACACAAAACATATCAAACAAGGGATAAAAATCACACAAAAACTTCAAACCATAAAAAACACCATACGCAATAATAATGACATGCCAATAGCATCATCAAACCACCACATGACACAACCCACAATGTCACGCGCAAACACATATACAAATGTAAAACCCTAACACCATGACTTACCTGTTACAATCCCGACTGGTTCATAAAATAATGCAAAATCACGGTCAAAGAAAAAATCGCGCAAACGGTGAAACAATGAAGCACAACACAAACAACACCCATCACTCTCCTCCCAAAATCAAACCAATAAAACAAATAAAGCCCTTGCATACATTAGCATTACCATTTCCCCAAACAACACACTGAATCCCCCATTTAGGAAAAATGAATCCCATAAAGGGTATTAATGTAAACTCAAATGGACCCAAAATCCACTCAATAAACCTTACCCCTCTCTAAAAAAAAGGACTGAATGGTGCATAAGAAAACTCTTAAGACTAAATGGTTCAACTTTCCACAATTTAGGATTTATGTGTAATTTTCCATTCATGATATGTGTATTTTCATAATTCATAAATTCAATTATTTGAGAAATTTATATGAGACTTTAAGCCTCAAAGACCCTTTACTATTTTTGTTTATATTCTATAATAACTTGCATACGATCTAGGATAAGATTTTAAATAATTACTTATGGTTGTATCAAATACTAGTATATCACTCGTGTTATACACGAGATTGGATTTAAAAAATTTATTTATGATTATGTCAAATATATTTTTAAATTGTTATTATAAAATATACGTAATTTTAAAAGAAAATGTTGACATTTTATAATTGAAGTAATAAAAATAAAAATTTATTACATTTGTTTGAAATTCACTAAATAAATAAAATATATTATAACTAGAATATAAATTATTGTGGGTCTTCTATCAGCATTCCTACATTGTCAATATGATAATTAGTATTATAATTGATAAACAACACATATATTATGTATTTATAAAATGTTATGCTTACATATTTTTTTTTTTTTTTGACTTTTTAAAAGGTATAGACATTCTTCAGACTAATCTATATTTAAAATATAGGTCACGCACGTACATATTTAGTTGACGTAGCATTGTTAGTACAGGTATGATAATCATTCTAACTCTATAATCCTATAAAATTGTAAAATTATAACATTGTACTTGAAAATATATAATTTTATACATTTGATTTCATATTCTTCAAATATGATGGTTGATATCGTAAGATAAGCTTTGTCCATTTACCTTTAATTTTAAATAATTATTTATGGTGGTATCAAATATTATTGACACAAAATATATGTAATTATGAAAGAAAATGTTGACAATTGAAATCTCTCTCTCTGCGTGTATATGCATGAGTCCGAATCCTCTCCGGTCATTCCTCCTATTAAGGGCCAGGATTTGGCTACGTCACTTTGGCTGGAGGAGACGACTCAGATTAAGTTTGGTTTAAGAAAAAAAAAAAAATTTCATTCAACATAGCAACAGAGCTTCATTCCCATTCACTTTTTCCCTCCCTCTTCAGCTCTGGTGAACGGCGACGCCATCCCGTGACACCGACGGTGGCGAATCCAAGTCGACGGCGAACATCAGTGGTCTCTCCCTCTCTCCCTCTGTGTTACTCCAAAGATTTGAGCCGCAATTTGAGTTGCGAACCATAGTTAAGGCAATATGTTTTTTCCTGTTGTTTCTCTCAAATAATCTGTTGATCGACTCCATCTTGTCCCTTTCCCGTCATTCACCAGAGCTTACCAACTTGTTCTCTTTGTTCTTTGTTTTATTGGTCGACTCCATCATTTTAGGTTAAAATGTTTAGTGAATCTATGAATGACAAAAAATCTAAGATGAAGGAAATCTTTTTGTTGTTTTGCACTTATGGAGTCTATGAATGACGAAAAAAATCTATACATGTTTATATTACTCATGAAACAGGCTATACATGTTCATTTTGTTGTTTTGTAGACTATGAATGACAAAATATTCTTTTTGATGTTCTTTGGGGGGTACAAAAAAAAATTGAGATAATTTGTATGGAACTTTCTATGTTTCGCATGGCATTTAGAACAAAATTATTTCTATATTTTTTTGAGCATTGTTGTTCAGAAAATAGTCTTAGTTTTCTGGTATACCAAGAATTCTATATCAAACTATTCTACCTGTCAAGTTAGTCTTTAATTTTGGATTCTATCATGCATTCATATTACATAATCAATTTTGGAATCTATCATGATTTCTATGTGCAATAGTAGTTGACTTGTGAGTTGTATAGTTTTGCTGAGCTTCTTTGCATTGCATTGCATTGCATTGACAACTTTCTCATGGTTTGCTACAAAATTAATTGATCACTTTGCTTCTCTAAATAGGTTTTCTGAAAGGTAAATGATTTGTAGTAGTGAAAGTGAAATTAATTCATCACATGCTTGAGTGTGTTTGCTGCCTAGTTGATTTTGTTTGAAGGTTTATTCCTTAATTACTGGGATTAAAATGGTTGTTTAAATATGCATATTTTGAGTGTATTGCTTTGTCTGCCTTTTATCCTATTTTACTTGTGTCTTTGTTTTAAGAGATTAGCTCATGAGGCAAATATGACTCTTTTTGATTGGTGTCTAAACTAAAGATAAGCCAAATTGTAAACAAATGTTCCTGAGAGATATCTTGATGTGCTTTGCTATTTGATATTTTTTTTGTAGGTCAATGTCAATGTCAAGCACAAATGCAAGTATGGGCAGTATTCATGAAGTTAAATTTGACAATCGCAATTGTCGATGTGGCAGCAAAGCTATGATTAAGATTTCTCAGTCAACAAATAACCCTAATTGCTTATATTTTGTATGCCCAATTCACCGAATGGTTGTAAGTTCTTTGAGTGGTGGATACCTCTACATATGCAGCATAATTTGAAGGTGGTTGAGAATGATATTCTTGAAGAATGCATGGATGTCTTGTCCACTCTTAGAGAAGTAATTATCTTGAATAGGGAGCTCAAAGACATGACTATGAAGAGTAGGAAACAATATAAAGACTTGGCAATGGTGATTGAAAGAGTTGGTGATAAATTGAATTACGCCTTTGCTTTTCGTGTTCTGTTGTTGGTGGTAGTTATCATTCTAGTGTATTTGAAATAGTGTATGTAATGTAGGGTAGAATGAGTATGACTTGTATTGTAGGTTGAATGCGTATGTAATGTATGGTGGACCATGATCATTTTGTTGAAGTGGTAATGAATGTAATGGCTTTTTTTGTTTAATGAAGTGGTAATGATTTATTTGTTTAAGGGTTGAATGTAATGGCTTGTGACCTTGCCTCAAATAAGAACAATTACACTGCACACAGAATAATTGCAAATTCATCACCCATTTTCTTTGTTATTACTCATATGGAAGAAATTTGACTTTGCCTCAAATAATCATAATTGCCTCTTAATAGGCATGCACTGCACATAAAAAATGAAGTACATATTTAATTATATAAGAATCCAAGTGCATTCATCTCCAAATGCTACTCAAATTTTACAACAATCGAAATGCACTAATGTTCACATGTTCACTCCAAAAGCCCCAAGTTTTACTACAAAAGGATTGCAACATGAACTAAAAACAAAACACTCAGCAGATTGTCAACACAAACAGCAGCAAAACAGCACAAATAACAGCATCAGAGGCATCTCTTATGCTTGAAATTTGAAGTGCCTTCCACCTCTTTGTGGCCATTCAAACCCTGAAAAAAAATAAAAAATAAAAAATAATTCAGCACCAAAATAGTATTAATTTGAGCACTAAAAAATCACCAAGATACAACAGCAATACAACACAAATTTAGCACCAAAACAGTATTTCTGCAATATTTTCTAGCACAAAATAATAGGAGCAACGCAGCACAGTACTAACAAATGACCAAAACAGCACAAAAGTAACAGTATTTCAGCACCAAAACAGCAAGAAAATAGTATCATTTTCAGCAGCAACAAGCAGCATTAATTTCAGCACCAAATTCAACAAAAACAATACCAAAACAGCAGCAAAAGTACCTTAGTACACAGCAGCAAATTATTTGTTAGTCGAAAATTTGTATTTGAGGCTTCAGAATCTTCAAACCCAATGTCATACCCAGCTTGAAGTAGTGTTATAAATGTTGGTTGAGCATAATATGCCAAATTGTTTGCCTACAATGCATTCATATTATGTTAGGGTTCATACCAAAATGCAAATGAAAAACTAATTGACAAAGGATCGAGGAGGAAGATGGGGAGCAAGAGGAGGATGAAGAGAAGTAACATTTTCACGAATACTTATATCTCCTCCAACAGATAATGGAGAAGGTCTCACTATTGAAGTAGCAACAGGTATTGAAAAACTCACACATTTAGCACGGGATTTCTTTTTAAAGCTTGCTTGCAATGCTAGCTCACATGGACCTTTTATCCTCCTTTTGCCCTTACTAGTTTTCCTTTCAAACTTTGAACAACTGCAAGCCAAAGAGCCATTCATCTCCATCTTCACTTTCCTTGCATTTTTCCCAATAGCATCAACAATTGTGTATAGGCTACAACCATTAGCATATTCAATTGCTTGTATGTCTGATTCAATAGAAAGAAAATACTCATCTTGAAACTCCTCAAAAATATTTTTAGTGTACACATTACCCATTTGACTTAACATTATGAATGGCGCTCTCACCCTTGGCAACCTTTGGCATAAAGCATATCCAGCTTTTAACTCCTTGTACCGCTTCTTAGAAAGTATCCTTTCAAAATGCATAAAGAATTCATTTAAATTAAAATCAGAACAAATGTAATTATTAAAAAACGCATTAAAAGATTCACTAAGTTGTGTTGTACTCATTCCCGTAGCCTATGTTGATCTAACATATGGCCAGCCCCATTTTTCTTTCACCCCAAAAGTCAACTTCAACTAGTGATTATCATGAACATCATATGTATCAAGCGTTTCCCCCCACTTCATTTTCCATTCATTTTCATCCTTAATATCAAACATGAATCTATTTAATACACCTTTCACCCCCTTATCTTGAAAGAGACAATTACTATGCCTTAATGCATTTTGCATCAAATGCCAAGTGCACAAATGGTGACTCGTGTCAGGGATGACAATGGGTATGGCCTTAGCCATTGCAGCATCTTAATCGGTAAACAAAGTTTTTGGTGCCTTTTTTGACATAGCCTCTAAAAAAGTTTAAAATAACCATACAAATGTTTCGGCAGTCTTATCATACAACAAAGCAGCACCAAAAACAACTGTTTCTCTATGATGATCAAATCCCACAAAAGATGCAAATGGCCTATGCTCTTTATTTAACTTGTAGGTAGTATCAAATGTAACTACATTGCCAAATTAGGCATAATCCATGATCATTAGGGATGACAATTTGAAACCGGCCCGACAGGGACCCGATCCTCCGACCTCGACTTGAACGGTTTTTCCTTGAAAAATACCCCTGATGAGACGAGGATGATATTAAAAAATCAATCCCCGATCAATTTCGGGCCGGGGACGGTGATAAGTGTCCCGGCCCCGTTTGTCCCCGAAGTGGTACATATATATATACTTTTTGATTAGTTTTTTTCTCTCTCTCTCTCTCTCTCTCTCATTCATTTCATATCTTCTCTCTCTCTCTCTTTCTCTTCCTCACTTCTGAATCAGAGGCTCTGATCTCTCTCTCTCTCTCTTCCTCACCTCTGATCTCGCTCTCTCTTTTTCTTCCTTACCGTCTCTCATCTCTCTTTCTCTTTCTCACTCACTCAAAGAGAGAGAGGGAGAGCACCAAATCAGAGTTATCGTAATGCCACGATGCCTGAGCACCGAATCGATCTCTCTATGCCGTGATGCCAGAGTCGATCTGAGTAGATCTCTCTTTCTCTATTTACATCTGAGTAGATCTCTCTCTCTGTCTACTCAGATCTCTCTCGTACCAGATCGATCTCTCTGTTGTTGATGCTGGTCGACGACGATGATGTTGAAGATGTTGAATTCGTTGTTGCTCTGTTGGGGTTTTTTTTTTTTTTTTTTTTTTTTTTTGTCCGGGGAATTTTTGGGGTCGAGGAAACCCGATCCCCGTTAGGGGGCGAGGACGGGGATGGTGATAGGTTCCCTGTCGGGGATCGAGGCCGGGGATGGGAAATACGATCCCCGACCCCGCCTTTCCCTGTTGCCATTCCTAATGATCATTTGTTTATCGGCCCAAAACATATTCGTTATTTACTCCTCATTGACTAATTGGAATGCATAAAAGAAGATGGATTCTCCAAAGATTTTTGTTGAAAGTATTACAACACATTACTTACTTTCCTATACGCTAAACTATTTTGCCTTTTGGTTCTCAAGTAATTTTTTTGATTTAATTTCATAAACCCAAAAGACTACCTCCCACTAGTTTCCCTACCCATGAGTTCAAAAGACTGCCCTAAACGAAGACCAGACTCTGAGGCTAAGTCTAACTCAATTGCTTGGGTAGCTGATATCTTTCTTTGTAATGGTAACATATGGGCACAATCAAGAGATACAAATTTATGGTTGTGTTTTTCTTTGAAATCAATCACAACAAATTTGCCAATACTAGCATCCAATTTAACACAAGGTCAGGCCTCACAAGCAGTCCTAGTTTCAACTCTAGGGGTTTTTGTCAATGGGTCTCACTTGTCAACCTTCCGAAATCCCTCATTGTTGCAAACAAAATTTTTAGAAATAAATTTGTTTTGTAAACTTGTTCTTCTTACAATATTCCCTTTTTATGCTAAATCCCATTCTTCCTCCATATGCATTATAAAAATCATACGCACCTTCTTCCGACTAAAAGGTCATTCCTTCTTTTGGCTTCCAACCACAATCATTGTCAGGTTCCATATTCATATGAAAACGCAACTGAAAAGTAAAGGCAATCAAATGGGAGAAGTATCAATACACAATAATAAAGTAAAATCAGTTGGATTTTAGAGGTTTTGTTAGCTCAATCACTGTATTCCAATCTAATTCAAGACTCGGTTTTTTTTTTTTTTTTTTGTGAAGGGGGGGGGGGGAATTTTTTGACCTGAATGTGAAGTCAATTTGCATACACTAGTATAATTTTCTTCTACCAAATTTTTAATTGCTTTCTAAGAACCATCATAATTGCTTTGAAGTGTTTTATTTATTTATTTGGAACCAATTAATAAGAACCAACAAATAACAACTGTGCTAGTTTCAGAAAATAATCTTGCAAAACCACATTATAGATTAGACTATATATATATATATGAAATGGGAGCAACTCTTACCAAATTCAGAAATCTTACGCCAAACCATTAAACGTAGGCATAAAAATTGAAAAAATCAAGTCCAATGTCATCATTATAATCAATCAGTATGCAATACAATATAGGGGAAAATGACGTTTTTTTGAGCCTATTAAATAATGAAAATGGCAGTTTATCAATCATCATTTCACTGGAGAAACAATTGGAGAAACACACATTATTATTCAAGTTTTGAAAATGGCATATTATTTGGGGAACAATCGATGAAAAAAACGTATTACCTTAATTTTGATGACATGTAGATCAGTGCTCTGGTTCGTTGGGTCGCTGAAGCTCTGGTTCGTTGCTGAAATTGCTGCTTAAATCTTTGGAGTAAGACAGAGAGAGAGAGGGACAGACAAACGGATGAAATCGCGGTTGAAATCTTCAGATTAAGACCGAGGGAGAGAGGGACAAATCATCGATGTTCGTCGCCGACTTCGATTCGCCGCCGATCGTCGTTCACCAGAGCTTCGAAGAGGAAGGGAAAAAATGAATGGGAGCGAAGCTGAATACGAAGAGAAACTCTGTTGCTGTGTTGAATGAAAAAAAATTAAATTTTTTTTTTTAATTTTTTTAACCAAACTTGATCTGAGCCGTCCTCTCCAGCTAAAATGACGTGGCCAAATCCTGGCCCTTGACACGAGGATTGGCTGGAGAGGTTGGTTGGAGAGGATCGGAACTCGTATATGCATATCTCTCTCTTCCTGTCGATTCTTCTTCTAGGGTTTACCATCTTGAATCTCCTCCAAGGGTTTGGATCAACTCTGAAGCTGTAAATTCTCTCTCTCTCTCTCTCTCTCTCTCTCTGATCATGAGATTGATATTTAATTGTAAATTTTTGTTGTGAGAGATTTGAATTTATTCTAAGAGTGATATAGTAGGGAAATTCAAAGAGAAAACCACAGAAGTTGAATCCATAAATGGATTGATTAGGAATAAGCGTGTCTGTAAGCTGTAGTTTCATACTGGGATAAGAATCATAAATTTCTGATGAATGTAAAGAATTAACAAATGGATTGATTAGGAATAAGTGATTTTTATTCTAGCTTTTAATTTTCTGCTTAACAGCATGTTGTTGCCTGATTTTCCTCCTTAATCAGTATTCTAGTCACAAGATTGTGATATCTCAAGCTTTGAGTCTCATTTATGTTGTCAATTAAATGCACATATTGTTTTGTTCTCAGTTTAACCACATTAACATTGACGAACTAATTTGTTTACTACAAACTGAGTCTCTCCAGTCTGATTCAGTATTATGCTCTTGTGTGTTTTCATGAAATTTTTGAACAGATTATTCAGCACTAGTTTCAGAATGCATCATTAATGAGAAATCACTTACTGGTGTTTTCTACTTTTTCTCTCATAATTCTTTGTCTTGTTTGTATGGTAAGGCAGGCTGTTTGTATTACAAATTTGTTAAGCTTTACATATCTTACTTCTAATTCTACTGGGTATGATCCTTATTAAGTTGCTGTTGTGGCTGTGCAGAGGCTGGTTCGCTTAACTCTTGAACACCCACAATACCCATTAGATTATTCGTTTCCATCACATGAGGAGGTTTGCAGTCAATTTTGTTCCTTTTTCTTTCTTTCTTTCTTTTTATTTTTTATTTTTTTGCTTGTTAGTGATGATTGGACCTTGTATCTTCTAGTTCTAGGCATTGTCCAATATTAGCAATTTATTGTTGTAAATACTCTTTTCTATGTCTAGCTAAAGGGAAATTCAAAATTACTCAACTATGCCTTGTACCAATTATGCAAGCTGCATTACTCAAATTCTGTTTGTATTTAAAGTTGCAGCCCTTCCCTGGAATCTTGCTAGTTATGCATCTTAAATACGGGTCTATTTAGTTAGGCTAGTTTGAATTTAAGTTTTATTGCATTAAAGGATCTTGGCACAATAGGAATGTTCTTCATTTCAGTTTGTTAATCAATCAAAAAAAAAAAAAATAAAAAAAAATAAAATTTTCATTACTTTTTTCTACAAATTTCTATTTTAATTCTCATAATGAAATTTTCAAGTACTGGGAAGAAATATGACTTGATCCCTATAAACTGAGATAGGTATGACATGGTGAAATGTTATATGCTCCATAAATTTTTGTTTCTTGTGTAACTTTGTAGTAGTTTGAATTGAATATCTAATATATATATATATACACAACCTGAAATTGATATTTTGCCCATGAGTTTTACTAATGCATTTTCATATTTTTTGTCCTGATATTTTTTTGTTTTTTAATTGGCTTATCAGGCCTTAAATAAATCATTAGATCTTAAGATCACAAATAAAGCAGTGATGACGATTTGTAGCAGTAGTGCCCTTGAAAGTCACAAAGGGACCTTCTAAGGTGATCATTAAATCCTCTTTCACTTTCTAAGTTAATTTTCCTTTTCTTAATTCATTGTCTATTAAAACAAACATATCCATGTTTCAGCAAATATCTGAGACTCATTTGAGAGTATGTGAATTGCCAAATTTATAGATAATCAAATGTTATTGATTATTTCTTAGGTCCTTGCATGCATTACAAAAGTGTTTTAGTGAGATGCCTTACTGACAATGCATGTGAACCAAATTTTTTTCATACCTCATAACTAGCTCTTATATTATTGATGAATTGAACAGTCTAATGGGGGAGTTTAAAAAACTCCATTAGAAGTATGCAGGGAGTGAGCTTTTCTGCTTGGTTTTCCCTTTCCTTTTTTGTTTTGTTTTGTTTTTGTTTTTTTTTCTTATAGTATTGTGCATACAATGCACTCTATTCTAATACACGGTCACCATTTGAAAAACTTGGCAAAAATTCTTAGCCTATTACAGTACTCCCCTTCACATTTTTTATTTTCCTCCTCATCTCCTCCTCATCCTCACTGCAATTTTCATTCCCAAACTCTTAACATTGGTGTTATTTGCAGATTTTCAGGTCACCTGGTAAACGGCTTGTGCCTGCTGTTTCTGCACGAATCCAAGGTATTTTTTAAAAAAAAAACACTGGCTCTCTTAAACTGTTTTTCAAGAATAGTATTATGGTTGCTTCATGAAGCCAATTTATGACATCTATCAAAGCATTCCAATTTATACACGAAACACAATTAATGAAATTTATTTTCTTTTACTCTCTATAAAGCTTTGTTATTAGAATTGTATGATTTGCGATTTGAATCGTACGATTCGATTCGATTCGATTCGGTGGGTAATCGATACGAACAGGTTGCGTGAATCGCAAATAGCCGTGAATCGGAGGTGAATCGGTGAACCGAAGAGGTGAATCGTGAATCGTGAATCGATTGGATTCGCTAAAATCGATATTTGGCTTTCTTTAGGATTACTATATGCCATCTTTTGACTTTTTCTCTCCCTATTTACTCTCAAATACTCAAACCTTAGCGGAAAAAAATGAACTCTCTCTCTACAATATTCTAGACTTACATATTCAATTTTATCTAAATACTTGCATTTACAAAATGAATTTTTTCAAGGCATCAAAAAAGATTTTTGAAAAAAATTGAAAATTTTGGTTTTTTAACCTTGTAAAAAGTTAAAAAATTGTTGTTGAGTTATTGTTACTTTGAAATTGAAAATTTGTCTCTGTTTACTTTTTTTATTAAGAATGGTTGATAAGAAATAGTTTCTAAAAGGGAAAAGGTGAAGTGGTAAATATGGGAACCCATGTTAACTTCTTACCCAAGTCACATGATCATCATTTCAAACAATATTTTCATTGATTTAAGTTTAAATATTTTATATTTATTAGATATTTATTATCTAAGTGTGTACATATGTTTTTCTATGTAATTTTAAAAAGGTGACCGAATCTCCACAATTCGATTTGATTTGCGACGCGGTACAATGCCATTTCGATTCAAAATTTAAATCCCGATTTGACAACTATGCTATAAAGGTGTATTTCTACCATCTCAGAAGAGTTCAATGTTAAAATTTTTTATCCACTGTTCTCAGGATAAGTTCAAAACAATCAGATCATGAGTGGTTTCTGTTGTTTCTGTTCAATTGATATATATATATATATTGCTTCTATACATATATATTTGGATTCTTTAGAAAGTGTCTTGGATGTCACATAATCACATAACATCCTGTAGTCCTTCTACCATGAATTTTCATTCATTTTCTGGCTGAATTATTTTATGTCTAATGTCCTTAATCTAAGTTCATTGATAGCTTGCGGTGACTTTAATCTAAGTTACATACTGCCCTGAACTTTTCTTCAATTAGGGATCACTTGTTTTTTGATGTTCTTGAATCTTTCAGCTTCTATTAGTTTATTCAGTGGTGAACTTATATATTACCCTGAACTTTTCTTCAATTAGGGATAAAAAAGTCCTCTCTCTCTCTCTGTCTCTCTGTCTCTCTATTTGTTTTTCAAAATGAAAGTTAATTGGTAGAATAAGGATTCATACTTTTGTTGCAGCCACAGGTTCTAGGAAATTTTTTTTTTTTTGTGACTTATGACTCTGATGGCATTAAAACTTATTGTTTTGAGGAAAGAACATTATGTCCTTATGTGTCAGAGTTTATAACAATTTCTTTTAACAATGTGGGATATGGGTTGGCAAAAATTAGATCTCTTGCACATTTTGAATAGATTGCTTCCCATCTCTGTCCATCTTCTTCAGGTTTGGGTTTTCTTATCTGGTGGATTATTAGGCTAAATCTCTTACATTGATATAGATCCTGAAAGTTCACCCTATTTGATTTGTTTTCTCCTCTTATGACAACTGATCCATTGCACTGTAATTTGTACATTTTGTACAGTATTGCTATTCACATGACAACAACATATTAATTTCAAAAGCATTCATATGCCTGTTCCTGAATTCTTAACTGTCAACAACACAACAAATTTATGAAGTGCCAAAGTTTAGTTTCTGGTGTTTGAAATTTGAACATTATGTTTCATACTAGTGTTTTTTATTTATTTATAAAAAATATAATAATTATGTTTGGACTCTGTTTCATTTCAAAATATACATGGAAAATAGGTGATTGCATGCTTCAATATAACTGTTTTCTGTTTACTTAGAGCAGATACTGATCATTGGCTTATTTGTGACAGGATAATGTGTTTATGATGTCAAATAAGAAATCAAAATATCCAGTTCTTCAACTAGAATTAAGGTTAACATTTTTTTTTTTGGTTTCCACTTGAAATGTTTAGTCTCTGGTGAAATATTTGTTGACGAAGCTGGTCATACAAGCACTTTAGATTTGTTGCTTCATGTTCAATTGTATCTATTTCTGGTGACATATGCTTTAGTTTCGTTGTGTTGCATTTTGTAGGCTGATTTCAGACTTGGTGGTGGTTATAGTTTCTGCTGCTATTGGTGGAATTATCTTTTCTTGTCTTGGACAACCAATTTGTATCTGTAACTGGTTGCTGCGTTCTTTTGCAGTTTTGGTTCTAATAGTTTGATTTTATTTTTACATTCAGCCACATGCAGTGAGCTGTATGTGTACAAATTTTAGAGCTTAATGTTACTTTATGGCTACCTATGCTAGGTAATTGATGGCTGTCTCCTTGCTGGTTCACTTGTTGGTCCAGGAGGTTTGAAATTCATCAGTGAAATGGAACAGGTCTGTTGTCATGAATAGTTCAAGCTCATTGCTTTCTAAGGTAATTGTGTTTTACTTTCTTTTGTCCTAGTTCTTGCTATTAATCTGTTTGTGTATGGGCATAAAAAAGTGTGTTCTAACAGAACTAATGTGAGTAGTATGTTTGTTGCTATTAAATTGTGGTGTTTTCCTTCTCTAGTTTCCTGGATTATGGAGGCCTGGAAGGTTATAAATCCCGAAGGGGGGACTGAAGATGCTGAAGAGAAAGGGGTTGATGATAATCCTTCCCACGGATTTTGGAGGAGTCACTTTAAGTTTATTTGATTTTTAAGATTTTTTAGGTTTTCTTTGGAATATATTACTATATTTGTATCTATATTTTGCCTTAAGCTTCAAATTGTATGTTAGGTTGTGATAAATTGGTCTTAGTTTGGTAACAAAATTATAGGTCCATGCCTTGAGATCATTGTACTTATCTTTATTTTGGTAATAAAATTTCTTACCCAAAAAAATGGTTTGGGTAGGATATCACCTAATTTCAAAATATACCTTGAATAATGTGCTGAGAAAAGCATCTCAATTTTTTAAAAAAGTGATTTTTTTTTTTTTGAAAAATAGATCACAGTTTTTATAAAAAATTGTGATTATAACTTAATAAATGGTCATGGTTTTTCACAAAACTGAGATCTTATTGCTACTATCATTCATGTTTTTAACATTTGATTTCAGATTTTTAAATTTTTTTATCACGGTTAAAAATTGTGATGGAAAACTTGCACATACCGTCATACATTCATCTATCACAATTTTTGTGTTAGAAAAAGTCAAGATTGAAAGTTTGAGGTCACAGTTAAAAACTGTAACCTTTAATCAATTTTGTAGTAGTGATGGGAAACATATCTGAGACACCCCCACCAAATAAAAAATAAAATAATAATAACAATAATAGTCCATATATAATGGTTTAGCAGCTTGAAGATTTCTAGGACCATATTTAGGATGATTATATTAATTCTAATATTGTATTGGAGTTGACTGGACACGTGAATTTTTTGTAACGCCTTAAAAATTATCACCAATTTTATAATTAAATCCTTTTAATATTTTTTCAACCAGTACAATGAATACCATTAAAGAGCAAAGTATTTTACCCAAGATAATTTCTTATCATTGTATTTTTTCAAGTGAAATATACATTATTGTTCATTAACATACAATCATGAATGATAACAGTTCATAGGGTAAGAGAATACCAAAATAAAGTGTCCTAATGGCGTACACATTTTCAAGGATAGTCTTTGATTGCACAAAAATAGACATTTCAGTCCCAAACCACAAAACAGCTTTGAAGTTTCAATAAGTAACATCTAGTGAGCCTTTATGCTCTAGTCAAAACAAATCCATCGCCAAGTCACTTTGGCAAAATCACAGTATCATTTCCTGAAATGTTGTTAGTGGGGTGAGCTAATACCCAGTAGGAATACATTTAACAGAGTATTTAAATAATTGAGATGTATATGATCATGCCATGCACTTGTTACAAAATCTATATTGTCTCTTTTAAAACCAAAAATACTCAATGTATGATTTCCATTCAAAATCTCATTTACAACCGTGGGGTGGTGTAGACACCCTATTTTCGACCGCCCTTAAGACTTGGGCGCTACTGATTATTTACTTGGTGATGAAAGATGTGCAGTGCAAAGGTTTGATTTCTTCGGCAAGAAGAGCATCAAATCCCAACCTTACACCCCATTTTTGGACTAAAATGATTTTGACCAAAAGATTTTAGATCTTAAAACCCTCTCTTTCAAAATAGTTTTTGAAAAAGTTCCTACGATGTTTCGAGGCTCGCATTTCATTAAATGTTGCGCTTTTCGGTAAACTGAGCAAAGGACAAAGTGGAAATAAATGAAAGAGAGGTGAAATCTCTGAAAAATCTTTCAAAACACCTTATTTAAGGGGTTTGGGGTTGAATAAAAGAGGAGAGGAGGGAAGAAAACTAGCTGAGGAGAAGTTAGGCATGAATCCAGTTGGACTGAAACTGAGCAGTCTTCACTAAAAGAGGGATATCTCTTAGCATACTTGGAATTTTAGTATGAGGCTGCCACCATTGGAAAGCTTACTTCCGGGGCTTCAATTTAGACACAAGAATGACCTACAAAGGAGTCCAGATGAAGGATTTATGCCTATTTGAAGTTGGACCTGGAGAGCAGATTTTTCCACCAGCCACTGGTGAAGAGTGTCGGCCATGGATGATGCAGTGCTGGCCATTGATGATCAGTGCCGGCCATTAGTGTCAAAAATCAGATTTTTTTGTAGATTTTTAGCTCCATCTGTTTCCCTACTGCTCCAGCTGTCCGTTTGTTGATATTTTTGGCTAAAGCTCATGTTTTTCTATATATAGAGGCCATTCTCTATGGTTTTAAAGGTTAGCAAGTTTGGGAGCCTCTCTCTCTAAAATCCCGCTCTCTCTACAAAATTTTCAGAGCAAAATTTCTGTCTCTCTCTCTAGAATCCTCTCTCTCTTTCTATTTTGTGCTTGAAAGTGAAAGTGAGAATTCTCTACATATTTGCACTAAGACCCTTAGCCAAACACCTTCATCTTGGAGCTGAGATTCTTGGAGGTCTTGTTGAGCTCTCAAAGCTGGTTTTAGCTTAGAAAAGTGGCTGTTTGTTGCTGTGCTTCAAAGGTATAAAGCTTACCCCTTTTAAGCTTATTTTTGCACACTAGTTTGGCCACCTTTGCATGATGTTTTTGGCCTAGTTTTCAACTACAAAACCCGCTATTTTTAAGGTTTAAAAATGTTGGTTTAAGGCCTTTTTGGCGTTAGGGGTGGTCCACCCTCTTTTATAGCTTGTTTTGCTAAGTTTTGTGCCATTTTTTAAAGCTTTTAAAACAACTCTTTTTTGGTCTTTTAACCACTGAATTCCAGAGGAATTTCAGTGGTAAAAACTTGGTTTTGGGGTCCAAAATAGGAGGGGGTGGCCTCCCCTCCTTGTGTCTTCTTTGCAAGTGTAGATGGCCTAACTTGTGAGCATGTATTTCTACCTTTTTGTAGCTTAATTCAAGCATGTTTTAGGCTCTATTTTGAGATGTTTCAACTCTGTTTTTGGCTGGTTGGGTCATTTGTTGCTTGCTTCTTGCACTTGTAGTGTAATTATGCTTACTAGCCTAGCATGCCTAATGAGTTAGCTTATCATTCTAGTTTGTGTTAGCTTGACTCCAGGACATTTTTGCTAATGTTTTGGCATGTTTAAGCTCTGTTTTGAGCTGGTTTGATCACTTGAGCTTTGGTTTGTATGCTTGTAGTGCAATTGTGCTAAATTACCTAACATGTGCTATTGTTTTGGCCTCTAAAGTCTAGCCATTCTTTGCTTATTTCAAGCATGTTTTAGAACTCCATTTAGACTGTTTTAGGACTGTTTTGGGCTGTCTTGGTCATATGAGCTTTGTCTTGCATAGCTATAGTGTAAATGCCTTCACTAGCTTTGTGTTTTAAGGCCTCTAACATGATTTGCAAGAGATGATTGCATGCTGTAGATTGCCCGAACTCCGCTCCGCGTGCGAGGGCGCGAATTGTAGTTCTAGCTACTACAGTTCGGACTCCTGTCACGATTCTGTATCTAGTCTCACAAAGTGCAATGTAAGACTGATAAATCACTAAAGAGTCCAAATCCGACAAATCGTTTTGAAAAATCGATTTTAATCAAGAAGTGCCAAACATGGACTGCTTTGCCAGATTACAGAGTCGCCACCTAAATATTTTGTTTTTGGAAAATTTAGGAAACCCTAACTCATGCCAAAGGCCATGTGTCCGTCATTACCAAAGTTGCCTTGGCTCGGGAACTTGGGCACGAGGGGGGAATGTCATGAAATGAGTACCCCTGCTCGCCCGATCAAAGGATCGGCCTCTACTAATCATGATATGTTGTTTTGAAAACACATGTGTTCTTGTTCCGGTTATTAATCTTAGAATTACTATGTGATGCGCACAACATACAAGTATAGACTAAATCGCTCGATTTGGAACAAAACATCTCATGTTTATTTTTCGAAAATGGTTTGAAGATGCTACTCGCAAGTAGGCTAAAACGCGGATTTGCCTCCAGACAAGGTGGGCTTAAAACATGATGATTTACCACTTCAAGTGGGCTTAAAACTCACATTTTGATGAATTGTTCCAATTCAAGCAATGAAGCCTTCATCCACAGGTATTCATGCAGTTATATCAGTTAAGCAAATAGCCTCATGGCAAGCATGCTATCATGGCAGTCACTTACACACATACAAGGATGCTAAAGTATAAACACTCACAGTGTACTCTGAGCCAAAACAAAAGCTAATTAGTAATCAATGCATGATCCTAGCTATGTCAAAGATGCCTAATGCAACACATGCAAAAATGCAGCTAAAATAGGCTTGGCTATCTAGAATGGCATATGAATGCAAAACTTGATAACATGTTGTTAAACACGTATTCAAGTAAAGTGTATTGAAATACAATGCAGTTTGAATGATGTGCCAAGGCCGGTGCATGCAAGACAAAATGAATGATGCACGCATGCAAACATAAGTATGCTAATTGAAACATGCCCTAAAACTAACCATCAAAAACTGGTAAATAAAAGGGAGAAAGACGTGGGGTTGGAAGACACTCACACACACACACACACACACTTATTACAACATTTGCCCTCTCGATGGAGAGTCCAAATAATAAGCTAACTAGCTACGCTAATTAAACTAATTATTACAAAACAAAACTAATTAACCATTCCTAGTTAACTAAATATTACAAAACAAATCGATTAATTAAGCACATTAACTAATTAGGTACAAAACCGACGAATTAGCTAACTAAGTAAAGCAGCTAAAGCAGTTAAAAGAGGTCCCCGAGGGGGAGGGGTGCATGCATGCTCGATCGGCTTTGCTCAGAAATCCACTACCGTGCCTCATGATGCCTCTGTTTGCACTCTTTTGGACTTCTGAAAATTGTGCCAACTTCCAAGATGTTTCTGATTCACCTTAGGAACATGCTGAGGGATGGTTGGCCAAGAGGAATGGCCATCGGCCAAAGTTGATGGCCATCGGCCACTTGTGATGGTCGATCGGCAGCCTTGGTGGCCGATCGGCAGCTTTGATGGCCGGTCGGCCACTGCTTCTTGCAATTTCTCCTTTTGCTGCAACAGAGCACAAATAGAGGCATGACAGTGTATTTGTAAGGGAATGTGTGTGCAACCACACTCCTTATCATGTCTCAAGCTCAAAGGAGTGTAGTGCTCGACTCTCGAGCCATCAATCACGCATCTCAATGCATGATGGCCAAAGAGTCAAGCTTGCACAATGTTGATGAATGCACAAACAACACATAAGGGCCTTAACCTCTATCATGATTGATCAAAAGGGTCAGCGACCAAGAAGCGCAACACGTTTTATCACTTCAAGTACGAAACGTGCCACATTCCTTGTGTTTGGATCAACGCTCGATCCAAACACAATGCAACACATACAACATGATCAACCTATCAATGCTAATGGCATGCACAAGATTCTATCATGTGGACAATGCATGCATGGCATGTTTGAAGGCTAAAGCATCAAAGCAAGTAAAGAGCATCATACAAGAGGCATGCAATACAATGCTCAATGGACTAAACCAACCCTAAACAGTCCTCATGCATGCCAAAATAATGGCCAAAATGCTCTGAAATGCTAGCATTGAAAGCAATAAAATGCATGCTCATGCATTGGCCCATGAATAGGGCATAAAGGTGCAACTCTTAAGAGCACTTAAAGAGTGAAAAACATGGAAGTGTGATAACACTATATGCTCTGAAATATCATTCCAAATGATGCCAAAACATGCACATATGACAAATGAAGCATGTTAGGAGGCTCAAAGCTTAAGGCTAGCAAAGGTACTTGTACCATAGCCATATCAAGCAAGCCCCAAAGGGCCAAGATGACTCAGAAAAGTCCCAAGGCAGGTCAAAACAATGCCAAAACATGCATGGAATGAAGCCAAAACAAGCTAGCATGGTAAGCCAAAACACCAAGCATGCAAGGCCAATAAGCATGGTTACACTACAAGTGTAAGAAGCAAATGAGGGATGCTTTAACCAACCAAAAACAGAGTTGTATCATGGCAAAATAAGACCCAAAAAACATTGAAATGGTAGCCCAATAGCTTAGGCAAGATGGCATACATATTGGCTCATGTTTAAGGCATAAGTCATAACTCTCCAAAAGCATTGAAAGAGTGAAGCACGAGAGAGTATGACCACACTTCATACACTGAAATCATGGAAGAAAAGAGGCCAAAGCATGCAAACAACTCAAGTAAGCCATGCTAAAGACTATGAAACTCAAAGCTAGTGAGCAAGATTGCACTATGGCTATACAAAGCAAGGCATGCATGGCCAAAACAACTTAAAATAGAGCTTAAGCATGGCAAAACATGAGTAAAAGTTTCTTGGAGTGGAGCCAAAAGCATGCTAAAATGATGGTCCAAAGCATGATGTATGTTAAGGCTATAGGGAGGGTTGCACTACAAATACATGAAGCATGCAACAAGTGATCAAACCAACCCAAAACAGAGTTATAACATGTTAGAAACGTCACAAAAACATGCTAAGATAGAGCCTCAACATGCTAGAAAGACATGCTACTTTGCAAAGCTACATGTAGGATTATACTACAAGTACAAGAAGCATGCAAGAGGTGACCAAGAAAATCAAAAATAGAGTCATGGCAGGTCTGAAAAATCACAAAAAAGTGCTCAAACAAAGCCTCAAGAAGATAGAAATACATGCTCTTTTGGTGAGCCATCAACACAAGCAAACAAGAGAAGATGAGGGGGGACAACCCCCTCTTATTTGAGGCCTCAAAACACACTTTCCATCACTAAAATTCTTTTGGAATTCAGTGGTTAAAAGGCCAAGAGAAGGTGATCTCGAAGGGCTAAAGTGGTGGCACAAAACAAAGCATAACAAGCCACCAAAGGAGGTAGACCACCCCTTACTCAAACCAAGCCTCAAACAACCATTTTTAATACTTAAAAATAAAGCTTTTTGTAGTTGAAAGTTAAGCCAAAAGAAGCATGCAAAGGTGGCTAAGTACTTAAGCAAAACAAGGTTTAAAGGGGGTAAAAACTCACCCTTGAAGAACCACAGCAAAACCAGCACTTCTGAGCCAAAAAACCAACTTTGAGAGTCCAAACAAGGTCCTCTAGCACCTCAGCAACAAAGTGATAGTGCTCTACTAGGTGTTGTAGTGCAAAAGTGTGAAAAAAAACCACTTTAAGGCACAAACTAGTGCAAAAATAGAGAAAGAGGGATATGTATAGCCCTAATGCAAATTTTCAGCACCACTGGAAAGGGAGAGGGACCTCCCCTCTTATAGAAATCCAAGTCTCAAGCTTGTTGAAAAAGCTAGAGGCTTGGTGCAATCCCTCCATACACGTGTATGGAGGATGAGTTCTATGCTTATCAGCTGGCACAGCTGGCAATAAAAATATCTGAAAAAACAAAGAAAAGGACCTCGGCCAAAAGTATGGCCGATCGGCCATTAAAGGTGCCGACCGGCCATCAGTGAAGCCGACTGGCCACCACTGATGGCCGATGGAAAGAGGGCATGGCTGATGGGCAAGGGGCCTGGCCGATGGGTTGTAGGGCTGGCCAACAGGCTAACCCTTTCCCTCAGAAACAAAGCCACAAGCTCTTGGTCCACAACCAAGCACAAAACAGACAAGTTGAGAGGCTCCAAGGCAAGGCGCATAGCCGAGGCCTTCAAAAACTCAAAACGAACACGAGCATGGATGATCATTGAGTGTTCAAACGATGACGTCCAAGTCTTGAGGACGGTAAAAAATGGGGTGTCTACACATGCTATAGCATCATTTAACATGTGATTTCAGTGCATATATTTTTGTCACACTCTCACATATTTCACTCTTTCATTGTTTTTGAGAGTTGTGCTTTGAGCCTTGTTTGTGAGCCAACATGTGAGCATGTTTTTCTTGCTTTCGATGCTTCAATTCCAGCATGATTTGGCCACTGTTTTGGCATGTCTTAGCTCTGTCCAGAGCTGGTTTGGTCATTTAAGCTTGATATTACATGGTTCTAGTGTAAAGCTCTTTACTAGTTTTAATGCTTAAGTCTCTTAACATGTTGTACATGAGTTGTTTGCATGTTAGAGTCTTGTGTTTCATGCCACTTCAGCACTGAAATTCTACCACCTCCCTCATTTCTTCATTTTTCTATTTGTTTTGAGGGATGGTTAGTCTTAAAGTTGTGTTTAAGCTTGGGATTGAGGCTTATGCTTAAATGGCTTTAACCCTCTTTTGAGGGTTCCTCCTAGTCAAGGGCATGGTCTCTTTTATGTCTTAAGTCATCTTTTGATTGGCCTTCCTCTCATTAGAGGACTTTCACATTGGACAAATCAATTAAAGAATGGTTTGGTAACCTAAAATGTGTAAACAAGAATTGAATCAAATAAAACATGCCAAGATAAGCATGTTACGTGTGCATTGCATTGTGTTCAGTCGGACGTTATATTGAACACAAGGAAGATTGGTTCATTTCATACTTGAAGTGATGAAAATGAGCCAATCTCCTTTGCCTCCATTGCCTTTGATTATCCATGATAAGGTAATGGTCCTAGAATCTTGTTTGTCTTGCATTTATTGAATTTGTGCAAGTTGGATCCTTGGCCATCATGCATTGAATGCTTGATTGGTGGCTTTAGATCCAATGGTACTCTCGTTTGATGTTTTGAGATGATAAGGAGTGGCATAGTACACACATACCCTTGGGAGATCCTCTCTTTTCCTCTGGTTTGAGCTCTATTGCAGAATGGTGATTCAGCACACTGGTGGCCCACACTGCTTCATCCTTAGCCGGTAGTGCACATCCTTGGCCGGCAGAAGCTCCTCATGGCTGGCAGGCCATTGGTGCACTCCCCGGCAGTGATTTAGTAAGGTTCAGCAGAGAGTTCTTGGAGACACCCTGCAAACAGAGCCACTCAAGAGCAAACCAGAAGGTGTTTCGAGGCGGCAACCGAGGCATGCATGTTCAACTTCTTCAACTTGCTAAGGCAGCGTAATCTGATGCATTACTTGTTAGTTAGAATGGTTTTGTAATTTAATTAATTTGCTAATTGATTAAAGTGTTGTAATAATTAAGTAGCTTAGCTTAGCTATTTCTTTATTTTGCGTTGTAATAATTAGTCTAATTAGTTTAATTAGATTAGTTTAATTAGCTTAGCTTAGTGTAGCTTAACTTATTCATTCGGACCCTCCTTCAAGAGGCTGCAATGTTGTAATAAGCGTGCGTACGTGTGTGTGTGCATGTCTTCCAACCCCACGTCTTTCTCCCTTTTATTTAACTGCTTTCGATGGTTAGATTAGGGCACCTTTTGATTAGCATACCTTATGCTTGCATGTTTGCATCATTCATTTGTCTTGCATGCACCGGGCTCGGCGCATCATACAAACTGCATTGTATTTCAATAGTTATTTGAATACGTGTATCAAATTGCATTCATATGCCATCTTAGATAACTGAGCCTATTTAGTCGCATTATTGCATGTGTTGCATTAGGCATCTTAACATAATTAGGACTATGCATATTTCTAACTAGCTTTTGTTTTGGCTCGGAGTACACTGTAAGTTTTACGCTTTAGCATACTTGCATGAGTGTGAGTGTTGCCATGATAGCATGTTTGCCATGAGATTATTTGCTTAAATGCTAAACTGCATGAATGCCTGTGAATGAAGGCTTTTTTGCTTGAATTGGAACAATTCGATAAATGTGAGTGTCAAGCCCACTTTGCGAAGTGGCAAAATCATGTTTTAAGCCCACTTGAGGGTGGCAAATCCGCGCTTTAGCCCACTTGAGGGTGGCATTTTCAAACCATTTTAAAAAACAAACATGAATTGATTTGTTCCAAATCTTGCGACTTAGTCTATACTTGCTTGTGTGCGTCACATAGTAAAGTTAGCTAAATAACTGAAACAAGAACACGTGTTTATAAAACAGCATATCATGCTTAGTAAAGGCCGATCCTTTGATCGGGCGAGCGGGGGTGCTCATTTCAGGACCTTTCCCTCTCGTACCAAAGTTCCCGAGCCGAGGCAACTTTGGTGATGACGGATACGTGGCCTTTGGCACGAGTCAGGGTTTCCTAAATTTCCCAAAATAAAATATTTAGGTGGCGACTCTGTAATCTGGCAAAGCAGTCCAGTTTGGCATTATTTGATTTAAAAATCTGATTTTCTAAAATGATTTGTCGGATTGGACTCTTTGGTGTTTATCAATCTCACATTGCACTTTGTGAGATTAGATTCAGAACCGTGACAAGAGTCCGAACTATAAGACTAATTCGCGCCTCTCCGAAAGGGGGGCGCGCGAAGAAAGTCGAGTCTACAGGTGGTAAATACACTATGATGTCTCAAGTAAGAGTCACAAAACCATACTTACATCTATAGACTTATATACTGAAAATATTCCCACATTTGCCGGCTATTAATATGGCATGGAATGGACACTCAAAATCATTTGTTTTTTTACTTTTACTGACTATAATACTGCAGGACTAGTGAACACTCAAAAATATTTTTCCACATTCGTCTGGCGATAAGCTCAAGACAGGGCAATTGAGCACCTTAACTCTCTCACGCGGTTACCAACACAATACACAACTATTTCCCAAAATCCGACTCAATTACTCGGATTCATATGCTATTTACTCCTTTCAATATTTTCCAAATATCCACAAGATTGTAAGATCGCAAGAGAAATCATAATGAACATGATGCATGAGTTTCCAAATCTAATTTGACTAAGGTTCATTCAATTTATAAGCAAGATTTAACAATAGCAAGAAACAAAAGGATTTTCTCCAATTTCTCATTTCCACGACTCCAACATTCATCTATCTCAACACATATTTCCAAGATGAATCAAACTTATATGTTTCAACACATTTGTAATAATCATTCACCCAATTTCAAGGTTTTAAAGTTCAATTGAGCCAAACCCCATTATTAAATCAAATTTAGAAGCTAGGGTTTTTGAGAAAATTGGGGCTTTTCCCTCTCTTACACTTAAAGAGTCAATATTAATCAACAAGAGACATTTATAATCTTTTCCAAAAACATTAGGTATAAGCCCCTTTGTGTTTATCAAACCCATTTTATACAACAAAATCATCTCATATATTTCTATAACTAAGAAAATACCACATATATACCTTAAATCATAGATACACCAAGTTAAAAGTACCCATACCTCAAGAATGGAGGCAAAAAGATGAAAACCCAAAGAGAGTTTCAAGAAAAACATGATTCAATCGGTAGAAACATTGATCTTCACTCCATCTTTGCTTTTTGGAAGGGATCTAGGTTTGATTCTTATTGAAATGGGAGATTTGTTAGAGAGAGAAAGCTAGGGTTTTGGAGTTTAGGAGAGGGGAAAGAAAGAGGAAAAGAAAAAGTGAAAAAATGATCCAAAAAGTAACTTTTAAATTGTTGATATCACACAGACTGCTCAAGCGATGAACTCAATCTCTCAGCATTTCTATCAACAAAACAAGATACTGCATGTACCCAAGTCACCGCTCGAGCGGTAAACTGACCACTCGAGTGGTCACCTTGGACACAACTAGTCACACAGCTCAGCTCCTAAGGCACTCCTAGCACATCAACCTTATTTATATATGTAACCATTTTGAGTAAATGCTTTCATTTAGCCTCTTACATTTATATTTCATTACTTAAGTTTACAATGTAAATAAGGAAAATATAAAAATTCAATTTGGATTCAAAGAAAAATATAAAAAATCAAAATTCAAGTCAATCAAAAAGTGATTCCCCCAATTTTAGTACAAAAATAATTTTCCGACTGAAATTTCTAAATTTGACATTGAAGTAAAGGGGTTAATACTTTGTAGGAAAATCCCATAAAATCAAATTAGATTTTTTTACTATATAAGGAATAATTACCATAAAAAATTATTTTCAAAATCGTAAGTTTTGAAAAACTCAATTTTCACACTTAGTAAATTTTCAAGTTAAGTCAAATTTTTGACATAAAACCTTTTTCTACTACAACATCTTTATACGAAAAGGAATAAGGGTTGGGTCTCGAATTGAGCTGTTACAATTTGCCCCACTTAGAAAATTTCATCCTCGAAATTCTGACAACTTAATAACCAAGGGTCGACAATGCTAAAAGAAATAACCATAGGACTAACGTTCGCCGATCAATCATAAACGATTTATGGTCAATAACAGGTTTCAAAGGAAGAAGTTTCCCAACACAATAGTCTCGCTTGATCAATAAGAAATAATTTCACAAATAACAATCACAACCTTGACACTCCCATGAACGAAACCAATGTGATATAACAATTTAAGGATAGAATGACCCTGAACAAAATTATAGTCGCTACTCAAGAATTTAATTCGAAATAAAAGAATAACTTGTACATTTCGGTCTCAATATCGGTGTTCCAATGACACTCCAAATGATATGAGTAACAATGCTTCATGATGAGTCTTTGCTCAAACTCATTCATAAGGATCACAAAGGTTCCCTCAGTCAAAATGGGTGGCTCCATTATGTATGGGTCCCTGGTTAGCAAAATTAGGCAAGGATGAACATGAATGCTTCTAACGATCATAAGAACTCATTGTGTCTAGGAGATCAGAAGTCAAGCAAAAGTTCTCACTAGTATGCCCTACATTATGTGCACCTCCAATCACATTCAAATGCAAGAAAGAACTCTATGATCGCTCGACAACCAAAACCTCAAAAGATAAACTCCCACTTCATACCAAGGACTCCTTAACTAACTCTCGTAAGAAAAGAAAGGAGTTCTATAAGATATTCGGTCCCTAATATGGCCTCTTGGCGAGACAAGTTTTAACGAATCAATTTACCATAGTCTAGCAACTAATGCCCATACATTACACAGTTGAGTTTTCGAAATATTTATAAGTCAATACTATTCCTCTTTTACTCATCGGTACATTCCTAACACTAAATTCCAATTCCGGGCAAAAATCAAATCACAATACATAGGAAACTTCATTCCCGACTATTTTCTCAAAACACTTTAGTTAGTGAAACTCTCAACCGTCACCCAACAATCCTATCACTACTACGGCGATGCCACAACCCAATCACAATTATACATGCAACAACCATTCAAAATAATAACGATAAGGTTAAATAAAACAAACAAATAAGGTTTACTCATAAACTTGAGAAGTCGCATTTCCCCACAACTACCATTACAATACATCCACTACTCCTTACAAATTTCAAGCTTGAAAACAATTTTCGCAATTATCCCATCTTGGGGATCACACGCGACCAACTAGAAACAACTATCAAGCAATTTGCATGACTTGTCACTCCCTTGAGTGAGACACACACACACACACACCAAACAAGAAATTCCCATTCACACCTCATTTCTAGAATTTGGACAAGTTCTGAGGTGACTCCCTATGAACCTCTCCTAATGCTACAACAATAATTAACACACCACGCTAAAATTATGATATCCCATGATATCAAATCTGAATTTAATACCTTTTATAATACAAACTTGCTCAATGAAAAATATTTATATGGTTCCCCAAGGACAGTTAACAGAATATTCTATCTCTCACCCTTGTAGCACTCGATTTTCTTCGCGCCTCCCTTTCGAAGAGCTCGAATTGGTCTCCTACAGTTCAGATTCCTGTCACGGTTCTGAATCTAATCTCACAAAGTGCAATGTGAGACTGATAAACACCAAAGAGTCCAATCCGGCAAGTCATTTTAGAAAATCAGATTTTAAATCAAATATTGCCAAAACTGGACTGCTTTGCCAGATTATAGAGTCGCCACCTGAATATTTTATTTTTGAAAAATTTAAGAAATTCTGACTTGTGCCAAAGGCTACGTGTCCGTCATCACCAAAGTTGCCTCGGCTTGGGAACTTGGGTACGAGAGGGGAAGGTCCTGAAATGAACACCCCCGCTCGCCCGATCAAAAGATCGGCCTTTACTAAGCATGATATGTTGTTTTATAAACACATGTGTTCTTGTTCCGGTTATTAGCTAACTTTACTATGTGACGCACACAAGCAAGTATAGACTAAATCGCATGAATTGAAACAAATCAACTCATGTTTATTTTCAAAAATGGTTTGAAAATGCCACCCTCAAGTGGGCTTAAAACATGATTTGCCACTTCGCAAAGTGGGCTTAAAACTCACATTTGATGAATTGTCCCAATTCAAGTAATAAAGTCTTCATCCACAGGCATTCATGCGGTTTAGCATTTAAGCAAATAGCCTCATGGCAAGCATGCGAAATATGGCAATACTTACACTCATGCAAGTATGCTAAAGCGTAAAACTTACAGTGTACTCTGAGCCAAAACAAAAGCTAGTTAGAAATGTGCATGATCCTAACTATGTAAAATGCCTAATGCAACACATGCAAAAATGCAACGAATAAGCTCGGCTATCTAAGATGGCATATGAATGCAACAATTTGATAACATGCTTTGAAACACGTATTCAAACAAATATTGAAATACGATGCAGTTTGAATGATGCGCCGAGCCCGGTGCATGCAAGACAAATGAATGATGCAAACATGCAAGCATAAGGTATGCTAATTGAAAATGATCCCTAATCTAACAATTGAAAGCGGATAAATAAAAGGGAGAAAGACGTGGGGTTGGAAGACATGCACACACGAACGCACATTTATTACAACAATACTCCCTCTCGAAGGAGGGTCCGAATGAATAAGCTAAGCTACGCTAAGCTAAGCTAATTATTACAAACCAACTAATTAACTATTCTAGCTAATTAATTACAAACCGAATTGAAATTGAATAACTAGCTGTACAAACTAATTAAGTACAATACTTGAATCAAATAATTAGCTACAACTAACTAATTAAAGCAAGTAAAGTGGCCTCGCAGACGAGGGAGACATGCATGCTTGTTTGGCTTCCTCCCGAAAATCCATCACCTTGCCGTCGGTTGTCTCTGTTTGCACTCGCCTTGTTTTCTAAAAATTGTGCTAATCTCCTGACTGCCTTTGCTTCAAAACAGGAACCCTCTTGCATAGAAATGAACTGGTGACCTGTCGGCCACTGCAAGTGGCCGGTCAGCTACCTCACCTGGCCGGTTGGCTAGTGCAAGTGGCCGGTCGGCCACCCATTTTTCCAGGCTTTTAGTTTTGATGCGACAGAGATCAACAGAGGCAAAGCAATGTATTTGCAAGGAAATGTGTGTACGACCACTCTCCTTAGCATTTCTCAAGCTCAAAGGAGTATGGCACTTAGTTCTCAAGCCATCAACCAAGCATTTTCAATGCATGATGGCCAAAGAACCAAGCTTGTACAAGCTTAGTGAATGCACAAATAAGACTTAAAGGGCCACCACTCTATCATGCATGATCAAGGGTGACGGCGACCAAGAAACGTGACACGTTTCATCACTTTGAGTATGAAATGTCCCACATTTCTTGTGTTTGGATTAACGTCCGATCCAAACACATGCAATGCAACATGACATGTTTATCTTGCTCAAGTTTTACTTTGCTTATTTTGTTTACACATTTTACATTACCAAGCCATTCTTTAACCGGTTAAGTCCAATGTGAGAGTCCTATAATGAGAGAGGGGCCAACCAAAGGATGATTTAAGACATGAGAGAGATCATGCCTTTGGCTAGGAGGAACCCTCAAAAGAGGGTTAAAGCCATTGGGCACAAGCTCTATCTCAAGCTTAAGCACAGCCCTAAGGCTAACCAACCCTCAAAGCAAGTTAAAAGTGAAGAAATGAGGGAAGTTGCAGAATTTCAGCGCTGAAATGGAATGACAAATAATGCTAAAACATGCAAGCAACACATGCACAACATGTTAAGGGCCAAAAGCATAAAACTAGTGAAGAGCATTACACTAGAAGCATGCATTATCAAGCTCAAATAACCTAACCAGCTCTGGACAGAGCTAAAATATGCCAAAATAGTGGCTAAAACTTGCTGAGATTAAGGCACAAAAGAATAGAAAAACATACTCACATGTTAGGCTACAAGCAAGTCTCAAAAACAACTCTAACAAGCTATGAAAGAGCAAGGCAAATGAGCATGTAACAGAGCTATCAACACTAAAATTACATGTAAAATGACATTTAAACATGCAAACATCACAAGCAAGATAAGTTAGAGGCCTTAAAATACAAAGCTAGTGAAGGCATTTGCACTATAGCTATGCAATAAATGGCTCATATGACAAAGACCACTCAAAACAGAGTTAAAGCATGTCAAAATATTAGCAAAAACATGCTGGAGTCAAGCTAACACAAGCTAGAATGATAGACTAACTCATTCGGCATGCTAGGCTAGTAAGCATAATTACACTACAAGTGTAAGAAGCAAGCAACAAGTGACCCAACCAGCCAAAAATAGAGTTGAAACATGTCAAAATAGAGCCTAAAACATGCTTGGATTAAGCTATAAAAAGGTAGAAATACATGCTCACATGTTAGGCCATCTACACTTGCAAACAAGACATAAGGAGGGAAGGCCACCCTCTCCTATTTGAGACCTCAAAACCAAGTTTTTGCCATTGAAATTCCCCTGGAATTCAGTGGTTAAAAGGCCAAAAAAAGTTGCTTCAAAAGGCTTTGAAAGATAGCACAAAAATTAGCAAACAAGCTACAAAAGAGGGTGGACCACCCCTAACTCCAAAAAGGCCTTAAACCATCATTTTTCAACCTTAAAAATAGAGGTTTTTGTAGTTGAAAAGTAGGCCAAAAACAGCATGCAAAGGTGGCCAAACAAGTGTGCAAAAATAAGCTTAAAAGGGGTGAGCTTTATACCTTTGATGCACAACAACAAACAGCCAATTTCTGAGCCAAAACCAAGCTTAAGAGCTCAAATAAGACCTCCAAGAACCTCAGCTACAAGGTAGTTTAATTTGGTCAAGGGTTGTATGCAAATATGTAGAGATTTTCCACTTTTGAGCACAAAATAGGAAGAGAGGATTTTAGAGAGAGAGACAGAAATTTTGCTCACAAAATTATAGAGAGAGAGGCTCCCAAACTTGCTAAGCTCCCAAAATGAGAGATATGGCCTCCATATCTAGCAAAATATGAACCTTGGGTCGAAATATCTGATTATAGGACAGCTGGAGCTTGTGGAAGACACCTGGAGGGAAAAGATTTGCAAAATATCTATGTTTGGGACCTTAGTGGCCGACTGGCCACTTTTCTGGCCGACCGGCCACCCTTGGTGGCCGACAGCAAAAATTTGCTCTCCAGGTCCAACTTCAAATGGGCATATCTCTTTCATCTAAACTCCTTTTCAGGTCATTCTTGTGCCTAAATTGAAGCCTCGGAAGTCTTATTTCCAATGGTAGCAGCCTCACATCAAAATTCCAAGTGTGCTAAGAGATATGCCTCTTTTAGTGCAAACTGCTCAGTTTTGGTCCTCACGGATTGATGCCCAACTTCAACCAGCCATATCTCCCTTATCTGGCCTCAGCTTGAGGAGATTCTTGAGTGCAACATAAAGCCCCAGAAGTCCAATTTCCAATGGTGGTGGCCTCATAACTGAAATCAAAGTGTACAAATGGATAGGCCCGATTTTGAGAGGGCTGTTTGACTCTCTCTCAACGATTCATGCCCATCTTCTTCCCCAACTTGGTTTCTTCCCTCTCCTCTTCTTTTCTTCAACTCCAAACCTCTAAACAAGATGTTTTAAAGATTTTTTTCAATGAGTTCACCTCTCCTTCATTTATTCCACTTTGTCCTTGCTCAGTTTATCGAAAAGCGCAACATTTAACGAAATGCGAGCCTTGGAACATCGTAGAAACTTTTTTTTTTTCAAAAATGTTTTGAAAGAGAGGATTTTAAGGTTTAAAATCATTTTGGTAAAAAGGCTTTGGTCCAATAATAGGGTGTGAGGTTGGGATTTGACGCTCTCCTTGCCAAAGAAAACAAACCTTTGCATAGCATAACCTGCACCATCGAATGATCCAAGTCTTAAGGACGGTCAAAAATGGGGTGTCTACAACCCTCGAAGTATACCAAACTAGTCATAATGAGACACATATAAAGGTTAACACCGAAATGACCCTAAATTTCCGAATTGTTAATAAATAAATAAATCTCAAATTACCATAAATCTCTCCAAACGAAATTCAATATACATCCCTCACCAAAATAATACTACGCCTCTATTACAAAATTCTAACAAGAATCATATATTCAGTACTTCAATCCAATGATTACTTGAATAATAGTCGTAGTTACTTTGAAATCTCCTACAAAGTCTTTAGTGAGCTCACTCATATTCAAACTCTAATGATACAACCACAAGCTATAATATCATTCATTCATTCTAAGAAATTTTCTCTGTCAACCACGATCATTCCAAAATAATATTTTTCATGATTAACAAAGTAACATAAGTACTTCATACCAATTTATTCCCCAACGAGGGGTCTGCCAATAACTTCTCCTAAATTAATATCACCATGTAAACACCCCATTTTTGACCGCCCTCAAGGCTTAGACATCATCGTTTGTGCACTCGATGATTGTGCTTGTTTGTGTTCGTTTTGAGCGCCCGAAGTCCTCGGCGGAACGCCTTGTCTTTAAGTCTCTAAACCTTATCTGTTTTGTGCATGTTTTTAGACCAAGAGCTTGTTGCCTCTAGTCTGAAAGAGTGGGTGACCTGTCAGCTAGCCCCAGAGGCTGTCGGCCATGGCTTGTGCTTGTTAGCTACTAGTGGTGGCCGACTTCCATTGGTCTCTTTTTCCAGATATTTGTTGCCAGCTGTGCCAGCTGTTGCTCACTGAACTGCATCTCCATACATGTGTATGGTGACATGTTTCTAAGCTCAAGACTTGTTTTTCTATATATATAGGGGGGTTCCTCCCCCATTTTTGAGGGTTAGCATTTTTAGAACAAAAAATCTCTCTCTCTAGAATTCTCTCTCTCTCTCTTGTTATTTTGCACACATTTGCCTAGTTTCTCTTAGCTTTTGCATACCAACCCTTAACCAAATACTCTCACCTTTGGGCTGAGATAATTTGGGACCTTCTTTGAGCTCTAGACGGTGGTTTGAGGTTGGATTATTGGCTATTTTGTGCATTGCTTCAAAGGTATAACACTTACCTTGTTTAAGCTTATTTTGTATCTTTGTTTTGCCATCTTTTTCAACTGTTTTTGGGATGATTTTGAACTGTCAAAAACTCTATTTTTGTGACTTAAAAGTGTTGGTTTGAGGTCTCTTTGAGTTAGGGGGTGGTCCATCCTTCTTGCTCCTTTACTTGTTAAGCTTTTGTACCATCTTTTCATCACTTTCAAATCAACTTTTTTTGGGCCTTTTAACCACTAAATTTCAGAGGTTTTTCAGTGGTAAAAACTTTGTTTTGAAGTCCAAAATTGGAGGGGTTAGCCTCCCCTCCTTGTGTCTTGTTTGCATGCCTAGTTAGCCTCACATATTAGCTTATTATTTTAGCTTTTTATGGCTTAAGTCCAGCATGTTTTTGCCTCCGAAATAACCTATTTTGTCTTTGTTTTGGGCTGGTTAGTTCAATTGAGGCTTGTTTTGCATAGTTGTAGTGTAATTTCCTTCACAAGCTTGATGTTTTAATGCCTCAATCATCATTGTTTTGAGTTAATAGCATGTTTTGGTGTTGTTTTACACTTCATTTCAGCACTTAAAATCTCTGCAATCTCCTTTCATTCTTCACTCTTTTATTTTCTTTGAAAGTGGCTTTAAACCTCTTGCTTGCCTAAGTGTGAAATAGAGGTGTTTCACCTAATGGTTTAATCCCTCAGGAGATTCATTACCAACAGTGTAATGCCTCTTTCATGCCCAAAGCAACTTGTTGTTTGAGCCATCTTTCTATTAGATAACACTCACCAATGGACAAATCAATTAAAGAATGGTTTTGGTAATTAAAATGAGTAACCGAAATTGGACAAGCAAAAGAGGTAAGATAAGTATCTTTCGTGTTGCATTGCATGTGTTTGAATCGGACGTTAATTCGAACATAAGAAAAATGAGACATTTCATACCCAAAAGTGATAAAATGTGCCACTTTCCTTGGTCACCATTACCCTTGATCATGCATGATAGGGTGGTGGTCCTTTTGAGTTTGTTTCGCACTTATTAATTTGTACAAACTTGGTTCCTTAGCCATCAAGCATGGAAATTGCTTGATTGATGGTTTGAGGGCCAAGAGTTATACTCCTTTGAACTTGTTTGATGGTAAGGAGGGTAACAGTACAAACAACCCTTGAGAATATACTGCTTTGCCTCTGCTTGCTCTCTGTTATAGCAAGAAGAAGTTTAGGTCAGCAGTGGCCGATCGGCCATCAGCAGTAGCCGACGGCTACCAGCAGTAGCTGATCGACCATCAATGGTAGCCGACGGCCACTATTGGTAGCCGACTGGCCATCAATGAAATTTACACAGTATGTTGGTAAGGTGGAACAGAGGTATTCTGGAAGTTAGCAGCACTGTTGGTGTTCAAATGTGCAAACAGAGGCGTTCAGTGGTAAGGTGGTGGCTTTTTGGGTGAAGAAACCGAGCATGCATGCATCCCTCACTTCCTGAGGCCTTTTAGTTGCTTTGTTTAGTTAGTTAGTTGTAGCTAATTCTTGCAAGTGATGTAATTATTCAAGTAGATTAGCTAGTTAATTCATGTTGTAATTAATTAGAATAGTTGATTTGTAATTAGTTAGTTAAGTGTTTAGCTACTTAATTTGATTTGTAATATTTAGTTAACTAGAGTAGTTAATTAATTTGGTTTATAATAATTAGTTAGCTTAATTAGTGTAGCTAGTTAGTTAGCTTATTCATTCTGACCCTCATTTGCGAGGGCGTAATGTTGTAGTAAGTGTGCGTGCGTGTGTGTATGTCTTCCAACCCCACGTCTTTCTCTCTTTTATTTAATTGCTTTCGATGGTTAGATTAAGGACATTTTCAATTAGCATACCTTATACTTGCATGCTTGCATCCATTCATTCGTATTGCATCCGAGGCTCGGCGCATTATTCAAACTGCATCGTCATTTCAATAATTCTTTGAATACGTGTTTAATCGCATGTTGTTCAAATCGATTCATATGCCATATTAGTGTTTAGCATGCTTGCATGAGTGTGATTGCCATATTGCCATGTCTAGCATGCTTGCCATGAGGCTATGTGCTTAAATGCTAAGCTGCATGAATGCCTGTGAATGAAGGCTTGTTGTTTGAATTGGAACGATTCAACGAATGTATGTTTTAAGCCCACTTTGTTGAGTGGCGAATCATGTTTTAAGCCCACTATGTTTGGTGGCAAATCCACATCTTTTAAGCCCACTTGAGGGTGGCAAATTCAAACCATTTTTGCAAATAAACATAAGTTGAATTGTTCCAAGTCTTGCAAACTAGTTTATAATTGCGTGTGCACGTCACATAGTAAAGCTAGTTTAATAATCAGAACAAGAACACATTATGTTTATAAAAACGCATATCATGATTAGTAGAGGCCGATCTTTGATCGGGCGAGCGGGAGTGCTCATTTTAGGACCTTCCCCTCTTGTTCCTAAGTTCCCGAGCCGAGGCAACTTTGGTGATGACGGACATGTGGCCTTTGGCATGAGTCAGGGTTTCTTAAATTTTTCCAAAAATAAAATATTTAGGCGGCGACTCTATATCTGGCAAAGTAGTCCAATTTTGGCATTATTTGATTTAAAATCGATTTTCCAAAAAGGTTAGCCAGATTTGGACTCTTTGGTGTTTATCAGTTTCACATTGCACTTGTGAGACTAGATTCAGAACCGCGGGTGTCCGAACTGTGAGGCCTTCTTTTCAAACTCTTTCCGAAAGGTGAGGCGCGGAAAAAGGCGAGTCCACAGTTTCTGGCGACTCTGCTAGGGATTTAGAGAACTTGACTCGAACTCATGATATGTTATTTTATCTACACTTATATGTTTCTTTGCATTTGCGGTGCGCCTAAGTCACAGCGTTTTCCATCTGCTATTCCTGAGCGGTTTGCAGGAGACTTGCTTGGAAAAGCTTGCCAAAAGGCTGACCGGTTGCGAGCTCTGCCACGATGGGAACACAACTCTTGGATCTGGACTACCGCTGTATCGTTTGATCCTCCTTTCACTTCTCGGTGTTAGGTGTGAGAGGTATATTAGGTGGTCTTGCTGAGGTACCCTTTTGACCAATCGACCTAGTTGCATATCGGAAGCCGTAGAGATTGTTCCAAACTAGGACAGGTTGCTCACGCGAATGCAGGAATTGTTTGAAACCACTTGTTTGTGTAGTGAATCCCTAGTTCTTGACGAAATTAGGACAAGGTAACCCAACCCCATCATAGGGGTGTTTTGGCTCTCGCTTGCTTGATACGTGCTTTTAGAGTGGAACTCTGTAGGAATGTATATATCAGTTGCAAATCTAGGTATCAGTTTGAGGGTATCATTTTTTGGGAGGTAGAAATTCAGTGTTTGAGTATAGTTCTCCAGCTTATGATTGCAACAACGTGTTGTTTCTGTCTGAGTCAAGGTGCTGTGCGGTTTCTGATTTTTGTTTCTTTTTTACTTTATTTTTCTTTTTGCAAGGTAGTCTTTCACCATTGTTTCAGACGATTCTGTTACCCTCTAAGCACTTTGGACTCGAGTTAGAAGGATTTGTAGATCTGGGGATCTAGTCAGGGGACATCCAGTGTTTGTTTCACTCCCGCCGGTTGCTAGACGGAGGAAGATTCGCCAGAATTCGCCAATTCAGCAGTCACCGTTTACCTCGCCTGTGCCCAGTCAGGCCCACTCATCTACTTCCACTCCAGACAGAGAGTATTCGCCAGTTTTGGTAGTTCAAAGTCCTTCAGTCAACATGGAAGACATGCTTCGCCAACTCCAGTAGACTATTGAGAACATGTAGCTAGATGCTGCTCGACAAGCTGAGACCACAGCTTGCCAAGCAGAGGTAATAGAAAGGCTCTAACAATAGCAGCCACAACCTGTAGTAGCCTTAGCATCCTATGCACCCCCAGCGAGAATTCCAACACCCGAGGTCACAATTAATGTCTAGGAAAATGTAGGCATTCAGGCAGATCCCATCCTACCTCAGACCTCTAAGGCACCAGTTTACCAAGCAGAGGCACTGTTTGAATTCGAGGTCGACCTTACTGCACTAAAAGTGAGCAAGCTGGAAAAGCTCTTTAAACGGGCACATGGCTTGAATTCGATCCCTGATATTGAGGATGGCTATTCTGATTCGGCGGTGACGTTGCCAGATAGATTCAAGATGCCGCATATAGACCGGTTCGATGGTTCCGGGGATCTTATGGTCCATCTACGGCTATTCTCTGATATCCTACGACCCATGGGTCTCACCAGACTACAGAATTTGTCGCTCTTTGGCCGGACCCTATCGGATATAGAAGCCATCTGGTATGCCAAACTTGAAGACTTTGTTAAGAGAAACTGAGAGGAAATGACCGAGGCCTTCATAGCGCAGTACTTCTACAACACTCAGATCGAGGTCACAACTCGTGATCTCGAAGCAACTCGCTAGGAGCCGAAGGAGGGCTTCTCGGATTTTGTGACCTAGTGGAGGGCCAAGGCCTCTATGATGCCTGTCCGGCCATCTGAAAAGGACCAAATCAGAATGGTGGTCCGTAACTTGCAAGGAAGATTATTATAGAAAATGATAGTCTTGCCTTTGTCTACTTTTGTTGACCTCCACGAAATAGGAGTACAAATTGAGGATGCAATGAAGCAGGGTCTGATAGACCACGAAAAGAAGCAGCCCAAGAGGGCTTTCATACGCAGTTCCAATGCGACTACTAGCGGTAGTGCAGCTACAAGGCCTTTAGATGTGAATACTGTCACTATCACACCCAAGACCGCCAACCCCTTTGCTGGCACATCCAATACAACTTCCCAAACCTCCAGCCATCAGGCCCGAGGCCAGAGGGTCTTCACACCGCTCTATATGTCCTTATCCGCAGCCCTGAGGGTCCTAATCAAAAAGGGGCATCTTAAGCCGTTAGAACAACGCCCACTGCCAGATCCTCTTCCTCCGAAACACAACCCGGCCAAATATTGTGCTTTCCACCAACAGCATGGTCATGATACTGATCAGTGCTTTAGATTGCGTCATGAGATTCAAGATCTCATTGACAACAAAGTGATAACGCCTCCCGAAAAGCCCAATGTCACTACAAATCCTCTCCCACCACATAACCAACCCCCTCCACCCTGACAAATAAACCTCATTCATAGATTGGCCGTTCCTTATGACCCCAGTATATACATCACCCCCTCCCACCTACCTAAACCGTCGTTGTTCATCTCCAAGAGCACAGATTTGTGCATGATGAACACGTCAATAATCCAAACTAAACCCATGGTGGTGATAGTGGAAGATGGAGGGGGATCAACTGTGGTGGAGAATACCAGTCTAGTGCCTGAGGGTCCCATAGATTTTTCTGAGGAGGAATATAACCCATGCCGTTATATTATACTGGCCAATCAGGCCAAATCAGAAGTGGAGTTGCCAACAGGAGTGGAGGTCAGTGTAGTCCGGGAGGATGGCCCAAGCCAGGGATTAGATGATCTAGCCGACCTGGAGGAAGACAGCGACAATTTACAGTTCTTTGATGAGCAAGATTCGGAAGATGTGCACATTAATTGGTTTGATCTGAACGGGTTGACAGAAAAATCTGGGTGGCTCAATAATGAACCTGATGTGGATGAGGGACTTCAACCAAAGCTGGAAGAGCTAGAAGCAGGAATTGCTACAAAGGTCGGAAGGGCCGAGGACAAAGAAAAATTGCTGGAGAGCACTGGTATTAAGAATTCAGCTCAGAAATTGAGCATTGTTAGTACTGCTAATACGGAACAAGAGGCCGCACTGAAGTGGTTTGAACAGGAAAGGGATGAGAATAGTTAGAAAGCTGGAAAAGCCAAACACCCTGAGGGGGATGACTGTGATGTAAGAGTAATTACAACGGAATCGAACAATTGCTTGCCGGTTGCCAGAGAAGTATGGTAGGAAGATGATGATCTGCATCTTGCCCACACTGATGAGGATTGGGGCCGAGACCTGCCAGACGACACTTGGTACTCTGAGGAGGTGGATCATATGACTAGAAGCGAGCGGTACTTCAAGCCCCCACACTTAGACCAACCCGAAGCATCCGGATAGGATAAAGAGACTGAAAAACAGAGGGAAAAGCTATTAGAGGAAGAGGCTGTGCTGAAACAGTTGAAGAAGATTCAAGCAGACATATCTATTTGGGGTTGCTTATGGCTTCACGCGTGTACCGGCAAGCTGTACTGTCAGCAATGTATAAAGCTAAACTATCTATCGACACAACCCTGGAGCAACTGGTAGGACTTGTCTTCCAAGGAGGTGCTGTGCCAGCTTTGACCTTCTCGGATAAGGAATTGCCACCCGAAGGCTCCACGCTAAATAAACCACTATACATATCAGTTGAGTGTAGAAAGAAGTGGGTGCCAGTTGTATTAGTTGACACTGGGTCTGCAATCAATGTTTGCCTGTCTTGCATAGCCTATGCTATTGGCTTGAAGCCAGCAGATTTTGTACCAACGGCCCAGGTGATCGGGCTTACGACAACACAAGCAGAGAGGTGATGGGAACAGTTCAGATCAGAACACAGGTGTAGACACCCCATTTTTGACCGTCCTCAAGACTTGGACGCCACCGTTGGAACGCTCGGTGATTATCCGTGATTGTGTTTGTTTTGAGTTCCCAGCTGCGCGTCGTGCCTCAGGACCTCTCAACCGGCTTGTTCTGTGCTTGGTTTTACACCAAGACTTGTGTGTTTTTGCATTTGAGGGTAGGGGGAGGCTTGTTAGCCATCCCTGGAGACCACTGGCCCTTCCCTACCATCGCCGGCACTCCCTTTTGGCCGTCGGCACTGTTTTCTCAAACACTTTGGTAGGTCGGCACTTTATGTTGCCGACCGGCACTTTTTTGTGCCGGTGACTGTTTTGGCCGGCCGGCTTGCACCCTTTGAACCCCTGGGACATGGTGCATGCCAGCTGTGCCAGCTGGAATGCACCATCACATTCCCTCGTGCACAGGTGTGGCCATTTTGCACCCTTTGCACCCTTTGCACCCTTTAAGCTTCTAGAAGCTTGCACCTTTGGCCAAGCTTCTTGGAGAAGCTTGGCCAGCTGTCTTGGCTTCTCCAAGAAGCCAAGACCCCTTTGCACCCCCCTTGAACCTTTTTGTCTTGCTTAGCCATTAAGTCTTGGCTTTAGTTTGCCTATATAAGCTCATTTCATCTCCCTTGAGCTAGGTTAGAATCTTTGAAGGCAAAAACCAGAGATATATCTCTATATCTTTGATATATATCCATATATATCTATATCTCCCTCTCCCTCATCCTTGTGTGTGTGTTTTAAGCCTAAAAGGTGTGTTTTACCTTACTTTTGCACCATTACACACACCATTACACCTTAGCTCGAGATTGAGAGACTTAGAGGGTTGTTTGTTGAAGTTTTGGACTGACTTTGATCACTAGAGAGTGGCTGGACCACCTGTTCTTCAAGGGATCTTCAAGGGTAAACTCTTTACTTTAGTTTCCCCATTCTTGCAACTAGTTTCTACCCCTCTTGCTTTGTGTTTTGAGCTTTGTCTATAACTGAAAAAACTCTTGTTTTTACTTGCTCTTGAACCTTCATTAAGGTCATTTTGTGGTTTGAGTAAAGGCTCACCCTTTTAGGCTTTGTTTGGCCATTTTGGTGTCTTTTTGGTAAGGCTTTGTTTACTTGGTGTTTTTGGTCTTCTCACCACTGAAAACCAGTGGGTTTTCAGTGGTGAGGAAGGTGTCTTGAAGTCTCATATAGGGGAGGGACACCCCTCTCCCCTTTGTCCCTTGCTTGCCTTTGTTTTTGGCCAAAAAAATAGCATGTGTGCATGGTTGGTTTTGGCTTCATTTCAAAGCATATTTGTGGTTAATATGATATGTTATGCCTCTGTTTTAGGTTGGATTTATGGCCCTTAACATGCCTCTCATACTTGCTTTGTAATGCTTTACTTTGCTTAGAAATGTGTCATGCCATTAGCCTACCATATCCTCATGTTTTAGCCTTGCATGTTATAGCATTTGATCTTGATTTGCCATGAAAAGGGGCTGTTAGCCATTGTTTTTGCCATGTTTGGCATGTTTGGTATTGTTGTCTTGCTTGTGGGCTTGTAAGCTTTGGGTGTGTGAGTCCTTAGCATGATTAGTCTACCTTAATCTTATGATTTGGCATCATTTTAGATCATATTTCAGTCCCTAATCCATGCCCTCATGCTTGCATTCATTTCCTCGTTCATGCTTTGAAAGTGTGCCTTTCTATGCTTAGGAATAGGCTTAATGCATGCTTGTTTTGTTTGGGGCATTTTGGGGCTGCCATATAAGGGGATTTGGGTGTATTTTTACATGCTAAGAAACTGTTTTTGGTTGTCCAACATGTGCCATGAGTGGTCATGTTAATGGTAGTTAGATGCTCTCTTGGTGCCCTTGGTTTTGGGCCTATTTACTTGCATGCTTGTATAGCATTTTGCTCATGTTTTGGGGCACTTTTTGCCACTGTTTTGGGGAGGTTTGAGGTCTCCCCCATGGTGGTTAAGGTCACCATTGTATGCTTATTATATGCTTGTTGCATGCTTGGTTCATTAAGTGTTGTAGTAGGTTGGTCCCATTGCTTGGATGGTCCCTATAACTTGCATTACATTGGCATCTTGCATGCATGAGTTTCATACCTTTGTCATGATAGGTTGCATTGCATTGGGTATGCCTTGCATCTTAGACCCATGTTGCATCATTTGAGCCATGTTACATGACATGCATTTCATTACTTGGTTTGGGGTGTCAAACCAAGTATGGGAAATGAGGGGTGTTTGTACCTCAAGTGACAAAACACACCTCAATTTCCATGTCACTAAGGCCCTTGATCTTGGCATGATAGGGACTTAGTTACCATTGTTGTGTTGCATGCATAATACCATTAAAATGCAACCTTGGTTCCTTAGGCCGTCATGCATCAACATGCATAATTGATGGCCCAGGAACCAAGGGCCATGTCTCCTTGAGTCCCCAAACATGATAGGAGGCAGTGGCCGTGCATACATATGCCTAAAAACCCATGCCATGTATTGCTGGTCTGCTGCTGCTGTCAAACTGTCCCCTGCAGGAACTTTCTGCCGACCGGCAGTATAATGTGCCGACCGGCACTATATTTTCATCCGATAGCCTCCAGAGCAGCCGATGGTCAATTTATGCAGCCGGTGGTCATTTCCTCTAGCCAGTGGTGTACTGCAGTTCATTTGGAAGATGTCCTGGGACTTTGGCAGTTTTTCAGAAAGGCAGGGCAGTGGAAACAGAGGCAGCAGTGGTGCGGTATGGGCTTTCCGGGCGGGTCGGATTCGAGCATGCATCATTCGCACATCCCGAGGCAGGGCTGGGGCCCTTTTCTTTCATGATTAATATTAATTTGATAATTAGAAATTTCTGTAATAATTTATTTATTCTGTATTCGGACTGTATTATTTTTGGACTGTATATTCTTTTGGTCCCTCCGAGCGAGGGCATAATTGTAATAAGTGTGGGTGAGTGGTTTGTATGTCTTCCAACCCCCACTTCTTTCTCCCTTTTATTTACCTGCTTATGATGGTAGATTAGGGCACGTCTATTTTAGCATACCTTATGCAATGCATGCGTGCATCCATGCATTTGTCTAAACATGCACCGGGCTCGGTACATCATACAACTGCATCGTACTCTCAATTTCCAAATTGAATACGTGCATCGAATGATTGCATTTCACATGCCATTTTAGGATTAGCCGAGCCTACTCTAGATTGCACCCTTGCCTGCGATGCATTAGTCATCTTAACATGAACTAGGGCACGCATGTTTGCTAACTAGTTTTTGTTTTGGCACGGAGTACGATGTAAGTATTTATGCTTTAGCATATCGCATGCGTGTGAATGTTAACATGACAGTATGCTTACCATGCGGCTAAATGCTTACATGAGATAAACTGCTTGAATGCCTGTGGGTGGAGGTTGGGTTGCTTGAGTTGGAAAACTCATTGAAATCTGTATTTTAGCCTACTTGCGAGTAGCAAAACCCGAAGCATTTTCAAAACAAACAGATATGCAATGATTATTTCCGAATTAGGCAATCTAGTCTATACTTGTTTTGCTGTGCGCATAACATAGTAATTCTAGGCTAATAACCGGAATAAGAATATTTAATGTTTTCAAAATCGGATATCACGGTTAGTAGAGGCCGGTTTTCGAACCGGGCGAAAGGGGGTGCTCATAGCTGACCTTCCCCGATCGTACCCAAGCTCCCGAGCCAAGACTACTTTGGTTATGACGGACACGTGGCCTTCGGCACCGAGTCAGGGTTTCCTAAATTCCCCCATTAAAAAATATTTAGGTGGCGACTCTGTAATCTGGTAAAGCAGTCCATGTTTGGCACTACTTTTCAAAAAAATCTGTTTTTCTTCAAAACGATTTGCCAGAGTTGGACTCTTTGGTTCAGATTTAGAACCGCAACACAAAAGGGAGTCCGAACTGTAGCGAGGTCCCCCGCGGGCTTGTTACAACAGGTCAGGCCGGCCCAACAGGATATTGAGTTTCACATCCTGGACATTCCGGCTACTTTCAACTTGCTACTTGGGCGACCCTGGCTGCACCCAGTAAAAGCTGTTTCTTCTATCTTGCATCAAATGCTGAAGTACCCTCTTAGAAAGGGGCTAGCCATTGTGTTCGGGAATTTGTCTATACATCCTCTGCCAGAGGTTGCTACACCCGTATTGGAGATTATACATGGCGACAAGCATGTTTTCTTGTCTGGTTTACCCTGGCTGAGGCCCGGGTGGTGCAAAATATCTTAGCTGTTGATGAGGGTTTATACGTCAGCGCACAATCTGTATACCTCATGAACAAGCTACAACATGTGCCCAGGATGGGATTAGGAAAGAGCATCCGGAAGGGCGTTACTGCACTAGCCGAAGTGCCACATAACCCTTATGTCTTTGGCTTGGGCTATACGCCCACCAAAGAGGACTGGGTAAAGAAAGGGAAGGAAATGGCCAGAAGAGCCAGAGCAAAGCAAAGTGGGAAACACTATGAGCTTGTGCATAGGCCAATTCAAGGAACTTTGAATGGCTGCTTTGTCAGGGAGGGGGAAGACTTCCCATTTTACAGCTTTCTTGAGCCATGGTTGAACTCCAAGAAACGGCGTCTACCCGGCTTCGAGACTTTCTTCGACGTACAGCTACAAGAGGGTGAAGCCATAGAGGAACATACTGAATTAACTCCTGAGGCTGAATAGAGTACGGAGGGTGAGTCCAACAGTAGTGAACTTGAGATAGGAGCAGCACTGACATGTCTTCTTTCGGATCCTCAGATCAAACTAGAGAGCTTGGGGGATGACCTAACCGTTTCCATGATCGGAGACCAATCAGGTGTGGACCCTTCCAGTGGTATTTTGGATGCATCCAATGCACCATCCCTCACTTGGCAGCTAGAGAAGGGTTTTCTGTCCAGTAGTTCTGAATCAGGTAGTGAGCCGGAATCCGATTCCACAGAGTTTGTGGAGTCGGAATCAGATTCTAGTTCTTCTGAGTTGGAGTCCGGTATTTCTGGGGTTGATAACCCGGATACCGTAGTTTTGTCCAGGTCGTCTTTTTCTTTTTCTTTTAAGTCGGTTGTAACCAAGGAATTAGATGGGCTGGATCTTTTGAATGAGAATGCTGCGGCAGATTCTGAGTACTTTTCCGTGCCTCTTGTGTATTGCATTGATTATGATTTTCCAAATTTTAATAAAAACGATGAGGAAGGAATTCCTCTAGTTTTGAAACATTTGATTGATCGAGAGGAAGAGAGGTTTGTAAAACCCCTTGTTGATGAAATCATTCCAATTAATGTGGGTACTAAGAAGGATCCGCGTCTGGTCCAGATCGGGTCCACGTTGTCTTCGGAGGAGTGTGAGCGCTTAGTCACTTTATTAAAAGATTTCAAAGATGTTTTCACGTGGTCCTACAAAGACATGCTTGGAATCGATCCTGAGATTGTACAGCATCGGATCCCTTTTGACCCCGAGGCCCGACCCGTCAAGCAGAAGTTACGGAGAATACGCTCGGATTGGGCTTTGAAGATTAAGGAATAGTTCACCAATCAAATAGATGCAGGGTTTTTGTTAGTATCTGAGTATCCGACTTAGTTGGCTAACATTGTTTCGGTGCCAAAGAAAGATGGCAGAATTCGAGTGTGTGTGGATTTTAGAGATCTGAACAAAGCTAGTCCGAAGGACGAGTTTCCTCTACCGCACATCGATAAATTGGTGGACTTCACCGTAGGCCATGCGTTGCTCTCCTTCATGGATGGATTTTCTGGTATAACCAGATTCTGATGGCAACCAAGGACAGAGAGAAGACTGCCTTCACCATGCCGTGGGGAACCTACTATTACAGGGTGATGCCGTTTGGCTTGAAGAATGCTGGGGCTACCTATCAACGGGCTGCAACCACAATTCTACATGATATGATCCACAAAGAGGTCGAGGTGTACGTGGACGACATGATTTTCAAGTCCAAGGAAAGAGAGGGCCACTACACCGTCTTGAAGAAATTCTTTCAACGGATCAGAGAATATCAGTTGAGGCTGAATCCACAGAAGTGCACTTTTGGCGTAATAGTAGAGAAAATGCTGGGTTTCTTGATCACACAGAGGGGCATCAAGGTAGATCCTTCCAAAATCAAGGTCATCCTAGAAATGCCACCACCAAGGACTGAAAAGGAGGTGCGAGGCTTTCTGGGTAAAGTGTAATTCATAAGACGATTTATTTCTAAATTAACCTTGACTTGTGAACCACTTTTTGGTCTCTTGAAGAAAGGAAAGAAATTCCAATGGGATGACCGATGTCAGTTTGCTTTTGAGCAGATCAAGCAGTATCTTCAGAACCCGCTTGTGTTGTCGCTGCCACAGCTGGAAAAGCTGTTGATTTTGTATCTGTCAGTAACGGACACAACGATGAGATGCATGCTTGCTTAAGAATCTGAAGCTAGGGTGGAGAAAGTCATCTATTACCTGAGTAAGAAAATGCTGGGCCATGAGACCCGTTACACCCTACTGGAGAAGGCTTGCTTAGCCTTGGTATGAACTACCAGGAAGTTGAGGCACTACTTGTTAGCTCACTCTATAATTCTAGTTTCGAGATTAGATCCTATCAAATATCTCTTTGAGAAACCAGCACTTACGGGTAGGCTAGCCCATTGGTTGCTTCTTCTTTTCGAATTTGATCTGAAATATGTCACTCGCAAGTCTGTCAAGGGGAGAGCAGTAGCAGAGTTTCTAGTAGATCAACCCAGTGGAGGGGATGAAGCGGTAGAATACCTATTCCCAGATGAAGCCATTCTGCAAGTCGAGGAAGAAACTTGGACAATGTACTTTGACGGAGTGTCTAACCAGTATGGTTATGGGATAGGGGTGTTTCTGATAGCACCCGACGATTCCTATATACCTTTAGCCTTCAAACTCTGGTTCAAAGTATCCAACAACGAAGCAAAATACGAGGCGTGTATTGCTGGTTTGGAAGTCACCCTGGAACTAGGGGCAAAAAGGTTAGACGTCATCGGGGACTCAAACTTGGTTGTGTCTCAAGCAAAAAGAGACGAGAAGGTTAAGGAAGAAATGATGAAAATCTATCACCAAACCCTGGATGTTCTGATTCCTAGGTTTGAGAAGCTGACCTTCACGCATATGTTAAGAGAGCACAATAGGTTCGCTAATGCCTTATCAACTCTATCTTCCATGATAGACATCTCGTTGGGAGTCCGGATGCGTCCGATCATTATTGAGCAGAGATATGCGCTGGCCTACGAGCTTATCGTCGTAATAGATAAAGTGCAGGATCAAAACCCCTGGTATTATGATGTCTGGAACTTCTTGGAAAAGGAGGTTTATCAACTAGGGGCAAATGCTAAAGATAAAAGGGCAATACGGCGAATGGTCGTTCAGTTTGTCATTTGCGGGGGTAAGTTGTATAAAAGGGGTCATTTGGGAATGCACAAGCTGTGTGTTGACGCAGAAAAGTCGAAGCGCCTAATGGAGGCTATCCATCGAGGAGAGTGTAGAGTACACATGAGCAAAGTAATACTAGCCAGGAAGATTCTCAGGCAAGGTTATTACTGGTCTACCATGAAGGAGGATTGTATTGGTTTTGTTCAGAGATGCCACAAATGCCAAATTCATGCAAATCGCATGAATATCCCACCGTCGAAGCTGTACAACATGACTTCACCATGGCCTTTCTCAGTCTGGGGAATTGATGTCATTGGGGCAGTTACACTGAAAGGGTCAAATGGGCATGAGTACATTCTGGTGGCAATTGATTATTTCATGAAGTGGGTGGAAGCTCAGTCTTATGCAGTGTTAAAAGTAGCGCATGTGGCTAAGTTCATACGCAACAACATTATTTGCCGTTTTGGAGTCCCTAATGAGATCATTTCAGACAACGGCTCCCATTTTAAGAAAGAAGTGATCAACTTGTTGGAAAAATACAGCGTGGCTTTTCATATGTTATCCATATATCGGCTATAAGCCAACGGAGCTGTTGAGGTCGCCAACAAGAACATCAAGCACATTTTGTAGAAAATGGTTGAGACTTACAGGGACTGGCCAGACAAATTGCCATTTGCTCTCTGGGGCTATAGGACTTCAATTCGGATATCTACTGGGGCAACTTCGTATTCTCTAGTTTATGGGATGGAAGCTATTCTGCTGATTGAAATAGAGGTTCCGTCGTTGTGGGTTATGGCTGAGTGCCAGATAGCAGAAGCGGATTGGCAACAGGGTAGGTTCGAGGAACTAATGCTATTCGATGAGAGGAGGCTGAAAGCGCTATACCATGTTTAGGGTTATCAATGTAGGATTGCCAGGGCTTTTAACAAAAAAGTTAAGTCTCGGAATCTTAAGGAAGGGGATTTGGTACTGAAAGACAACCGAGCTCCCATCCATGACCTTAGGGGCAAGTTCAGACCCAATTAGACTGGTCCTTACATTATTAAATCAATTTGGTCGGGTGGAACTGTCATTCTTATGGACCTAGATGGCCTAGAATTCTCTCAACCAATCAACATGGACAAGTTGAAGAAATACTATCCTTGAGTGGCTCACTAGGCTGAAAACCCGGAAGGGAGACCTAGGCAAAAATTAGAGCACAAAAAATTAGAAAGAAGAAAAACTGAGCTCGCAAGGTTGAAAACCCAGAAAGGGCGGCCTTGGCAAAAGTTAGAGTGTAAAAGGAGAGTGTTAATACCCGAGTGAACCTGAACCGAACTATGTAAGGCCTGATTCCCATCTTCGGGATATGTAGGCAACTTCATTCTGAAGTCTGGTCGTAAACACCTCCAAATCAACTATGTCTATGTGTTTGATCAAGGCATCCTTGTCTGTTCGTTATTTGAAAGATCGGTTGTGATCTTTACCCTGAGAGAAGAGCTATTTGAAAGATCGGTTGTGATCTGTACCCTGAGAGAAGAGCTGATTACAGTGTTGAGCAATGCTATTTAGTCTAGGGGCAATTTTCTATTTCTGGATTCAGGGTTGTACATCTCGAGGATAGATTCTAGGTATGTCAATTGTGATCCTTATCGAAAATGGTTTTGAAAAGTTTTAATAAAAGTTGATTTTGTTCAAATTAATCTTTTTATAACTTAGACCATTTTTTTAGACCAAAAGGAAAATTTTCAGTACCCACAACTTCAATTTCATTGACTTCAATACAAAGTTCTCTAACTCTTGATACAAATCAAAGTTGCTTTTATTACATTCAAAAAGAAAACTTGAAAATTTAGATCAAAGCAATAAACTCGGGACACAGATGAGTTAGGTGTTCCTGCGTCCCCTCCCTGCGCTTGTGGAAGCTTCCGATGCTAAAGTAGGCCCGGTTTGCGCCTCATCTTCAAGCCAAGCTAGGCATTCACCAGAAAGGGAGCAACTGAAATTGGGAGCGGAAGCCAGAAGTTCTCTTGTCCTCCAAGCATTGGGGTATCGAGCCAACTGTGAACCTCGGATTTGGAATGAAGCTGGGTACTCTACCCCCTCTTCTGGGCAAGACTGGTCATGTCCGAACTGACACCTGACCTGGAATGGAAAGTAGAATACATAGTGTCTCAGGCCAATCAGTTGAATACCGGGTTACCGAGCCATGTTGTAGCTCATCTCGAGCAGATCAAACCAGGGGTAGTGCCAAGTAATATCAACAGTAGACCTGTTGCGCATCCAATGGCACCACCACGATTCGTTCGGGAAATCAACTAGCTGTCGGCGAAAAAAATAGCCTCGTGCTAAATATGCAGGTCAAGAGTCCACTACTTTCAACCTATCCATGAGCCATATCTAGGAAGGGATGAAAGAAAAGAGAGATTAAAGAATAGAGAGGTATATGTGGAGAGAAAAAGTGAGAAAAGGGCTTTGAGAGAAAAACAAAGCTTCAGTGCCGAGTGATGTGAGAAACGCATATGAGATAGGGTGGAAAACATTACTTGAAGAAGTAGTGGACTTCCTGCAAATTTGGTTGTCTCCCATCGATGGAAGGCGTCCAAGCTTGTTAAAGTCTCGGCCAGTGTCAAGCCGATGCAGCTGTTGCCCTCTTTCAAACCTTGGGCGCCTTTAATCAAACGAATACTAGATCCACCAAAACCCGGGGCAAGAAGAAAATGAGCTAACATGCACAAACAAAGGGTATGTTGCCGAAAACTCTACCAAAGACGGTCACTGCAGTCACCGGCGTCAGAAAATCGATGAAAGAGGCTAGGGATATCCAGCTCTCCGTTGCGAACCAAGAATCGAGCCTCATGTGAAGTGAGCCCACACATCCTTCCTAAAGCTTGGATGTGACCAAAACGGGATTGAGGCAAGATTTCCTCGTCACACCGGGATTCCATCAAAACTTGGAATTCTTCAATTGTAGGGCATATTTGTTGTCCCCCAAAGCTGAAAACATGTGTGATCGGGTTCCAACACCTAGCCGCGGCGTGGAGGAACGGAAAACACAGTGGCGAACGACTTAGTGGGAATAGTGCATTTACCCTGAAACCTCGAAAATTAACTTTTTCCGAGCCATCCAAAGTTGCAATCCAATTTGAGAGTTTTTCGGCAAAGAATAGCTCCATTTGTGGTAAAAACAGAGCTGGAATGAAGAAACTACGAAGTCCCAACTTTTATAGAAGATAAGGCACTGAATTGAAGACAGGTGGCAATAAGCTGGAGGTTCCTCACATTTATGGCCGACCGACCAGTGGTGATGGCCGACAGGCCACGTTTGTAGCCGACTGGCCACCATTGGTGGTCGACAGCTACCACTGGTGGCCTACAGTCTCCATTTGTGGCCGACGACCTCTTGGTCTATCTTGTGGTCCACCTGTATGTTGAGAGTGTTGAAAACCTGTGCTTTGCTCTGCTTTTTGCGCATTCTAAGGTCTTGTTTTCAGTCCCTTTGGGCTTGAGCATGTTCATTTCAGTTGTATTCGTCTTGTTTTGCTTATCGAGTTATATTTATGTTGTTTATCAAATTGTTGTATTGCTTATCGACTTGTATTTGTTTTGTTTTTGCTTGTCGAGTTGTTGTGTTGTTTATCGAGTGTTTATTGTTAGTTGTTTATCGAGTTGTCTTACTTTGTCTGTTAAGTGTTGGTCGGTTCATTACCTGATTAAGAAAGTGCCAGTACAATGCGCAATTTTCAATCAAGATCAATCTCGTTTTTATGCTATGCGATGCTCATAATGGAAAATATAACACTTTTTCATCGAAAAGCTATTTTCATTCCGATCATGGTCACTTTTTACAAAAGAGTACAAGTTTTAAAGTAAAATAAAACCTGTCTAAAGCTGTACAAAGTGCTAAAACTACTAACAACAAGAAACAAAGCCCGAAAAAAAAAAAAAACATAAATCAGCGCCAGCTATCTCAGGCTTGAGAGGTCCTCTTCGTCCTCTTTCTGGGCGGAGTCTTAGAGCTATCTTCGTCAGCGCCACTGCCTGCACCTCCTTCTGAACCGGAGTCTGAACCAGAGTTATCTCCGCTCTCTGCCTTAGAGCCTGACTCAGCATCATCGCCATTAGCAGAACCCGAGCCAGCGTCATCGTCTCCACTCTTAGATGACTCGGTGTGCTAACCCACAGCCTCCTCGGTCTCGCTAGTCTCAACGTTGTCATCGCTCAGAGTGGGCTCTGAAGGGCTCTTTCGGTCTCGACCACGATGTCCCCCTCAGTCGTGTGTCGGAACCTGCCTCTCTCTCCTCCTTGCTGCTGGTGCTACTGGTCTCATCGGTATGGGTAGAACCTGAAAAGGGCAGTTCATGTCAGTTACAACATATGTATCAGATGTGATGCAGAAGTCAGATACAGTGTGTGAGTGCAGTGTGTCAGATGTGATCTATAGATGTAGTGTATCAGTGCAAATATGAGAAGTTTTCAATTGAAATGTCAGTGTCCGTGTGTTATTGGAAATTTGATGCATGGAATGTAAAACTAAAGAGAACAACTAAATACCATGGAGACTGAGCAATGCCTCTCTCCTCAATATCATCCCCTCGAATGAAGCCACTAGCTCAAGTAATCCCTCAGTGTACCCTGTAGGTGCCTACAAATGCATTGGGAATGATCAATGTCCAGAAGGAATGAATATCAGAGAGAAAGGAAAAAATGAAAACTGTAGTACATACCGGAGGTGAGTTAGGAGCTCTGACATATCTATGACCAGTCGTCGGAGGCTCAATCGGAATCTGGTAAGCCTCTCCGGTGTACCGCCAACATGTCAACTTGGTTGGAAGCTTTGGCCAATCGAAGCCCTGTCTAGTGGTGGGCCCCATTTGGCCTTACTTCTTGATGCTTGAGCCCTGCTCGTCGAAGGGACGTCTGCTGCCCTCCCTGTACGAGCATGAGTACTCGTCAAGGAGGCATGAGATGCGTCTGGATAAATGTCGCATAGTCCCCCTCTCTGAGAAAGTAGTTGGCATCCAGGCCTCGAGTAAAGTCGATCACCTCCCTAGAGAAGAGGCTCTTTGTAGCCCGCATGGATGGCGAAGGCGACATGGGAACTACCTGCAGTAGTAAACCCAACATCTGACGTATGAAGTGCTTACCTAAGAACCAGGCTCAACAGACCGGGCCCTCGAGCACAAGCCGATAATGAGAAGCCCCCCGAGCGCTAGCAAACTAGTCACTAACACCCTTAGGCATCATCGCCTAAGGCTGCCATGAGATTTGCAAACAGAGAATGCACAGATTGTTAGTTGCCATTATGTATGCAATATGAAGCAGAGCTGAAGTAAAGTAGCAATAACTATGAGTTTTGAGTTACCTCTGCCATGGTCACGATGTCAAAGTACCGATGAAAGAATGGAAAGGTCTCCCTGGTCCTCCTCTCGCACCTGCTGTCGTACCAATGAGAGTAAGGTACAACATGAGGCATCTTCACCTCCGGCTCTAGGGCAAGGGTGGGAAAATATGCATATACCCACAGTTGCAAAAAGTAAAAGGGCAATAGTGAGTATACAATAGATAAACACAGGCAATGCAAAAAGTAGAATATGTGTGCAATGTGTAGAGAGTGCAAAATACAGAGAGAATGTAGAAAGCATAATGTATAGTATAGCATATAGAAAGTACAAGTGCAAAGCAGGGATCAGACTATGTGTGTGTAGTGTACAGAAAGTGCAAAGCAGAAAGCATGGTAGGAAATGCAAAACAGAAAAGTAAAGCATACCTCCAGGCTCTCCAGTAGCTGCCAACTTTGTTTCTGCTCCTGTGGGATGTCGAGCTCATATATCCGTACAAGGTGGCCAGGCCAGCGCCGCCTCAGTCGTAAAGTCAGACTTGAGACAAGTCCACCAGGGCGCTCAAGAGATACAGACTTACAGTGTTTGCCCTGTCGGCGAATAAAGTGGTGCCGAAAAGGAACATTAAGAAGCCTCGGGAGTACTGCTCGATCTCCTCAGGGGTCTCTGGGCCTGTCCCTCTGAAATGCTCTGAGAACCAAGTATATCGCACCATCCCTGATCGGAAGATAGGTGGACGAGCCCCGAACAGGTAGATCCAGGCGGCCTCCCACTCGTCTATGTCTGTATTGTAAGGGATCGGATGACCCCCTACTTCTATGCCAGTGAGCATGGCGAAGTCATGGGGAGTCATCGTTATCTCTCCCGTGGTAGAGAAGTGGAAAAAGTTGGTGGTATCCCACCACCTTTCTACCAGTGCGCCAAGTAAGGGCCTGCTCGCTATGAGGCGTGATAGCCCCATACAGAACAAGCCGAAGCCGGCCTCATCGATGATCTAGTGGATGCCGGTGGGGAGCTCCGTGTACCACTCCCTCGCGGATGTGGCTCCGTATCCTCTGATAGAGTATGAGTCCTCCTGTAATCAGAATGGGCGGATGAAAGGTAGTGTAAGAAATACAGTGCAAGAATATGTTTGACCTAAATAGATGAAAGGCAGTGTCAGAAATACAGTGCAAGAAATACGGGTACATTGAGAAAAATGTAAGAATACAGTGTATACCTCGGTGGCGCCGTAGGATAAATGGGACTCCGGCTCTCGTAGAAAGAGGTCCTTTGGCACACCTCGTGCAAACCCTCTGAAATGACAAATACTGTCGGGTGGAAGCACATGTGTCTTAGGATGATATGTCTTTGGGTCAAAGGGTCGAACCTTGGGTGGTAGTGGTACAGGCTTGGGATCTGCCTCCATCCCCAAAGAAGATCCGTCATGTGGAATGTTGTCCGCCATCTGGAAATGAGGTGAGAAAGTGAGCGAAAATGAGGAAAATGGGTGAAAAATGCCAAAAGTCAACAAAAGTCAACCTAGGAGAGAGAAAAAGGAAAGAAAAAGTCAAAGCCCGAGAAACGACACAGAACCCAAGAAGAACTCAAGGGAAACAAGTCTCAAGTGGTGAAAATGAAGAAAAAAGCACCGAAATCAAATTTCAATCAGTTCAAAACGAAGGAAATCAAGAGGTTTTAGCGAATCAAACGTTCGTGGGGTGTTGGAAAACGCGTATAAAGCATAGATCTAGAGGAGAAAAGTGTCTAGAAAGCGAAAGGGATGATTTTCGGTAATGGGGAAGTGGGGAAATGAAGTTTGGGTGTGTTTACTTAAAGACCTGAGGAGAAAAGACCAAAATGGCCCTAATCTGCCATCGGTGGCCGACCGGCCACCAGTGGTGACCGACAGGCCACATTTGTGGCCGATAATGCTTGGAGGTGGTCGACATGTGGTAGACACCCTCCCCTGGTGGCCGACAAGTGCCCAATGCTCCTCCTTTGAATTTTGATGCTGTTTTGTGTCTTTATTTCTCAAGAAATGCAAGGAAAGTTCACTTTTAAGTTCCAATTACCTCTGCGGAAGCTCTAAACTGTGTCTTCGGAACATGATGTTTAGTGCTATTCAACATGAACGAGGTGTATCCTTCTAAAACATATTGCAACTCTTCTGAGAGGTAAATCGGAAGTTGCTACTCAATCCATTATTGCATAGAATATGCATCTCTCCATTATTGCATAGAATATGTTTTTGCTACTACTGCATGGAACATGCACTTCCCCCTTGTTGCATAGAACATGCTGTCAATACATTTGCATAGAACGTGCTTTTGTTTATTATGCATAGAACATGCATTCTTACTATGTTATGCTTGTTGAGTTTCTTTCTTATGCATGCACGATATTGTATGTACGGTTCATTCAGAGAAGTTTCAGGTGAAATCATTCCTGTCCTTCGAACCACTCCTTTCGGTTTAGAACACGTGGGTGCGTCTCGGTGTTCACACCACATTTTCTCTTCTCGCGTGCGGCGCGTTAAGACGCTTCAGTTTAGAACATGTGGGTGTGTCCTCGTGTTCATCACACCACCTTCTTCTCCTCTCGCGTGCAACGCGTTAGAACACTTTCGGTTAAAGACATTTGGGTGTGTCCCGGTGTTCTTGTTACCTCTTTCTCCTCTCGCGTGCGACGCGTTAGGACACTTTGGTTTCGAACATGCGGGTACATCCTGGTGTTCACCTACTATTTCCTCTCGCGTGCGGTGCATTAGGATGCTTTGGTTTTGAACACGCGGGTGAGTCTCGGTGTTCACCCTCTTTTTCCTTTCGTGTGCGGCGCGTTAGGATGCTTCGGTTTAGAACACACGGGTGCGTCCCTGTGTTCACATCACCTTTTTCTCCTCTTGCGTGCGACGCGTTAGGACGCTCTAGTTTAAAACATTTGGGTGTGTCCTTGTGTTCACACCATCTTTTTCTTCGTGTGTGCAAACGTGTTGGAATCTTGTTTGATGCCTCGGGTGTGCCCGATAGTTGTGTTGTTCTTTGCCTTTCCTGCGTGATCCGTGGTTAAGCTTGCATAATTTTCTTACATCCTTTCTACATGAAATGTGGTTTGGTTTATGTTTACTTACATCTATTCATGTTTGAGTTTGCTGTACCATGTTTCGGTTTAAATGTGGCATTTCTTTGCATAACATTTACGTCTACATGTTTTATTACAGCCTCATTACATGATCATAAGTTATATTCTTGCATCGTGCATATCACTTGTATCTTGCCCTAGAACTACGTTGGTTTGATTCCTTGCAAAGGGATATGTAGGCAGCTTGCGGGCACAACCGTTATTTGTCCTGCTTGTTCGTTTGTCCAAGTCTTTGGCCTTGTCAAAAATAAGTCGTCTCTGAGCTTTGACATTCACTCCTGTCATTTCATGACTTCTGAGTTCTATCAAAGAGGGGCAACTGTAGACACCATATTTTTGACCGTCCTCAAGGCTTGGACGTCATCGTTTGTGCATTCGATGATTGTGCTTGTTTGTGTTTGTTTTGAGCGCCCGAAGTCCTCAGCGGAATGCCTTGTCTTTAAGCCTCTAAACATTATCTGTTTTGTGCATGTTTTTGGACCAATAGCTTATTGCCTTTAGTCTGGAAGAGTGGGTGACCTGTCGGCTAGCCCCAGAGGCTGTCGGCCATGGCTTGTGCTTGTCGGCTACCAGTGGTGGCCAGCGACCATTGGTCTTTTTTTTCAAATATTTGTTGCCAGCTGTGCCAGTTGTTGCTCACTGAGCTGTATCTCCATACACGTGTATGGTGAGATGTTTCTAAGCTCAAGACTTGTTTTTCTATATATAGGGGGGTTCCTTCCCATTTTTGAGGGTTAGCATTTTTAGAACAAAAATATCTCTCTCTCTCTCTAGAATTCTCTCTCTTGTTATTTTGTACACATTTGCCTAGTTTCTCTTAGCTTTTGCATACCAACCCTTAACCAAATACTCTCACCTTTGGGCTGAGATAACTTGGGACCTTCTTTGAGCTCTAGAAGGCAGTTTGAGCTTGGATTATTGGCTATTTTGTGCTTTGCTTCAAAGGTATAGCACTTACCTTGTTTAAGCTTATTTTGTATCTTTGTTTTGCCATCTTTTCCAACTATTTTCGGATTGGTTTTGATCTGTCAAAAACTCTGTTTTTGTGACTTAAAAGTGTTGGTTTAAGGTCTCTTTGAGTTAGGGGGTGGTCCACCCTTCTTACTTCTTTACTTGTTAAGCTTTTGTACCATCTTTTCATCATTTTCAAATCAATTTTTTTTTTAGCCTTTTAACCACTGAATTTCAGAGGTTTTTCAGTGGTAAAAAACTTTGTTTTGAAATCCAAAATTGGAGGGGTTAGCCTCCTCTCCTTGTGTCTTGTTTGCATGTCTAGTTAGCCTCACATGTTAGCTTATTATTTTAGCTTTTTGTGGCTTAAGTTCAGCATGTTTTTGCCTCTGAAATAACCTATTTTGGCTCTATTTTGGGCTGGTTAGTTCAGTTGAGGCTTGTTTTGCATAGTTGTAGTGTAATTTCCTTCACAAGCTTGATGTTTAATGCCTTAATCATCATTATTTTGAGTTAATAGCATGTTTTGGTGTTGTTTTACACTTCATTTCAGCACCTAAAATCTCTGCAATCTCCCTCCATTCTTCACTCTTTTAGTTGCTTTGAAAGTGGCTTTCAACCTTTTGTTTACCTAAGTGTGAAATGAAGGTGTTGCACCTAATGGTTTAATCTCTTAGGGGGTTCATTACCAATAGTGTAATGCATCTTTCATGTCAAAAGCAACTTGTTGTTTGAGCCATCTTTCCATTAGAGGATACTCACCAATGGACAAATCAATTAAAGAATGGTTTTGGTAATTAAAATGAGTAAACAAAATTGGACAAGTAAAAGAGGTAAGATAAGCATCTTTCGTGTTGCATTGCACGTGTTCGAATCGGACGTTAATTCAAACATAAGGAAAATGGGACATTTCATACCCAAAAGTGATGAAATGTGCCACTTTCCTTTGTCACCATTACCCTTGATCATGCATGATAGGGTGGTGGTCCTTTTGAGTCTTGTTTTGCACTCATTAATTTGTACAAACTTGGTTCCTTGGCCATCATGCATGGAAATTGCTTGATTGATGGTTTGAGGGCCGAGAGTTATACTCCTTTGAACTTGTTTGATGGTAAGAACTTGTTTGATGGTAAAGGGGGTAACAGTATAAACAACCCTTGAGAATATACCGCTTTTGCCTCTATTTGCTCTCTGTTGCAGCAAGAGTTCAGGTTAGCAGTGGCAGACCGGCCATCAACAGTGGCCGACGGCCACCAATAGTAGCCAATCGACCATCAACAGTGGCCGACGGCCACCAATAGTAGCCAACCGGCCATCAATGGTCGCCAACAGCCACCATTGGTAGCCGACCAGCCATCAATGAAATTTGAACAGTATGTTGGTAAGGTGGAGTAGAGGTATTCTGGAAGTTTGCAGCACTGTTGGTGTTCAAATGTGCAAACAGAGGTGTTCAGTGGCAAGGCGGTGGCTTTTCGGGTGGAGAAACCAAACATGCATGCATTCCTCATTTCCCGAGGCCTTTTAGTTGCTTCGCTTAGTTAGTTAGTTGTAGCTAATTCTAGCAAGTGATGTAATTATTCAAGTAGATTAGCTAGTTAATTCATGTTGTAATTAATTAGACTAGTTGCTTTGTAATTAGTTAGTTAAGTGTTTAGCTAATTAATTTGATTTGTAATATTTAGTTAACTAGAGTAGTTAATTAATTCGGTTTGTAATAATTAGTTAGCTTAATTAGTATAGCTACTTAGTTAGCTTATTCATTCGGACCCTTCTTCGCGAGGGCGTAATGTTGTAATAAGTGTGCGTGCGTGTGTGTATGTCTTCCAACCCCACGTCTTTCTCCCTTTTATTTAATCACTTTCGATGGTTAGATTAGGGACATTTTCAATTAACATACTTTATGCTTGCATGCTTGCATCCATTCATTCGTATTGCATGCACCGAGGCTCGGCGTATCATTCAAACTGCATTGTCATTTCAATAATTCTTTGAATACGTGTTTAATCGCATGTTGTTCAAATCGATTCATATGCCATATTAGTAGCCGAGGCTATTGATTGTATTATTGTATGCGTTGCATTAGGCATCTTGTATAGTTGAGATCACACATCTTTCTAACTAGTTTCTGTTTTGGCTTGGAGTACTCGGTGAGTCTCTATGCTTTAGCATACTTGCATGAGTGTGATTGCCATATTACCATGTCTAGCATGCTTGCCATGAGGCTGTGTGCTTAAATGCTAAATTGCATGAATGCCTGTGGATGAAAGCTTGTTGTTTGAATTGGAACGATTCAACGAATGTATGTTTTAAGCCCACTTTGTTGAGTGGCGAATCATGTTTTAAGCCCACTATATTTGTGACAAATCCGCATCTTTTAAGCCCACTTGAGGGTGGCAAATTCAAACCATTTTCGCAAACAAACATGAATTGAATTGTTCTAAGTCTTGCAAAATAGTCTATACTTGTTTGTGCGCGTCATATAGTAAAGCTAGTTTAATAATCAGAACAAGAACACATAATGTTTATAAAAACGCATATCATGATTAGTAGAGGCCGATCTTTGATCGGGCGAGTGGGGGTGCTCATTTTAGGACCTTCCCCTCTCGTACCTAAGTACCCGAGCCAAGGCAACTTTGGTGATGACGGACACGTGACTTTTGGCACAAGTCAAGGTTTCCTAAATTTTCCCAAAAATAAAATATTTAGGTGGCGACTCTGTATCTGGCAAAGCAGTTCAATTTTGGCATTATTTGATTTAAAATCAATTTTCCAAAGAGGTTTGCCGGATTTGGACTCTTTGATGTTTATCAGTTTCACATTGCACTTGTGAGATGAGATTCAGAACCGCGGGAGTATGAACTGTGAGGCCTTCTTTTCAAACCCTTTCCGAAAGGCGGGGCGTGGAAAAAGGCGAGTCCACACACCACAAGATACGTTGGAATAAAATTAAATAAGAAATCATCCTATATTAAGCAAATTTAGATACTCTTTAAAGTTACATTATCTAATAGAGAGAGAAAGGTAATATTATATGATGTGTATATTCAATATTGTGTTGAATAATTTATGTAACAATGTATACAAGACTCCTTTATATAGGAGGAGAGAAACCTAAGTATGGTAGTCCTAAATATGGTAATAAATATAATATGGTATGTATGATAGATAGAATATATAGGTACTATATTTAACACCCCCCTTCAAATTCAAGTAAGGACCTACTTGAGTTTGGAGAGAGAAACTAAAATATGAAATAAAACTAAAAAAAATAAAATAAAAGGAAAATAGATTGTAAAGTTTGAACGGGAGTGCAAAGGAGCTTGAGATAGATCAGAGGCTAGAGCTAATACTGGAAGACAATTTATGGTCATGTCAGACTGTTGTAAGAATTGGCCGGAACTAATGTTGAGACAATTTAAGGTCACGATGGACTGTTATAGGAACTGACCAAAATCAATGTTGGGACAGTTTAAGGGGTTATGCCGGACCGTGGTAAGGAAGCAATGGATGTTGAACTAGCAGATGTGGCACACACGTAACTTATGACGTGGTGCTGAACGGTGATGGCAACAGATGACATTGTGCACTAGGGGGCGGCTTGGGTTGTATGCCAGATAGGGCAGCTTGAATTGTGCGCCAATGAGGCAACTTGAGTAGTGAGCCAGAGGGGGTGGCTTGGGTAGTTCGCACGGTATATCACCATGCTCACCATAATATAGGTATAATACCTCCCCTCAAACTCAAACAGGTTTGAAGATAGAAAAGTATTTGAGGTTGAAGCAGAGGGGAAAGACAGGGTGGGGCAGAAGCACAAAAAAAAAAAAAAAAAAAGTAAAAATATATATATATATATATGAGTAAAAATATATATATATATATATATATATGATAAAGATATTTAGGATAGGAATAAACCAGCGGTGAAAGGAATAGATCACCAAGAAGCAATACTGAAAGGAAAATATGGCAGTGGAATGGGTTGAGGTTTGATGGGTGGTCAAGGCAAGGCTGTCGTTCGTTGGTGAAGCGAAATTACTAGGTACTTAACCTCACTCTGATATCCAGTTACAATATCTGAGAGAGAGAGAGAGAGAGGTAATATTATATGATGTGTATATTCAATATTGTGTTGAATAATTTATGTAACAATGTATACAAGACTCCTTTATATAGGAGAGAAACCTAAGTATGGTAGTCTTAAATATGGTAATGAGTATACTATGGCATGTATGATAGATAGAATATATAGTTACTATATTTAATACGAACAACCACTAATCATTTAAACTCAAATACACCGAACTTAAACTCAATGACAATACTAGACCAACATACCAACAACTGAATTCTCACTATACTCATAGGGAAACAAAGGACCAGTATAAAGGACTCACAAATTTCACATCAAGGATACAACACAACTTATGCTTGAAGGATAAGGGATACAAAATTAATCTCCATTTTAGTTTTCTGAACCACACCATCCCAACACACACCAAACCTAACCCAAAACAATCACATATATCTCTGGTTTTCATAATTGCTAACAAATACCTAAGGGTGACTTAAAAAAAATTAACATTAATTACTCTTGGTGGATCAAGCATATTTTTTTTTATGAAAATATTCAAATCACAGTTACATTCGCTACCCCAAAACATCTAGTCACAATCTCTATTGAATTATAACATTCTCACAAGTTCCAAAAATATTTTCTCTAAGAACACTAATTTGTTAACACAATTCCTTATCATCTTTGTAAACATCCATCTATTACACTCAAACACATCAACAAATAACTCCGAGACAATTGACCCTACTAGTCCCAAAGGTATTCAAAACTAGCCTACATATCCTTACCTTTAATACTCATAACACAAATTCATAGGTCACTATTTCCATCACTTAGAAATTTAATTAGACAATGCAACTTGAATCAAATTCAATCTCATCCCAACCTATCCCAAAATTCTTTATCTAATCCATTCAATTAGGATTTGCTACAAGAATTTGAACTAAACAACCTCCCTAGAAAACACATCTCTTATTACCCTCTACAATTTCTGTCATGCTAAGACCACACCCATTTCTAAATACATACCAAGATAATTGGCCTAAGACCTAACACAATCCTCATAAATAGTCAATCAAACAATTAGAGTAATCCAACCACAATAACTTAGCCATCCCAACGGAATTTAGAACTAGTTTTACATATTCTGACATCATCACTCTAAGACATTTTACTTTAAGTCACCCCATTTATCATTAAGCCTCAACAACTATACTACGACATCTAGTTTAATCTCTAACCCACTCTACCTCCAAAATCCTTCTTCTAGCTCACTTTCACAATTTGATATAAGATTTCAGAAATAGCTACTCCTCAAAATAACAAACCATTTACTATGCATCATAGTCTCCACCATTTGAGGTCATACTTACAAACACAATTCTACAAAATCATTTAGCCTATGATTTAGTGCCAATTCTAAAGCATTTTTACCCATCTATCCGGCTCCATTAGTCTATCCTACCCTTTTTTCCTAAAGACATCCTCAAGGTAGAGACAAAATTAGCTCACAACTTAATACTCCACACGAGTTCTCACCCAAGTTAAACATAAACCTATAAATATATCTACATCACATAATCCAAACCACGTAAAGCACATAGTTACATGGAGTACATATAGATCACTCTCCTAAGATATCAACTAGTCCCACGGCGCTCAAGGACCTCCAAGTGAAAAAAACATTGATCAGGTGCTTTTCCAAAAGGATTTCGGTGAATGCAATAGGCTCAAGTTGTATCCTAGAAACTTAACCCCATACCCACATAGTCACAAAAATACATAAGGCATACAAGGTAAACTAACGTCCTTTCCTAGCATGATAAACCCATTGCAGCACAAGTCACATCCCACGAGCTGAAGGTATTCAAACCTGGTTAGTTCTAATACCAATTTGTAACACCCAAAAAATTATTGCCTATTTTATAATTAAATCCATTCAATATTTTTCAACCATTACAATAAATACCATTAAAGAACAAAGTCTTTTACCCAAGATAATCTCTTATCATAGTACTATTTCAATTGAAATATACATCATTGTTCATTAACATACAATCATGAATAATAATAGTTTAGAGGGTAAGAGAATACAAAAATAAAGTGCCCTAATAGCGTACATTTCAAGGGTAGTCCTTGATTACACAAAAATGGACATTCAATCCCAAACCACAAAACAACTTCGAAGCTTTTACAAGTAACATCTAGTGAGCCTTTGTGCCTAGTCAAAACACATCCATCGCTAAGTCACTTTCGCTGAATCACATCATCATTTCTTGAAAATGTTGTTAGTGGGGTGAGCTAATGCCCAGTAAAAATACATTTAACAAAGTATATAAATAATCAAGATGTATATGATCATGCCATGCACTTGTTACAAAATCTATATTTTCTCTTTTAAAATAAAAAATGCTCAATGTATGATTTCCATTCAAAGTCTCATTTACAACCGTGGGGTGGTAAATATGCTATGATGTCCCAAGTAATAGCCACAAAACCATACTTACATCTATAGACTTATATACAGAAAATATTCCACATTTGTCGGCTATTAATATAGCAGGGAATAGGCACTTAAAATCATCTGTTTTTTTTCATTTTTACTGACTATAATACTGCAGGACTAGTAGACACCCAAAAATATTTTTCCACATTCGTTTGACGATAAACTTAATACAGGGCAATTGGGCACCTTAGCTCCTCCGTACGGGTACCAACACAATACACAACAATTTCCCAAAATCCGACTTAACTACTCGGACTCATACGCTATATACCCCCTTTCAACATTTTCCAAACATCCACAAGAGAAAATCATAATGCACATGATGCATGAGTTTCCAAATTCAATTTGCCTAAGGTTCATTCAATTTATAAGCAAGAATTAATAATAGCAAGAAACAAAAGGATTTTCTCCAATTTCTCATTTCCATAACTCCAACATTCATCTATCTCAACACACATTTCCAAGATGAATCAAACTTACATATTTCAACACATTTGTAACAATCATTCACCCAATTTCAAGGCTTTAAAAGTCAATTGAGCCAAACCCCATTATTAAATCAAATTTAGAAATTAGGGTTTTTGAGAAAATTGGGGCTTTTCCCTCTTTTACACTTAAAGAGTCAATATTCATCATCAACAATAATAATCAACAAGAAACATTTATAATCTTTCCCAAAAATATTAGGTATAAGTCCTTTATGTTTGTCAAACCCATTTTATATATAAAAAAATCATTTCATACATTTCTAGAACTAAGAAAATACCGCATATATATATATATATATATATCTCAAATCATAGATATACCAAGTTAATAGAAGCCGCACCTCAAGAATGGAGGCAAAAAAGACGAAAACCCAAAGAGAGCTTCAAGAAAAACACGATTCAATCGATAGAAACATTGATCTTCACTCCATCTTTGCTTTTTGCAAGGGATCCATGTTTGATTCTTAGTGAAATGAGAGATTTGTTAGAGAGAGCAAGCTAGGGCTTCTGAGTTTAGGAGAGGGGAAAGAAAGAGGAAAAGAAAAAGTGAAAGAAATGATCCAAAAAGTTTCTAAGTTTGACGTTAAAGTAAAAGGGTGAATACTTTGTAGAAAACTTCCATAAAATCAAGTTAGACTATTTAATATATAAGGAACAATTACTATTAAAAATTATTTTTAAAATCATAAATTTTGAAAAACTCAATTTTCACACTTAGTAAAATTTTCAAGTTAAGTTAAATTTTCGACATAAAACCTTTTTCTACAATAACATCTTTATACGGGAAAAAAAAAAAGGATTGAGTCTCAACACGAGTTGTTACACTTTTTATGTAGTTCAAGCTCAGTCTGACCCTAGCCTAGCTGAAACTCTTGCATTATGAATTTGAATACTTGACCTATAGAGTGAACATCAAAAGGGAGTATGGGTACTGACCCATGATACCTAATATGCGCTCCACCATGAAAATACTCCATCTACTCTTCTGCTCTTCATAAGATCGGTAAACAGCTATGCTTTTGGACGGCTAGGGTTTTTTGGGTTAGAAAGCATAGATATATAATGTGAATATTATGCATTTTAAAATCTATAAATTAAGGAATAATAACATTTTAAATAATTAATTAAATAGATTGACCAATAGACTTTTTTAATCTATTTTGTAAATTAAAAAATCAATAATTTTAGGATGAAATTCTCATAGGCCTTCTAATTAAAAATTTAATATTTCTTAATATATATGTAAATTAATTGTAAGCCCATAACTCTCCCCCATTACTCTAATTTAATGGATCATTATTATTGATTAATTTGTATAGGCTCAAGTAGCCTATAAATAGACCCACTCATTATCAATCCACTGCCTATAAATTAATAGACTCACTACCAGCTAGGGGCATCCCCTGTTGGTCCGCTCAGCGCATTTCTATTTTTTTAAATTTAAAAAGATTGTTTTAGTTCATAGGATTGAGTTATACCAACATTTTCAACATGATATATTAATGGGTTAGGCTTGAAATTTATACTTTCAATTTATTTTGGCCCAACCCGCTTGTAGATTAATTAATTATAATACATTAAAACATATATATATATATATATATATTTGGTTAAGATTTAGACTTTATATTTATTGATTTTATTGAAACTCATATTTATGGTGATATATAATTGAATTTATTAGAAATCCTTTAATTTATATACAAAATTCTTCAATTTATAATGATTTCAATATATTTATTTAAGAAATATAATGTGTAATTAAATTTAATTATAGAATGTTTTTCTTTTTTTTTTAAAAAAAATTAAGATATAGCCCGATGGTGGACTTGAAATTTATAATTTTTTTGGGTCAGGTTTGGATAAATATAGAGGCCCGATGTTAGGATCAAGTCAGACTTGGACAGATACAAAACCCCTTATTACGTAGTGTGGGCTTGACCCAAACCTAACCTGACCCGATGTATGACCACCCCTAATACCAACCCACATCATTCCACATTGACCATTCTATACTTGAGAGAGATTACAGATCAGAGAAGGGTGTTCTTTTCGATAGAGTTTTTGGGTTAACCATCTTGAATTTTCAATGCGGTCGATATTTAGAAAAAAAATTTCACCAAATCGATAATGTTGATTTTATTATTTTAAATACTGATACAAATCACTTCTTCCATCAAACCGCATCAGACCGAACTAATTGAAACAGCTCGGTTCGGTGTGGTTTAATTGGTCTAGGACCAATTAAACTTATTAATATCATTATATTATTAGATTATATATATATATATTATATAAATACAATATATGTTGAAGCGGCCGGTTTCGATTTAGTTCGGTGCATAAGGTGCTTGAACCGATACAAAACCAAAAATAGAAAAAAATTAAATTTAAAAACCACGCATACCGATTCTTGTTTAAAAACAAACCCAATATAGTTAGTTTGGTCCGATTCAATCAGTTTGGTCGGTTTTTTCGATTTTTCTTATATCCCTAATCTTGCGCAGACGTGACCTGAACTATATGACGAACAGTTGGGCTATTGTATCCTAGAGGAGATAAGTCATAGTCTGATGATCATTGTACCAATGTTCACTACAAGAAAATACATGTTTGGCGACTAAAATTGGCGACCAAACCAATTTTAGTCGCCAAAAACACCACATTCACCGACTAAATATCAGCTTTCGTCGGCATTCATTGAAACCTTTTAGCGACTAAAGTATTTTAGTCGCCATATAGTATCATTGGCGACCAAATTCCCCTTTAGTCGCTGTTTTTTACCAGTTTAGGCTACCAACATTTTATTTTGTCGCCGTATGGTTTATTTGGCGACTAAACATTTTTGTCGCCTAAAAAAGGACATTTTTGTGATTACTTCTTGACGACCAAATCTGGGTTAGTCGTTGTATATTCAGTATTGCTGACGAATTTTTGAATTTAGTAGCCAAAAAGGCATCTTCGGCGACCAATTTTTTGTCGCCAAACATGAATTTTGGCAACAAATTTCCGTTTAGTCGCGAAATGTTCGAATTTTTTTTTTAGAGGGAAAATAAGTAATTTTCGCGCCCTGTACATATATATTACACACAGAGTCTTTTGTTCTCTTTTGTCTCACTCTCACACACCGACATCAACATACCAAACCCGTCCCTACCAAACCCGTCGCTCACCACCGCCGATCATCACCATCGCAGGCCACCGGCGCTCGCCACCAGCACCACTGCAAATCGGCGATCATCACCATCGCAGGTATGTTTCTGTCGTCTCTCTCCCTCTCTCTCGATCTGGTTCTATCTGCTTCTATCTGGTTGTCGATGTCTCTCCCATCCCCTTTTCTCACGATTAATTTTAGGGTTTGCTATGTTTTTGTCCTTTCAATTTCCATTTATTTCGTACACAAATTTTTAGGGCTTTTCCTGACTTCGTGAATGGGTGTGGTTGAAATTGCGGATTGTCCATTTGGATTTGGGATTTGGATTCTTTTTGTATCGTTTAAATGTGCCTCTGTTTTGGTGCAAAATGTTCCAAATTGGTTCGAAAATGTTCGAAATGTGCCTCTATTTTTTGAACACAGTTGTTGATTTTGGATGCTTTTCCTGATTTAGTCTTATCATTATAAATGTGCCTATGTTTTTTGTATCGAAAATGTTCCAAATGTTCCGATGGTGTGACTCAAATTCGAATTAAGTACAAGAATTTGTTTTTTTAAAAAAATCACAAATCGGTTCGATTCAATCCTAGTTCTTGACAGTTAGGTCCATGATTTTATAGTTATGATTTTTATTTGAAATTTAGTTCCAGTTATTTAAATATATATATATATATATATATATTCTCAAGTATATATATTTGTCATACACTTAAGTATCTTCTCAATATCACTTATATATTCATAAGTTTTTAACCCTTTTCTCTTGCAAATAAGTCCTTAACCCTCTTCTCCTACAACTGTGTTCTTATATAATGATAAGACTAATTTTAAACAATTATTCAAATAATTATTATCTGTAAAATGATTTTATATTGTCTGATATTTGAGAATGTTGTCATTATATTGTGCATGATGACTTGTTTATAGAAATCGTAGTTCCAAATTGAAATGAATCCCGTTTTCATAGTTTGGTTGAAAACTTTCAATATTTTCAAGATTCAGTTTGATTCCAAATTTCATAAAACCATAGCTAATAATTCAATGTTAGTTTACTTCAAAACCAAACCAAATTCAACCTTGCTCTCCCCTAACTCGAATCGTAACCACCAAATCAGTTGAGAATAAGCCTGATGATCATAGTATGAGATCATCTACCCCAATTCCTATCCACCAAAACACTTCAGAATAAGCCCCTGACCACTTTATTCAAGAGACGAAAGACAAGTGATATACTTCAGCTCCGCATCTACATTGGGTTAGGTAGTTGTTGTTTGAAACACCTCAATTCAATATATATTTTTTGGACCTTAAAGAATTGCAAGTTTAAAATTATAAACTATCTGCATTCTCCTTTTAAAACAATTAGACACATCCAAATTGGTTTGTTTTTGTAGTCTATACTGTTCATGACCCTTACATTATTGTCTGCCTTAAAACTCAGATATTTCAGTACTTCTCTCTACACATTTCAAGAAGAGTAAGACAAAGATAGTTCAAAAAATATAGAACTACCTTTGATGACGACAACGGAGAAACATATACATTATGAACACATACCCCATCACGGCGTGTTGATGACCAATCAAGAAACACACTACGAAAAACTTGAGGTTTACACTGTCGTTGATTTCTATAGTTGAAAATAATTTCTTTGAAAGTCAGCCTTAGTTCAGAAATCTGCGGCCAGCACATAAGAAATTAGGATTACAAAGTGTGATTAATCAATATCCTAGATACTCTCACATTTTTCTACTGCAAACCTTTGGAACTCCATAGAAACAATAGACGATAATCTGGTCAATATGACGATTACAGAACATGGTCGTCCTTTCACTCATAATTTGTTGAAAACAGATGAAAAAGGGCATCTCTCTGATCTCCCGGGATAGCTGTACCCTTTCAACCATACCGTTGATTCTGAAAGCACCTAACTTGACAATCTAAGTTGCACAAGAAGTTGCACTATCTTACTGTAGAATGGGGACAATAATAGAATGGCAATGGCCAATGTAAGGCACCAAACCATATTCTAACTACATTTCATTTGTCTAGGCCCTCAATAGGCTTGGGCCATCTCTAGTTCTTGAGTGCTCCTGTGATATTGTTTAATGTCAAAATTATAGTGAAAAATGCTAAACTCTAGTTGTTGAGATATTGTTTAATATCAATATCAAAGTGAAAATGCTTTGAAAATATGTGAGCAAGAGTTTTCAAAGTTAAAGACAAAGTGTTTCTGAGATTGATGAAATATGTTGTTTTTTCTCTTTTTGTAATTTTTTTTGTGGCAATCTAAATTGAGAATATGAGCTATGCAATAATAAATAAACCCATTTCATAATGAGAAGAGAGTGACAGTGGCCATTGTTGGTGTTCCTATCTAAATGTATCAAGGGTTCAAGCCTTCTTTTTGCAACATACACCTCAAATGTACTTGACATTAGTGCATTATTGTTTCTTTAAAGAAAAATCTTGATGGTTCAAAGTACCAAAGTTGTGTAGATTTGGTTTGTCTGAAAGGGATAAAAGGTTACATTCTACAAGCTTCCAGAGAAAAGGAGCCACAGAGCATTTTAGCTTTTATGTTAAAAGGCATAGATGCTGTCTCTCTTTACTTGGTATATAGCCAACACCAAGGGAAGAATGGCCACTTAATTGAGTGTTTTGTAATATTCATCTATAGAATAAATTTGGACAACATGTTTCAATTTTTGAATAGAATTTTGTATATATTTTCTAAGTTGGTATTATTACTGCACTAAAAATGATTCAAAAAACATAAAATGTGCAACATGTGACCCCATCTCTCTGCTTTTATGTCCATTCTATTACCTAAACCATAAAAGTTACTTGGTGAATGTTCATGTCATACATTTTTTCATGTTCAAATAATCCCCTTATGTAATTGCTAAGTTTTTAATTTTTTTCAATTTTCTTTTTTCTTAGATGATAGTTACACAAGGATCTCCATTTCTACATGCGCATCATCTGTGTTTTGAACTTCTAGTTTATGTACTTAGAATAATGATATATAAACAAGGTTTTTATAAAATAAAAAAAAAATATTCATAATGATGTAACTTCTTGTAATTATTTTATTTTCAATCAAAATATCCGTAATTATTTTCATAATTTTATAAATGTCATTCATAGATTATTGTCGATCTAGTTTGTATATAATTTTTTTGTTTATAAGTCGTTTTTCATATAGATATATCTATATTTATGATTTAAAGCTTGATTTGGTAGGAATAGAATAAAGATACAAATACTAATCCAAGAAGCTAGAGTGAGAAGAAAATTTGAAAAAGATTAATGATTTCTTATGATCATCCATGAGACCGATCTGTTATTACTATTTTCTTCACTTCAAAAAGCAATGCTAATCGAGCCCCTAAACTTACTTAAGCTCTCTTCCATTACAGAGTATTTTTCCAATTTGCTGTCGATTCCCAGGTTCATCTTCGCTTGACGTGTACTGTTCCAAGAATGGACAAGACTTGGATGATGATAACAGATAGGCTAAAAAGTAAAGAGTATGTACAAGGTGTTCAGTCATTTATGGAGTTCGCTACGAAGAATTTAGGGCCGCAGGATGAAATCCGTTGTCCTTGTGTTGATTGCTTGAACGGCACTAAATTACCTCGACATGTTGTTTGGTTGCACTTGCTTCGAAGAGGAATCGCATGTTCTTATCGCACTTGGATCCACCACGGGGAACGTGTTCCCCTATTTCGTGGTCATCCTACTATGCGAAACGATGATACTCAAACCGACCGAGCTGGAATGACAACCAATCACGAAAATGTGGATGAACTTCCAACCATGTTACAAGAGATTTACATGAGTGGTCTCATGGATGATCATATCGACGAAGAACGTACTAGTTCGGAGAGGCACAATTTGTGTAAGTTCATGAAGTTGTTCGATGATGCTCAACGTCAAGTATATCCAGAGTGTGAAAAGTTCTCCATTTTGCCTTCGTAATTAAGATGCTTCACGTGAAGGTGTACAATAAATGGAGTAACAAATCTTTTGATATGGTTATGCAAGTTTTCAAAGACATTCTCCCAAAGTGTGATGAAAATGTTCCATGGACCCTTTATGAAGCGAAAAAGTTCTTACGTGAGTTGGGTTTGGGATATGAGCCCATTCATGCATGCAAGAATGATTGTACTTTATTTTGGAAGGACAACGCCACATTGGAGAATTGCCCTACATGTACCGAGTCTAGATACAAGTTGAACGACAAGACGGGTAAAAAAATTCCACAGAAAATACTGAGGTACTTTCCTTTGACACCGAGGTTGAAGAGATTTTACATGTCGAAAAAAACAGCTGCATATATGAGATGGCACAAAGATAAGCGTGTGGATGATGGAGTATTGCGACATCCAGCTGATGGTGAGGCATGGAAGGACTTTGATAGGTTGCATCCTACGTTCTCTGCGGATCCTCGGAATGTACGACTAGGGCTTGCCACGGATGGTTTCAATCCATTCGGACATATGAGTACATCGTACAGCATGTGGCCCGTAATCTTAATGCCTTACAATCTACCCCTATGGAAGTGTATGAAAGATCCATTTCTCATGATGTCATTGCTTATTCCCGGAAGATTCGCACCTGGAAGGGACATCGATGTTTACTTGCAACCATTAGTAGAAGAGTTAACTAATCTGTGGGAGCATGGTGTGGAAACATATGATGCCTCTACCGGCCAAATATTTACAATGCATGCAGCAGTCATGTGGACCATCAACGATTTCCCTGCATATGGTTCGTTGTCTGGTTGGAGTACAAAAGGTTACTTGGCCTGCCCTAATTGTAACGTGGATGCATCATCTCAGCGTTTGCGCAATAAGATAGGGTTTATGGGTGCTCGGCGGTACTTACCTGAGAACCATAATTGGCGTAGAAGTAAGCTATTCAACGGTGACATTGAGAATCGGTCCAAACCTGTGGAGTTATCGGGAGAACAAATACTGGAGCAAATTAATTTGGGGACGTACAGGCCATATGGAAAGCATCCAACCAACCAAAAAAGACAACGGACTGAAAATCCAACTCCGAACTGGACAAAAAGAAGCATTCTTTTCGACCTACCCTATTGGAAAACACTTAAGCTTCGACATAACCTTGATGTCATGCACATAGAGAAGAATATATGTGACAATCTGCTTGGGACACTATTGAGCATTGATGGCAAGAACAAGGACACCGACAAAGCACGTTTGGATCTAGAGGACATGCGAATACGAAAGGAGTTACACTTGATAAGGCATGCGAATGGCTCTTTCCAAAAGCCTCCGGCATTGTACACATTGTCCCCGGCAGAACGAATAGGGTTTTCTGATTTCTTGAAATCAATTAAGTTTCCTGATGGCTATGCGGCAAATGTATCCAATTGTGTCACCGCGAATGGTTCTAAGTTAGTTGGCCTCAAGAGTCATGACTGTCATGTCCTTCTACAACGACTTCTTCCCATTGGGATGCGAGGATACCTTCCTACCGAGATTGGGACCACATTGTTTGAGTTTGGAACTTTTTTTAAACAGTTGTGCTCGAAGACATTGAGGGTGACTGATTTGGAGAAATTGCAAGAACAAATCGTACTTATACTTTGTAAGCTTGAAAAGATTTTTCCTCCTGCTTTTTTCGATGTGATGGTCCACTTGGCAATTCATTTGCCTTACGAGGCTAGGCTTGGAGGGCCTGTCCAATATCGATGGATGTATCCTATTGAGAGGTATAACAACGAGTCAGAAATTTTTTCTTGTAATTATAGTTCAATATGAACATACTGACGATCACGCCGATGTTTACGTGTAGGATGCTTGGACTTCTTAAAGGATTTGTGGGCAATAAAGCTCGTCCAGAAGGATCCATTGCGGAGGCCTACATATCCAAAGAGTGTACGATGTTTTGTTCAATGTATTTGCATGGAGTTGAAACGGTGTTTAACCAGGAAGAAAGGAACTACGATGGGGGTGACAATGGCCCGGGGTTGGCGATTTTCACTCAAAATCTTTGTCCTTTTGGTCAACTCCCAAGGGCAGTTGATGTGTCCGTAGCTGACCGCGAATTGGCTCATTGGTTTGTCCTACACAATAGTTTGGAAGTGGACGAATATCTAGAGTATGCTTCTTCATCATATATGCAACATACCTTTCCTACATGGTTTTTATTTTTTAAAGTCTTCATTATTCCAATTACTTATGACGTACTTCGTATTAACTAGGGAACACAAGCTCGTGTTGCAACAAAAATATGGAAGTTCATGCAACATTGCAACGCGACAATGCAAAGAATTTCCTAAATGGTTCAAAGATCGCGTAAGATTATGTAACGTGTGGAGCTAACGTTGAATTATTCTAACTTTGAATTGACATGACATACTTTCTTGTGTAGATGAACCAATTGCGAAATGAAAACTCACCCAAAGCAACCGATGAGATGTGGGCATTAGCCAATGGACCTAATGCCTTAGTCAATACATATTCGGGATGCATTTGTAATGGCGTCCGATTCCATACTATCGACCGTGATAACCGTCGTAAATGTCAAAATAGTGGGTTGGTAGTAGAAGGCGACCACCAAGGCCAGTTGATCAAGTTCTACGGCTACCTTTGTAAAGTGTGGGAACTGACATATTTGTTTGGACACCGGGTTGTTTTGTTCCAATGTGAATGGTATAACACCGGTAGTACTCGAACTTTGCGTGTCGAACCACATGTGACAACTGTTGATGTAAGAAGTCGATGGTATAAAGATGACTCCTTTGTGTTCCCAGGCCAAGTTCAACAAGTTTTCTACGTTCCTGATACGAAGTTAGGGCCGAATTGGCGAGTCGTAGAAAAGTTTCAACATCGACGAATTTGGGATGTGCCAGAGTTGGATGTGCCAGAATTTGATGAAGTGTTGCAAGATGATGAAAATAGTACTGTTGTACCAACTGAGCCTATTGATGATGTTGTTGTTTTACGACGGGATGACATTGAACCGCAAATTATTTCAATGGAAGTTTCTCAGTCCAATAAGCGTGTACAACCGGAGGGTGTTATGGACGATGATTTCATCTGCGATGAGGACGATGAACTAACAATCTCGGGTGATGACGAAGAACATGAGATGGAAAGTGATTTTGATACAGATACGGACCTAGAATTTTAACTCAGTTTGTTTCTTTGTTTGGCTTGTTTTGTTGATGTCATGAGGGCAATTAAGAATATTGAAGAAATTGTATTTTGAATTTCATTCCTACTCTTGAATTTCATGTAATTTGAACCTTCTAATTTTAATTTCCTCTACACTTTGTATGAACTGTTAGAGCAAATTCATACTCAGTTCAGTTTTTTCCAGTCGGACACCTGTGCTGTTTGGCTGCTTTTCCCACAATCTGTGCAGATTTGCACGTCTGCTCTATCTTTGTTTGCTGAGTTTGACAGTTCGCCGCTGTTTTTGTCCACTTTGGCTGCTTCATGCTTCACTGCTATGCTTAGGTGCTAGGTCCCTTATATAGAATGTAAGTTCTTTATATTGTTACTACATACTAGCCATAATGGAAATTATGAGCCATCTACTATCTCAATGGTAAATCACAAGTTATAGTAAATCATGTGTTCTTAAGACTAATTGCTTTATGCTTGTTTAATCTGTGATAATTGCGTTTGCAGGGTTACAAACTTCCATTTCTTTTAAGTTGCCAACCAAGTACTAAATGTGTTTTTGTAAACATCACATTTGTTCCCAACTATGAATTTTCTAATGAATTGGTTTAAGTGTGAGGATCTACTGACATCATATGCAAATAGTGAGAGAGTGGTTTTCCCTTAGATATTAGTATAATAATAATTATTGTTATTACTATTATGTAAAATTCTGTGTGGTGCTCTAGTCAACAAGCCTTCAAAGGATAGCTCAGGAAACCAACACTTAACACACATCCAACAGATCTGCCAGCAACCTGTAGAAACTATACCTGCATAGAAAACATTGGAAAACCATATTGGAGCTCACACCACTCAACCTATTGAAATAATTGCCACCTTATTTGATATAGTAGTTCGCCGCTATTTCTACCTCGGCATTTATTGATTTCGTAATTGTCTACTGTTCCAGTGAGTTGTAGGACATGTTTGAGGGTTGGAAAGGTCTAGAGTTGTCGTCTAGTCCAGCAATTGCTCAGTATGGGTGTCTAAAAGTCAGTCATGTCGTCGTCTTCATGTTGCAGCGGTTTGTCGAGTTACTTACTCTTGCCTTATCATGATCTGTGTGTCAAGTTGTATTCACTGGGATGGTATTTGTCTGGTCTTTATGGATCCCCTATTCAGCTGCATTATTGTGTCTGCCAGCTTTGTCTGGCAAGATTTTTATGGTAGGTTATGGTTACATTTAGATAGGATTTTGTTCTATGTTAAAATATGCATTTCACCTATGCTTTAAGTTGTGGAAGGTCCTACTGCAGCCCTCTGTTTATTTTGAGTAGTAGTCTCTACTCTAGCATCTCTAGCAGCAGATGCTTCTCTCCAGGATGATAATTAGGTTTATGTGTCCCAAAATTGCGCGGGGCTGCAGTCACAACTTAAGATAAATTCCAAGGCTAATGATTGAGAATTTGTGCTAGGTGTAGGCCACCGCCAAGTCTGAACCAGGTAAACAGGAGGGGAATCGAACCCTTATTGGTAGCGTGGGAGCATACCCACTTTTGCTTTGATTTTAGTTGAACTCTCCATGTTTGAGGTTTTGCTATGGTGGCTGGGAAAGTGATTGCATGATAGTCTACTAACACGGCTAGTTTTTAGTTTTTAGTTTGTTTAAGTAATATCAATTTAGTCCATGGAGTTGAAGAGCCTTTTGGTCATAATCAACTCGTAATCAATGTTAATTACGAGTTGATTATTAGTTAATCGCAGTAAAATCTGATTTAGGCCAATTGGATTCCATACTACCATTATCTAACTAACTCTAAGTAGCTAAATTTACCTTGATAATGAGCTGATTGTTTAGAAAACATATAAGTAAACAAAAAGCATTATACTTCAAATTTTGCAATTGTTTGGGAAAACATAGTAGTCTTATTAAGTTAATTCTTATAGTTTACTGTTTATAAAGGATTTGTTTCATCATTTTATTTTTCCATGATTTTTTGCTTTTAGTAAATCTATATGTTATTGTGGTGAAAGTATAGCTATTACAATCCTATTTTGAAATCAGTTGTGTTGACCTTATAAACAAAATCCACTGCTGCAAGTACTGTTCTAATTGAATAATAATTTCTTCCCCATACCCTGCTTTTTGTGTGTTACGGATGCAATGATTTGTTAAGCAACTAATTTTATTTATTGCAAAATCTTCATCAGCCTAAAAGTTATTTTTGGGATGTTTGTTTTGTATCATTCTATCTGGAAAACGATCATTTTTAGTCTGCTGAATTTTAGAATCATCAGTTTCTTTTGTCATACAATTATGCATTTAACAATTATGTCCTACTAATCTTTCTACCTTTCATCTTGTTTTATTTATTTTATTATTTTTCAAATTTAATCCTGACAAATTTTACTCTGTTGGGACATGTGTGTGAAGGATGCAATTGATCTCCTACAGGGACACTACATTGTTTCTGTTACCCGAGATATCGCCCCTACATCTAAAAAAGGAGGCCTTGAGGCTGTAGCTGTGAGTACAATCCAAACAACTGTTTAGTTATATGCATTTAAAATGTGAATGATTCTCTCTGATTTTCTTGTAACTTGAATAATGAAGATTGCCATATCATTATCATCCAAAGTAGCTTCTTCTGTCATTCAATTTTAACATGCTTTGGTTTACTCAAATCACACTGCTGGGCAAAGACTGAAGAAAAGAGGTGGGCTGCATTAATAAAACATTTAGTTGCATCTTTATGAACATACCTTCAGTAGAATTTAATTATTTAGTTGGTATTAAAGCTTATTTGAGTTGAGTTACATTTTTGTTAGTGGTGGGTAAGATAATGGTAGTATGGAATCCAATTGGCCTAAATCAGATTTTACTGCGATTAACTAATAATCAACTTGTAATTAACAAGTTGCAGCTACATTTTGTTGTCTACTTGTGCTATCATCTGAAAAGTAGCCATCTGGAGTAAAAAAAAAAAATACTACTGAGATGATTATCAAAGCTTTCATGCTGGAATGATTATCTTACTGAGTAGATTATCTAACTACTGAGATGAAAAGTAGTATGGAATCAGACTCCTTTTGATTATGTAACTAACTCTAGCCATCTGAGATGATTATGTAACTAACTCTAGCCATCTGAGATGATTATCTAACTACTGAGATGAAAAGTAGCCATCTGAAAAGCTTTCATTCCTACTGAACCAGACTCCTTTTGCTACCAAGCCTTTTAGCTCTCACAACAAAACCGCTCTATGTTTTACATAAAAGATTTTGAGTCAAATATGATTTGGAAAACATTAAAGAGAATGACAAAGAAAAAAGAAAATAAGAGAATTTAGTAGCCCAAGATTTTAGTTTGATTTTACTTAAATCTTTGATTTTCCAAGGGGGGTATGTTGCTCATGTTTGTTCTTGCTTTTGTTCGTATTTGACATGATCACAAACCATTAAAAAAACTAGAAAGACAACACTCTATGAATGCTGCTGGAGTAGATTCAGGCTCAATGAAAGGTGTATGACTTGATTTTGGGGTGTATTGTGATTGTATACTTGCATCTTTTGGGATGTGATTTATGGAATGTTGTATTTATGTGATTCTTTAGAATGAAGTTACATAATATATAAAGAAGATTTGTTTCTTTACTTGGGCTGCTGATATATAAACTGGGAATTTTTTTTTTTTTTCGTTCTTCATTATTATGTCTCAGTTTGTTAGTTACCATTGATCGTATCTGACTAGTTCCATTTCTTCCAATGCAGGGAAGTTTCCTACCCTTGTCACTCATCAAGAACCTGTTGAGTCTAAAGTTAATGAGACTAAAGCGACAGTCAAATTCCAACTGAAGAAGGTTCTCTGCATGGGAGTTGCTGTTTTCAAAATGTGCACTTGAGTGTTAATTTTCTGGTTTCATTGTTGAAGAAGAACTGGCAAAATGTGAGTTTAGTTTCTTTACAAAACTAAAAGAAGTAAGTTGCCATGAATTCATGATTAATTTTACTCAACTGTTACTAGGGGCTGTGCAGCAAATCTGGCACTGCTGTGAAGCTATGCGATTCGTAGAAGAAGCTGTGGGGAAATTGTAATTGGTCTCTGACCACAATGCACAGAAGTTTTACTGAAGTAACTCTATGATTTGCTGCAGAAAGACAGTGATGCTGTGAAAGAGGCAGTTGATCAGCTGAGTGAAGTTGGTTGGGCAAACAAATAGAGTTCTCAACCATATGTATCACGTCGTATGGTCAGTGTCCATAACAAGTGTGAAGTTTTGGGAAAGTGCTACTCAAACATTAGCCACGTCTACGAATCTATGCGTAAATGTACATAAATAATGTACATCTATTTACTGCTATGAAAACTTCTGTAATTAATGTACTTGGTCTCACAATATGTAGTTTAACTGTTTCAAATTTATGCGGCAGACCTCTCTTCGAGAGCTGACAACTCTTGGAATTAAAAACGCGGAGAACCTTGCAATCCCAAGTGTTAGAAATGATGTAAGTTGCTCTACACTAAATGTTTTGTTTAACCTGTAACAATAAAAGAGCATACATTCCATTGCATAAATTTCATTCTGTACACCTGTGCCTTCCATTTGATTTTCTTTTCTTATTTTTGCAAGATTTAAACCATCATAATTTGTAAATATTATATTCTCCATGAATTTGATTTCATTCAGTCATGCAGGCATCTTTTCCCTTTACGGTGGTAGGGACAACAGGCTTTTTCGGTGTTGTTGCCGGGCAGCTTCCTCGGGTAACTGGACATAATATCCTTTCTCTCCGATTGAGTTGATATTATTTTGTTCCTTGAGATTTCCACTAATATGAAATTATAAGATAGTAAAAAATAAATATTTATTAACTTATGTAATGGATTAGTTAATAAAATTATTTTTAAACAATAAGCAAATATACAAAAACAAAAAAAAAAAATTACATCTATAGCTATGGGAACCTAATAAAAATAATTACAAATATATTTTTAAAAATTTCAGAATAAAAAAATTTTAATTTTAATTTAATAAATGGGTTTGAGTAGGAAGGAAATTGCTAGATTAATTGATATGGGATTGTTCAATATTGGCTATATTATATTAGAACTTTATGTAAATAGGAAACTATTAATAATAAATCATATATATAGTATTTCATATTTTAAAAATACCACGTCATATGGGTATCACATGTTTAAGGGTGAACACTACTTTTGAGACCGTGTTGTGTCATTATTGCAGCAATTACACTACTAATTTATGCGATGTTTATTAGTCATGTACGTTTGTTACGTAATGTAGGTACAATGGTTCTAGGAGTCAAGACAGGCCGACGGAAGAGAGCAACAAGTAGCAACGTACTATCAACATCTGAAGCATGTCCACAGGAGATTGGCACCCCGATGACGTTCTCTGATGAGACGCAACCACCAGATGATACACAAACTGTGGTGGAGGAGACGCAGCCAGGTGGAGTGGGTAAGAGCATACTATTTAGTTGTTTAAAAAAAATTTGGTTTTTTTAAAAGGGGGGGTGCATAAGTCATCAAGTAAGGCAATGAAAACCCCATAAAGGTAAATAAAAACAAAGGAAGGTAAAACTAAACAGTAATATACACATAACAAGGACACATACACAACAAATAAAATATTAGGTACACAACCTTCCAAGTTGGTAGCAACAGTAGGCATAACAATTTACGAAGACTTTATGCATAATTTACCAAGACTTTATCCAAGTTGTAGCAAAATTTTCCAAGATTGTATGCAGCCAAACAGTAGCTGGCAGCAACAGTAGGCATAATTTACGTCCGATTTTATGTAGGCAAACAGTAGCTGGCAGCAACAGTAGGTTGTTTGTAATTTTGACTACGTTCCAATTAGCGTTGTTTGTATTTTTGACTGCGTTCCCCTTTTGTACCAGGGCAAACGAGGTCAACTCGTGTTCGAGGACCTACATTAGGCAAAGGCGTGCAGAAAAAAATTGCTAGGAAAAAAGGGGAGAAATTACACGTCTATGTCAATCGGGTGTTGAATGTAATCACAGGAGGGAATGCAACCCCAGCGACGAATGAGTTGGGCCTTAAAATTAGACGGTTGTGCCCTCTTCAGAGCGTGAAGTCATGGATAAAAATTGATCAAAGTACCAAAGATGCGGTCATCCAAGCGGTGCTAGTATGAGATTCATCTTGCCATAATGTCTTTATTATGTAATTTGTAATTGGTTAAATTAATTGTTCTACTAATTCTGTATTTATGTTTGTAGGATAAGTTTGTTATCGGCGATGATTTTGATAATGATGAACAAGCTCAACAGATCCTCGATAGGAAGGCATATTTGCTATACAAGGATTGGAGGTACAATCTAAAGCAAGAGTTCCTCGAACTTGAGGAAAAGGGTGTTGATGACCCCTATAGTCATCCGCCTAGTGGAGTGAGCTTGGAGGACTGGAAATATTTGATTGATGTTGCTTGGAAAGACGAATCTCACTTGGTAACAAATTAATTAGAAAGCCCATTATTGAAATTAATTTATGTGTTAATATGTAAAACTTCTTCACTAATAGATGTAGAACTTCTTCACTGAAATTTAGTAAAGCATGTTCTTTGTTTTTTTTTTTTAAATATTTTTGTAGAAACGGTCTACGACTGGTAAAGCAAATAGGGGTATGCTCCCCTATAATCATACAAGTGGATCGCGATCATTTCCTATAGCAATGTCGCTTATGGTGAGAAGTTAATTTAGTAATGTAATGGATGATTGATTCTTCTTGATTGTGAATATTACCATGTACTAATTCGTCAATGGATTTTTTCCGAACGTAACAGGCAAATGATGATGGGGATATAGATTTCCCCGAATTTTATAAGAAAGCACACAAGTCTAAGAAGACGGGAGATTGGATTGACCCCAAATGTGGTGAGCTACATGTGAGTATTGAATGTTGAAACCAAGTGTGATGCATATCAATTAATAAAGTTTTTTTAAATTCCTTCTCCCATCTTGACTTTATTGTTTTGTTGGCATTACAGGATGATATGGTGAATCTACAAGTGACAGCCACCGTTGCGGGGTTGCCATTGACCCACGAAGAAATATCAAGGCAAGTGCTCGGGGAAACAAAAAATTACTTGCATGGATGTGGGATAGGCCCACAACCCTCTTCCACAGCTTCTAGTGCGGCACGAGCACGTGATAAACATATGGAGTTAATGAGAGCGGAACTAGAGGTTTTTCGTGAGCAGCGTCGAAGTGATCACGAGGAGTTGTTGAAGGAGAAAGAGGAGCGGCAAAGAGATCGAGAGGAGCTATTGAAGGAGAAAGAGGAGCGGCAAAGAGATCGGGAGGAGCTATTGAAGGAGAAAGAGGCGCGCGAAAGAGATCGGGAGGAAATTGCGAGGGAAAGAGAGCAGCTGATCAAACAAGTTGATGAAGAAAAAAAAAGCACGGGAGGCACAACAAGTACAACTCAATCATCTAAACGACGTGGTGTCACGGCTGACAACCCTCTTGCCAGGTTCAGATGGTCATCCTACTATTCGGTAAACATAATTTTCTTGACACTACAAGTTGTATAAAAAATATGGTTCATATTGACATAGAATTGTTTTCTAAAGTTGGTATGCAAATATTTTTTTTGTGATGTGCTTCGAATAGGTTATGAGGCAAAATGTGAGTAGACATTGCAGCAGTCGACCTGGTGTTTTGATACATTACACAAAGGACCGTACTCTGATTTCTATAAGGTAACCAAGTCCAATTGAATGTGATTTGAGATTTAAGACTAATTGAAGAAACCAAGATAAATTAGAATGAATTTTGATTTAGTACAATATAACTAGTGCAATATAACTACTACAAAGGGGCTTTGATTTCAAAACTCTAACTGTGAAGAATGAATATGTGATTCTTAATAATAAATCTATACAAATAAAACCAACACTAATTTGAACTGGACAATGTGTAAAAGAAAATTAAAATTTGTTTTGGATTTTTCAAAAGCAGTTTTCTTAGGCTATAACTCTGGTTTGCAATGGACACAATGCCAACTACCCACATCCAATATATATTTGTTGCAAATAATTCTTCTCCATAGTGCATCTTTATGTACACCAAACCTCGACCACCATTTAATCAAGAAGCATGTGTTAATCAACAAGCATAGTGCATCTTTCTCTTTCATTCTCCTTATCTCCAAACCCCCTTGTTCCATACTAATATATGTCTCACAACGCCCAATCCTCACCTTGTTGCCTACACTTGCAAATTGAGTTGATGAAGAGTTCATACCTTAATTCATTGGGAAAAAGGCAAACATAGTCTAATTCAGCGGACGCATTAACCAAATGATGTAATTCAGCTGAAAACGTCATGAACTTAACTGAAAAAAGGGCTTCGAGGGCCGAAAATTGAGAGCAGGCCCCGAAGCACTGCGGGGATGGCACGGGTAGCTTCCTCATGTCAAATAGGACCCGTGGGGACAGACGGAACGTAATTAGCACGTGTACGTTGGGAGTTGGCGTGAAAAATGCCATAAACTTAGCCGAAAAAAGGGATTTGAGGGCCGAAAATTGAGAGCAGCCCCCGACGCACTGCGAGGATGGCACGAGTAGCTTCCTCATGTCAAATAGGACCTGTGGGGACAGACGGGACGTAATTAGCACGTGTACGGTGGGAGTTGGCGTGAAAAATGCCATAAACTTAGCCGAAAAAAGGGATTTGAGGGCCGAAAATTGAGAGCAGCCCCCGACGCACTGCGGGGATGGCACGAGTAGCTTCCTCATGCCAAATAGGACCTGTGGGGACAGACGGGACGTAATTAGCACGTGTACGTTGGGAGTTAGCGTGAAAAACGCCATAAACTTAGCCGAAAAAAGGGCTTCGAGGGTCGAAATTTTGGAGTAGCCCCCAAAGCACTCCGGGGATGGCACGGGTAGCTTCCTCGTGTCAAATAGGACCTGTGGGGACAGACGGGACGTAATTAGCACGTGTACGTTGGGAGTTAGCATGAAAAAGGCCATAAACTTAGCCGAAAAAAGGGCTTCGAGGGCCGAAATTTTGGAGCAGCCCCCAAAACACTCTGGGGATGGCACGGGTAGCTTCCTCGTGTCAAATAGGACCTGTGGGGACAGACGGGACGTAATTAGCACGTGTACGTTGGGAGTTAGCGTTAAAAACGCCATAAACTTAGCCGAAAAAAGGGCTTCGAGGGCCGAAATTTTGGAGCAGCCCCCAAAGCACTAGGGGGATGTCACGGGTAGCTTCCTCGTGTCAAATAGGACCTGTGGGGACAGACGGGACGTAATTAGCACGTGTACGTTGGGATTTAGCGTTAAAAACGCCATAAACTTAGCCGAAAAAAGGGCTTCGAGGGCTGAAATTTTGGAGCAGCCCCCAAAGCACTAGGGGGATGGCACGGGTAGCTTCCTCGTGTCAAATAAGAGCTGTGGGGACAGACGGGACGTAATTAGCACGTGTACGTTGGGAGTTAGCGTGAAAAACGCCATAAACTTAGTCGAAAAAAGGGGTTCGAGGGCCGAAATTTGAGAGCAGCCCCCAAAGCACTAGGGGGATGGCACGGGTAGCTTCCTTGTGTCAAATAGGACCTGTGGGGATAGACGGGACGTAATTAGCACGTGCACGTTGGTAGTTAGCGTGAAAAACGCCATAAACGTAGCCGAAAAAAGGGCTTCGAGGGCCGAAATTTGAGAGCAGCCCCCAAAGCACTCCGGGGATGGCACAGGTAGCTTCCTCGTGTCAAATAGGACCTGTGGGGACAGAGGGGACGTAATTAGCACGTGAACGTTGGTAGTTAGCATGAAAAACGCCATAAACTTAGTCGAAAAAAGGGCTTCGAGGGCCGAAATTTGAGAGCAGCCCCCAAAGCACTACGGGGATGGCACGGGTAGCTTCCTCGTGTCAAATAGGACCTGTGGGGATAGACGGGATGTAATTAGCACGTGTACGTTGGTAGTTAGCGTGAAAAACGCCATAAACTTAGCCGAAAAAAGGGCTTCGAGGGCCGAAATTTTGGAACAGCCCCCAAAGCACTCCGGGGATGGCACGGGTAGCTTTCTCGTGTCAAATAGGACCTGTGGGGACAGACGAGATGTAATTAGCACGTGTACGTTGGGAGTTAGCGTGAAAAACGCCATAAACTTAGCCGAAAAAAGGGCTTCGAGGGCCGAAATTTGAGAGCAGCCCCCAAAGCACTCCGGGGATGGCACGGGTAGCTTCCTCGTGTCAAATAGGACCTGTGGGGACAGACGGGACGTAATTAGCACGTGTACGTTGGGAGTTAGCGTGAAAAACGCTATAAACTTAGTCGAAAAGGGGCTTCGAGGGCCGAAATTTGACAGCAGCCCCCGAAGCACTACGGGGATGGCACGGGTAGCTTCCTCGTGTCAAATAGGACCTGTGCGGACAGACGGGACGTAATTAGCACGTGTACGTTAGGAGTTGGCGTGAAAAACGCCATAAACTTAGCCGAAAAAAGGGTTTCGAGGGCCAAAACTTGAGAGCAGCCCCCGAAGCACTGCGGGGATGGCACGGGTAGCTTCCTCGTGTCAAATAGGACTTGTGGGGACAGACGGGACGTAATTAGCACGTGTACGTTGGGAGTTGGCGTGAAAAATGCATAAAGCTGATACAAATATATTAAAGCTTAGCAATATATATATATATATATGTTCTATAATGATCTCTATATATGTACAGTTATGAATAAAATATATATATGTTTACACATTAGACTAAACTTGAGTTGGGGTTGACTTGGAAATTTGTTTGCACTTTAAATACAAGTTAACGTGTACAGAAGCTATATTGAAATTCCTAAATTCAAACTACATTTACATACAATTTCAATTACAATTGATATCCTTGCAATTTGTGTTTTGTAGATGGCTATAACTTTTTGTTTACAATGGAACTAATGGGTGTAATTTTTGTTGTGTAGATGGCTTTTGGTATTGGCATGTGGATCTTCTAATTTTTTGTCAGAAGATACACTTATGCAAAGTTGGGAAGTTTTTTTGTCGTCCTATACTTTTTGCTGTGGACTGTGGATGCATCGAACATATAATTTTTGACGGGGTACAAAGTATTTTTGGAGCTTGTATTAATTGCTCCGATGGTATAGCATGAATGAACCGTGGAATTTGGATGCATCGTACATATAATTTATGGTGGGGTACATAATATTTTTGGAGCTTGTATTACCTTTTGTCGTGGTACATATTACCATACTAATTTGTACCTTGTCAAATGGTTATTACAATGCATAGTATAGTAAAAATGTTGTGTATAGAGGACATAATTTTGGCAACGTATTTGGAATGTATGATGTTATTATTTATAATTGGAATATATATAGTTCGTTCGTACATAAGTTTACATTATTATTTGTAGTTGGAATATTTATAGCAAGTGTTCATTTTTGTTTCATGGTTCTAAGTGAACCATGTAGATGATACATACAGGTTGTATACGTATTACAGGTTGCGGTGGATACATATAGGTTCGGACGAAATTTAGTAAAATTAAACAAACAAAACAAAAATATAAAATGACGCTTTTGGTGACGAATCAATTGGTAGTTAAAAAGAAATAAATCTTTTGGCGACTAAATTTTTAGTAGCCAAAACGAATAAAAAAAATAGTTATGGCGACTAATAATTTAGTAGCCAAAAAAACTGGAAAATAGTTATGGCGACTAAATGTGTAGTGGCCAAAGCTCAAAAGACTTTTGGCGACTAAACATTTAGTAGCCAAAACAACTCCAAAATAGCTATGGCGACAACCTTTTTAGTAGCTAAAACCCAACAAATTTTTGGCGACTAACGCTTTAGTCGCCAAAACATAATAAAATAATCATGGCCGACAAAACATTAGTAGCTGAAGGTGCATTATTAGCGACTAATCAAGTCGCCGCCGTAGATACTGTATTTTTTAGCGACAAAAACCTTAGTAGCTAAATAGTTGAGTTAAAATATTTACTGAACGGTTTGGGCGACTAACATGTTGGTCGGTATTGTCAGTTATCCGCGACTACGAATGTTTTCGTCGCCAATGCCATTTATTTTTGCCTACTAACACGTTAGTCGGTATTTTGTGCTACTTATGGCGACTAAATGGATTTTTGTCGCTAATTCCTTCGGCGACTATGTATGGCCGACAAATCCAACGACCAAATTATTTAGTCGGGAAAGACTTTCGGCGACTAAAATATGTACTTTTGGCGACGAATTTTTTAGTCGCCAAAAGTGTATTTTCTTGTAGTGATTTTTGGGTTCTTTCTACCACAGTAGGCTTAATTTTCTTAACAAAAATGAGATATTTGTATCTCAACTTGATCTAATTATATCTCATTTTCTTTGTATTTTTTTAAATAAATTATTAATTTTTATGTTATTTTTACCAATATGTCATAATTAATTTATTGTGTGATTTCTCATCACTACATTAGAAATATCCATAAATAATCGAATCTATTGAACAAATAGTGTTAATATCTCTCAAAATTCATCAAATACAATAAAATAAAATATGACCATTGTATTATTATTCTTTACGTTCATGTTACAGTTGACATGCAACCCCGCTCCGTATCATAGCGGATTGATGGCGGGAGCGGAGCATGAGGCGGATTAATTTTTAACTTAAAAAATGAAAAGATTAATAAAAATTATAAGTAATGTAATATATTTATGAACAGTAATTTATAATTAATGAAAATTAAAAGATGTGAAATGCGAAATAAATGAGTAAAAATGAATAATAAGTATAATATTTTAAATTTTATTTTTATCCTACTGAAAAAAATTAAATGATATATTATATAATAAATATATTTAGTAAATATAAATAGGACTGAGTGAGGAGTAAAATTTTGTTTCCACCCAAATTTTTACCTGCATTTCATATAATTTTACATATATATATATATATATATTTTTTTTTCTAAATCTCTTTTTAAATTTTTCAACCAAATACAGTATAAGGGAAAAAAACCTTGTAAAACAGAACGGAAAATACGTGGCGACGAACACCGAAAGTTATACATACCGAGTATGAGGACATTAAATTGCACCGGCTTTTGATGGGCCATTTATTACATGCTTTGAATGTTTCTCAAGAGTCTCCCTTCTTTTGGTTGCCCTAGTTTAACATGCATTCATGGTTCAATAATTTGAAAAATGATATTGAAGTTCATTTTTTAAATTAATTTTTTAGATTTAATAATGTGTAAGTAATATGATTGATCAATAATTAAATAATATATGAGAAAGAGTGTTGTCTTTAATATTCTAATTGATTATCACACTGGACTTAAAAATTAAGAGCTATTTTGGAAAGATGGTTATAATCACCTTTTTGGTTAAAAGTTGTTTATAAGCAACTTTTTTGTGAGAGAGGAAGTGAGTTATAATCTGGGAAGTGGATTATAGCCCACTTCCCAATAGAGGCCTAAGTCTAATTTTTTTTAATCTTGAATAACGATGTTCAAATAAATTTTATTTTTATTTTATTTGTTTAATGTTTTTGGGAGGAAGCAGAAGGGGTGGTGTTTAAAGATGATTATATCATTTGAAAGCAGAAAATTAATGAATCATCTAAGGGGACGAACAAGTGGTCCAAAGTTCAAAATTTCGAATTTTAACAACAATTCAGTCAGGCAATTAGATACATAAAGAAATTAATGCATTGATCAAAATATTTTTTTTATCCTCATTTTTAAATATTAATTTTTTTTTTTTTTTTTTTTATCGTTTTTGATATATCACCTTCCATAATTGATATCTCAGCCTTTATTCCTATTATTTTAGTATTTTTATATAAATTTTAATTTTTTTATTCGTCAAGTATTTTACAATATATTTTTACTTTAATTTTCTAATACCATATGATATTTTTTATATCATCATCAATTTATTTTCACCCAATATTTTGAACTGTCATTTTCATTTGCAAAAATATCACTCTCATATCATTCTATACTAGTGGTAACCCGTGCGATGCACGGAAAAATAGTTAAGTTAGCTAGCGGGTGCATGTTAACAATAATTAGCACACAAAATTTCACAATAAAATTTGATATACATAAAAAATTATTAATTATTAAAATTGTTGAGAATAATAGTATCACAATCAGTTTATAACAAAATATGAGTAAATCAAAATAAAGATTTAGATATATATGTCTTTGATAGATATATAGATTAACAAATTATATCTTTATCTAAATTTTATTATTTTAATTTTTTGTAAATCAATTATTTAATCTTTATCTTTATCTATAGGCCACGAAATTAATCTTTATAAATTATTTATCAATTTTATATGTTTATTTATCTAGAAGTCATGAAATTAATTTTTTTAAATAATTTTTTTTAATTTTTATCTTTCTCTATAGGTCATGAAATAAATTTTCTTAAATTATTTATGAATTCTTAAAGTACAAAATGAAGGGAAAAAAAAAGAGAGTAATTTCATTTTTTTAAAATCAATTATTTAATCTTTATCTTTATTTGTAGGCCATGAAATTAATTTTTATAAGTTAATTATCTATAATTTATGAAATTAATTTTTTTAAATTAATTGTTTACTTTTTATCTTTATCTATAGACTATAAAATTAATTTTCAGTTTTTATATGTTTAGCTATATTGATGAATTTTGAAATTCAAATCTTTATCTATAAGCGATGAAATTAATTTTAATTTTAATTAATCAAATAAATAGAAAATGAAGAAAAATAGAAAACATGAAAGGCAATCAAAGAAGGTTGCCATGTAGGAAAGAGAGAGTTTTAAAATTATAAGAATTTAGGAACAAATATTTGGAGTTTTTTGACAAAATAATTACATTTGGTTATATAGATAGATAGATAGATAGATAGATAGATAAATTTTATGTATAAAAACCGTATTTATAAATTAGTTTCTCCAATATTTAAATTCTATGGTCAAACTGCCCACAATTTTACCCTTTTTGAGAGAAATACTTCAGTCTTTATTATTATTAGGGTGGTTTACACAAAGACCCCCTAAACTATTGAAAAGTTTCACTTTGACCATCTAAACTATAAAAGTATATAAATTGATCCCCTAAACTGTTGAGAAGTATCACTTTATCCCATAAACTATAAAAATATACAAATGGACCCCCTAAAAGTATCACTTTGCTGCTAATGCTGCTGCACTTGTTTTGTTATGGTCTTTTTTGCTTTGCTCTGTTGCTACTTCTGGTTTTGTTTTCTTTGTTGATTTCTCACCAACTAGGAGGTCGGAGCTTTGTTTAGCTCCAAGCTCCTCTTTATTGATGTATCTTTTCATACTTTGTATGGTTTTATCATCAATAAAGTCTTCCTTTTTGCCGATAAAAAAAAAACTATTAGTGTGTTACTTTAACCCCTTTTTGATAAGGGGTCAAATTGATACATTTTTATAGTTTAAGAGGTCTATTTAAACTCAAGAAGAAGAAATCAAGACTCTAGACCTTTCAAGTGTGCTGCCCACCATATTTCGTCTGCCTTTGCTACTTTGCTGAGTTTATTTTTTGTTTTGTTTTTGTTTTGTGTGATTATCGATATCAAGAGACATGAAGCAGAATAAAAAATTAAAAAAAAAACCTAATTGATTACTTTAATTTGTACCCTATAATTTTTTTTTTCAAAGGATCCCAACTGGTTGATGGTGTCCTGTGACACCATCACGCAATGTATAGCGCCGCCCCTGGTGTGGTCCCACAGTAAGAAGTTTGAATATTCTCCATTGATCTACAATTGTGAATAATTTTCTGAACACTTTTATGGTTTTTAGACTTTCTGATATCATATCAATTTGGTGCACATAAAGGGAGAAAGATGTAAAACATCTCCAGTCTACTTACTGATTTTTTTCTTCTTCTTATTTTTTTAAAAATTTTTTTTAATCTTTTAATAATTTTTTTTTTACTTATATGTATAAATATCCATACTTGCTTTGCTTTCCTAAATCTGTTGTGCATGAATATGAACTTGAAGAATGCATGTGTCCTGCATGGAACCTAAACAAATCTAATGAATTCTATATTTCAAATTGTTGGAAACCATAGGTTGGAAACTATGTGGTACAACTGTGGTATACATGGTGTGACTTAACCTTAAAGACTACATGGTATACGTGATTCATTCACACATGACATAACTACGAGGGATACATGGTTTTGGACATATCGTACACATAGTGTGACTTAACTATGAGGTATACATGATATTGCCATATATGCCTATAAGATCTAACCAAGGCTCATGCCCAACCTTGTGAATACACACCAAAAACACAATAAGATCTTCTCTCTCTATTCATCTATCTTGAGATTACCATTTGCAAGCCTAGGAATTTCGAATGTGGATAAATAACAAGAAACTCTAGTAGCTTCTTAATTGATGAAGATTTTTCAGATAAGACTCGTAATTCAAACATTCGATCCAAACCATTTCCACATCAAATAATATGATTACTTGTATTTTTCCTTCACAAATAATTCCATTATATGCACAATGGTTGTACATATTTATTTATATTATAAAGTGAACAGGTCAGTTTGATACATACGGCTTTTAAAACATTGTAACACTTTCCTTTATTTTTTATTTATTTATTTTTATTTATAATTATCTAACAAAAATCATTTTTTAAACTGTTAATTTGAAAAGCTTTTATTTAGGCCTCATTTGGCAAGTGACTTTTTTAGTCAAAAAATCAAAAAGTTATTAAAAAAATCAAAAAACTAACAACTCATACTAAAAAGTCAAAGATTTCATTTTCTCTCTACTTTTTGCATATCTTTTCGTAAAAAGTTAAAAAGCCATCCCAAACATACTAGTTTTTTTTACATTATATTTTAGCCAAAAAACTAAAAAATTACTAAAAAAACCTATTTCCCAACGAGGCCTTAACTGGAAGTTTGGTATAAATTCAAAAATTGAGCATTTATTTAAAGAATAATACTTTAGACCCCCTCAAAAGGGGCACCCCCTCACCCCCTTTGACATGTGTCAGGGGGTGATTGGATGTGCAGGAAAAAAAAAAAAAGAAAAAGAAAAAGCAACCAATGAAAGTGAGAGGGGGTGAAAGGGGGTGATGGGAAAAGGGAGTCTCTATCATTGTTGTTATTTAAATGCAAAAGTTAATATAATAAAAGTCGTATCCAATTTTTCCATTGCGTGTTTGTTTGATGAAGAATATGGAGTTGATGAGAGTTGATGAGAGGTTGCTTTTGTGTCAGTCTTTTGTGTGCTATTTTTTTTGTTTTCTTTTGCTTTTTTCGCTTTCTCACTCTTTGACTAATCATCAATGCATCCAACATAGTTAAAATATTGAAAAATCAAACGTACCCAAGCCAACATTGCCTAACAATGGGTATCAAAACATTGCCTAACATTGTCATGACGCATAATCGTACATTGGAACAAATCAAATGCAATATTAACCATACATTGGACAACAAAAATTCCATATTTTGAGCGATTACCTATGCATTCTAAATTTTTTGGGATGTGAAATTTATAGTTGTTTGTTTTTTGGATAAATTATAATAAATTCCTGATGATCTATTTACATTTTGTTCATTTAATTTTCAAAATTCAATAGTTTAAAGTATTGTCTTGTTATTGTTAATCTCTTCTGTTAGGGATTTATACAAAAACAGATCATATGTAAATCACATAACATGCTTATTGAATTTTTTAAGGCAATAATGTCATTATCTAGTGATCTCATTTGCATTTTACCAATAAGATAAGGGATACAAAGTCTAAATGAGATCACTAGATAAATGTATTATTATTTTAATAAAATCAATAACGTGTATTATTGTCTTAAAAAATCAATAAGTATGCCACGCGTTGATTCCATTTAAATCCCGAAATAGAATCCTAGCGGGAATGATTAATTGTAATAAGATAACAGTTCAAGGTGATCAGTTGTTGCATTTTGAAATTCAGAGGGGTAAAATGCAAATGAGTTATAGTTTAAAGGGATTTATTGTAATTTATCCTCTTTTTTTTTTTTTTTGGGGGGGGGGGGAGTCCCTCTAATTTTAGCAAAATTTCAATCTGGTTCTTATAGTTTTAATTTGAACAATTTAGTCCATACACATTCAATTATATTGCAATGTGGACCCTCCATCATGTATTGTTAATATTTTAAACGAAAAAATTATGTAGAAAATTAAGAAGAGTAAAGTGGAATTTAAAACAAATTATAGGGACTTATTACGCCGGTGGCCCTGTAGTTTCTTTTGAATTTTACTTTGATTCCTTTAGTTTTAGATATGGTCTTGTTCTGTTTCAAATTCTAACGGTAAATGACAGAAAGACCACATTACAACAAAATTGAAAGTGTAGGGAGTAAATTATTTAAATTGAAACTGCGAGACTAAAATGACATTTCTCTTAAATTACAAATACTATTGGCGTAATTTTACCTTCTTTTTTGTCATTTTTTTTGTTGATAATTTTGTCAAGCTAGACCATGTGGATATTATACCAAAAATAAAAGAAAGGATGTTCTTAATAATTCATGCACAAAGAATCGAAATTCTAATATAAGCCTGGTTGAGTTTAATGATTCAAAACAAAGGATCAAAAACATATGAAACATAAGAAAGGCCACCTAAAGATATCAAGTCGAAGGAAGAACCTGCACAAAAGCATATATTTTCTACCTGTCATTTTTATTTATATTTTATTTTATTTCTGCAAACAATGAATGCTAATGTGACGAACATTCAAAACCAGCAAGAAGAACAAGGATGAAAACTTTTTGCCAATATCATACATTTATATTACTTAATTTAAATGCTATAAAAGTGTGCACAATATATTAGTGTATATATTTATTTATATTTTTAAAAAGAAAAGAAATTGATAAAGCAAATAAAACCAGGGAAGTTAATAACAAATTATATACTATATCATTTAGATAGAAATGGTAACTATGATATCATCTAAGTTACAAAATATATTATATGCCTTTTTTTTTATCTTACATATCTAACCTTCTATACGGATCGATACTGAGAGAAAGAGATGAACATTCACTTAAATTTCATTGAATATTATTTCAGTCCTACTATGCACACAGAATAAAATACATAATATACATGACTTGATAAGATATAAAATTTTCATCCTCATAATATCATTTGCAATTTTATTAGGGTCTCTAGATAGTAAACTCTCAGCACAATTTGCTCAAAATATCATTCCCATCCTTTTTATTTTGCAGGAAAATCTATAGAAGTTTAACTGAACAACTTTTTAATTTTCTCATATAATGCTATGGAGTTGGAGATACTATGACAGCAAGAGTTTTCCAAACACAGTAAGTCTAAGAAAGACAACACATCCCTATCTAAAAAAAAAAAAAAAAAGACAACACAAATTATTGCAGAAAATTATATTAGAATCATTAAAATCATCATCATCATCGAATGAAAATTATTTCGGAGAAGCAGATACAGAAGAGCAATCACAGTAATCGTTCTCTGCCGACTCCATCCTATGGAAATTCCTATGACAACTACAAGCCGCGCACTTGAAACCCGCGCTGGTCCCTTCCTCCCCGGCAGGCATGAACTCCCTACAACCATCCACCGCGTACCCACCGATATTCGCTGCATGGTTCTTCCTACACTCCATGTACCTCACCGTCTTCTCATTCAACAAATCACCACCAACACTGCCATTCGAGGCCTTTTTGGGCTCTTTTTTTTGCTTCATTTGCTAGATTTCGTTCTCACGTTTGCGTTTTTTTTGGCTTTTGTAGTTGTTGATCTTCTTCAACTAAGCTAGAGGTTGGAGTGATTTTGGGTCTTTTGTTGAATTGGCAAGAGGTGTGAGTTGCAGAAGTGGTTGTCATGGAGGGATAGGGAATAGATATTAGCACCTCCTAAGGGTAGCTCTATATATAAAGTCCTTGGGATGAAAAGGTAGGTTTGTTGCTGGTTGCAAGTTAATACTAATGCTATGTCCTTTTTTGTGGAAGTGCCATTTGGCCTCTATCTATTTATTCCAAAAATGGTCTTGATAATTAATCCAAAGCGGTTCTTTGTTATGATTTTGATTTTGTCAAAATCAACCAAGTATTTGTTGGTTGTGAGCTTACAAGGCAAATAGTAATGTTAAATAAATTAAGGAATTTTATAAATTTTCCTTACTAATATGAGTTATTTCTATCATATTATTTAGGATTAGTTACACTTCACTTCTATATTTATCCAAATTTTACTTTAGTCTTTCTAATTTTAAATTGAATAATTTAATCCTTACACTTTAAGTCTAGTTTTAATTAGGTTCTTTTGTCTAAATTTTCGTTATTTTTTTTCTATGTGTTATTTTAGAAAATTAAAAAGTATTCCAAAATTGATAATTATAACCTTAAATTTAAACGTAATAACTAAGTTGAAAATAAACCTAAAGTGTCACTACAAAAAATTAAAGTTTTAGGTCATGTTTGATTCACAAGATTAATAGTGAAGTATTAATAATCCTATTAAATTAGTGTGGTATTCACTATCCAATTGGATTAATATCTATTGGATTAATAATCCCACCCCTACCCCATTACTAATAATCCTACAAATTTGTTAGATTAATTATCCATTGGATTAATAATCCTAAACCAAAATGTTAAAACAAACATAGGATAATTGGGTCCACGGATTAATAATCCTAATCCCATACTCTAATCCACCCAATCAAACATGCCCTTAGAGACAAAAATTTAGGGACAAAATTATTTTTTAGAGACCAAATAATTTGTTATGAAAAGTGTCATTATTATATTTTTAGCAACAAAAATCGGGCATTAGTGATGAATTATTATCCTTTTAAGACTAATTTTTTGGTCTAAAAAAATAAATCATTTTGAGACCAAATTGTTTTATCCTTAAAAGTCTATTTATTAGTGTCATTTTCAAAATTTTGTCACTAAAAATTTTATTTTTGACTTTTCGAGGACGACCTTTTACCGACTATTCTCATTACGATGGAAATTGATCCCTAAATGTCTTTTGAAACAAATTTTCACTTTTAGAGACCAAAACATTTGGTCTCTAAAACTCTTATATGTTGTGTGTATAATGACATTATTCAAATTAAAACTGTAAGGATTAAAGTGAAATTAGATCAAACTACATGGATGAAAGTATAATCAACTCTATTAGTTACATGCATCATGTTTGAAGTTTCAAAATTTTAGTTTGCATGCCACATTTGTTTAGTATAAAAAAAAGCTTTATAAAACTTGTTAGTTTGATGGTTGGATTATGTGGTAAAGTGGTAATGCTGTTACAAGGCAAAGTGATGTTGATAATGACTAAAATGACCATGGTCAACTGAAAGTCTTAAGTACATATAAATGATAGGCACTATTTAAAGTGATGTGCACGATAGCCTTATTTTGAACTTTTTTTTTTTTTTTTTTTTGGGTACCATACAATAAGTTATTAAAGGATTAGTAAGTTAGATTATAATGAGATGATTGTAATTTTTTCATCGACTTAATCAATAATATTTAAACTTCTTTTTTTTTTGATCGGCAAAGATAATCTTTATTGATGAAAGCGTACAAAAAGATACAGAACATCAATAAAGAGGAAGTAGGAGCTACCTAAAGCTCCAAGCTCCAGTTGGTGAGGAACCAACAACAAAACAAGAAAGCAAATAACACTCTAAACACAGCAGACCAACTTACTACAACCTACTACAACAAACAAAACACAGCAGACCAACTTGCTACAACCTGACTGCAAAGTTAAGTAGCCAAACAAAATACAGCATACCAACTTACTACAACCTTACTGCAAAGTTATGCATATAAAGATTAAACAAGATCTGCTCAAGGAAGATAAAGCATAGAATTCTGCAAATCACCCCACCTGGGGGGAGTCACCAACCTGAATAAAGACTCCAAGAACTAAAACTGAGTAGACCAAGCTAAACCAGCAGTAGGAATTGGAGCAGCACTGCAGAAATCACTTCAGCACTACATAACAGCAGGACAGGTGCAGAGCTACACACCAAAACCATAAAGACCAGATAAGAGCATCTGAGGCAACTCCAACAACATAACAGCACACAGATCAGTATACAGCCCAATCAACCACCTAACACATTGACCTTCATCACATTGAATTATCCATCATGGACTCCTAACACAACAACAACCAGACCAACACACAGCTCATCAGACCATATCAGATGCAGACCAGCAGAAGAGCAACCTAGCAACAGACTTCCACCAAAAACCCTATCAGTTGCAATCCACCAAGCACACCCCACAGAAACCATTGCAAATACACCCAAAATTCAAACCAATAATCAATAAAAATGGATATCTGCAATTTCTAATCAAAATATCAACTGGACTCCATACACATCATAGCAGAAAAAACAATCAGCAAAACAAAGGACCTGAAGCAGAAACAGACCATACTAGACCAGACCATACCAGACCATTCATACATTAAAGTAGCTGAATCAGGCACCCTACAGCAGAGGACCTGAAACATAATTGCATAGGGCTTGAACAGACAACCTGATCTGATTGAAATTGCAACATCAACTAAATACTCAACCTCTAAACTCCATTTTACCCACAGAGCAATTTGTACCTTCACTTTATCACAAAAGTCATCAAAAATGGGTTGTGCCCCTTTGAACATACATTCATTTTGCAATCTCCAAACAGACCATAACATAACAGCTGGAACTACCTCCCATAATCTAGAGACCCAATGCTTACTCTTACCAGCAGACCACCACTGTAACAAGTCCTGAATTGATCCAGGGATTGCCCAAACCTGATCACTCCATCTTACCATTTGAGACCAACATTTCCACACCAGTGGACAAAACATGAGCACATGATTCAAGGATTCCACCTCAGCTTGGCAAAACACACACATATTATTTGCTGAAACAGGTAGCACCCCAATCCTCTGAAGGAAGGTTGCAGTCTTTATTCTGCCTCTCCAAGCCAACCAGCAAAAGAACTGCACTTTTGGCGGAGCTAAACCGACCCATACCCTCTTAGGCACAACCTGACCAGTCCCTATTTTAGCATCCCACCACCTTCTCACAGAAGAGACAGAAAAAAGGTCTGAACTATTTGCTAACCAAAAGCAAAAGTCAACACAATCAAACCTCAGCAATGTAGATGTATCCAACAACTCTATCAATCTCTGCAGCTCCTCAACTTCCCATACAAATAACTGTCTTCTAAATTTAAGCTGCCACAGTCCCATATTACTATTCTTAGCACTGATTTGCTGAAGGGTCTCCTCTTTCTCAGTGGATAAACTATAAAGCCTAGGGAATTGAACCTTCAGGTCGCTATTGTTAAGCCATTTATCTTGCCAAAATAAGATTCTCCTTCCATTTCCAACCTTAATTCTAAAATGCTCACCATAGAAATCCCCCAATTGCTGATTTTCTGAGAGCAATTTCATAATGTCTAACTAGACTATGGACATCCCACCTGAAAAGTTCAGAACTGGAAGCCAACCTCCTCCATTCCTACCATACCTTGAACAAACCACAGTTTTCCACAAAGCTGAATCTTCATTACCATACCTTCACCACCACTTCAATAACAAGCATTCATTCACCTCTCCTGAGTCTCTCACACCCAAACCTCCTTGACTTTTACTTCTTGTGATCTCCTTCCATTTGACCAAGTGCACTTTCCTTTTATTAACATTCCCTCCCCACAGAAAGGATGACTGCAACTTGACTAAAGCTTTAATAACACCCTTAGGCATTCTAAAGAGAGAAAGAAAATAGATTGGCAAATTAGCAATGACTGACTTGATCAAAGTCAATCTCCCAGCATAGGATAGAAGCTTCCTCTTCCAAGAGGACAGCTTTTTCTTCACCTTCTGCACAACTGGGTCCCAAGTACTCTGTTTCCTAGGATTAGCCCCTAAAGAGAGACCAAGGAAAGAAAAGGGTAGTTTCTTAGTTAAGCAATTCAAAACCTTAGCAAACTTCTTAGATTGATCTTCTTGGAAGCCCACACCACACACTACACTTTTATGATAATTAATTCTTAACCCAGACATCACTTCAAGACATCTCAACACCCTCTTAATGTTCAAAATATCCTCAATATACCCATCACAGAATATAATAGTATCATCAGCAAATTGGAGATGTGAGACACTCACATCATTGGAACCAACAGTAGCACCCCTAAATAAACCCTGTACTTTAGCCCTAGCTAGTAGCAGATTAAGCCTTTCTGCAGCAATAATGAACAAGAATGGAGAAAGGGGATCCCCTTGCCTTAACCCCTTTTGTGGCTGGAACTCCTCTGTAGGTGCACCATTGACAAGAATTGACACCATAGTTGTAGAGATACAAGCTTTTATCCACCTAATCCATTTGTCACCAAATCCAAAATTTCTCATCATTGCCAACAGGAATTCCCAATTTATTGAATCATAGGCTTTCTCAAAATCCAATTTTAAGATAATGCCTTTCTTCTTAGACTTTTTCCACCAATCTACAACTTCATTTGCTATTAACACCCGATCTAAGATATATCTACCACTGACAAAAGCTGATTGCACTTCATCTATCACAGAGGGGAGGGCCTTCTTTAATATTCTAGATAGCACTTTGGCCAAAATCTTGTACACTGAGGTAACCAAGCTAATGGGTCTATAGTCCCCCAAGCCTATGGGATTGTCCTTCTTGGGTATGAGCACCATGAAAGAACTGTTAACACCCATTGCCAGCTTCCCATTTGTGTGAAACTCATACACCATCTGCAATATATCACCTTTCATTATTCCCCAATATTTTTTAATGCAAGCTAAGTTAAAACCATCTGGGCCAGGAGCCTTGTTCCCATCACAATCCTGAATAGTTGACCAGATCTCTTTTTCAGTAAACATTGCTTCTAAACCCACTGCTGCTTCCGGAGAAATTGTAGCAAAAGGTCCAGAAATATGTGGCCTAGAAGTCCAACTTTCAGCAAAATGGTTTTTGAAATGGCTAAGCACTGCTTGTTTCACCTGAGTTGGATCCTCATGTCTCACTCCCTCCACTGACACAGAATCTATCAAGTTCATTCTCTGCTTACTACTTGCCATAAGATGGAAAAATCTAGTATTTCTGTCACCACACCTAGCCCACAGCAATCTAGACTTTTGATGCCATATTCTTTCCTTATTCCTACTAAGCTTCCATACTTGATTTCTAACCTCTCTCATTCTTATTGTTTCCAGCACATCCAGAGATCTAGTTTCTGCCTTCAAATCCCATTCATGTAGTTCTTGTTCTGCTGACCTCAACATAGCATCAATATTGCCAAACACCTCCCTATTCCACGCCCGTAAGTGACTCCTTAAAGAGGATAGCTTCCTCATTAATTTGTACCCTGCCCATCCTGAAACCTGTGTGATCTCCCAAATGTGCTTGATTTCAGTCAAGAATGTAGGATATGATGTCCAAGCATTAATGAATTTGAATGGCTTAGGACCCCAATCCCTATCATCTTCCTTCAACAAAATTGGAGAATGGTCTGAAATTGTTATGGGTAATCCCCATTGATTAAATGAAAATTTTTCCAGCCATAGGGAGTCTAACAAAAAACGATCTATCCTACTCCACCTATCCCATTCCAATGCATTACACCAAGTGAATTTTCTACCTAACATAGGCAAATCAGACAACTCCAATTGTTCTACAAACTCATTGAACTCCTTCATCCCCCTCTCTCTTCTTGAACACCCTTTCCTCTCACTCAATAATCTGATTTCATTAAAATCACTACCCACACACCATGGATTTGGAAAATGGGATTGTAAGCACATAAGAGAATCCCATAAATTCTTCCTCCTCAACACCTCATTTGGAGCATATATATTAACAATCACACAATCAAAATGTTGAGCCAAGGTACCTGAGAGTAGAATGAAGTGCTTACTACTGCAGCAGTCTATTAGCTCAAACACTTGTGGCCTAAAAAAACACAGCAACCCTCCTGCACTTCTTTTTGAATCCACCATCATATAACCCATCTCTTCAAAAGGCCACATGGATCTCACAAAATGCTCCTCCATTGAATTCCTTTTTGTTTCTTGTAAAAGTAAGACATCCACTCTTCTATCATTCACCAAATTCTTTATTTTGCCCCTCTTTTGTGGCCTTCTCAGCCCTCTAACATTCCAAGATAAAATCTACATAATAAACTTATATTTTTCCCTTAGTCCTCTACTTAACAATCTGTTAAGGTCTGACTGCCCCTTCCTCACCTGCAATTCTTTGTAAATCATTTTCTTCAAGTTCCACTATCTTGTTGACTAGCTCATCCTCTTTACCTTGACATTGCAAACCCAACAATTTTCCAATCTTCACTGTTGCTTGTGCTTCCTCCATTAAAATTTTCCTCCTTTGTGTTGCATGACTCTGGGATGAAGACAAAGAAGTAGCAGCTGCAGCTGCTACTTCTGAAGCTCTGAATAGTGCCCCTCTTTGAAAACCAAGCCTTCCAACCGCGCTTCTTTGTTTGCTATGACCGCCTACAGAGCAGGAGCCTTTCTTTATTTCTATGCCCTTCTGCCGTGATATATTACCTTTAGTACCAACTGCTGCCTTGTTCTCTGAGTTTTTCCCAGCCCTTTTAGCCATACTGGAATGTGATATATGGGAGAAATGGGCCTCAGATGATCTAAGTTGGGTTTGGGCCACACAGTCACTCAAATCCGAGCCTAACCCCACTTGTAATTTGCTAGGCTCAGGTCCAACCTGTAGGCTTTCAAGTATTACTTTCAAATTTATATTTGGTGTGACCCCCTCCGGCCCATTCATTGCACTTACAAGTCCAGTATTGTCAACAGCCCCATCCAATTTTTGAATTTTGGTCATCATTATCTGGTATGAATTGACTTCCTGATTCATACCCTCTTCTTTGGACCCAGCGCCTACCTTACCATTTCCCATGCTCACTATAGCCTCAGCTGGTGCATACTTCCCATCATAACCCCAACGTATCACATCTGATTTACCAGCCACTGTTTCCTGAACCCTGCTGACCTCATCATCTTCACCAACCATCTCCTTCTCCCTTGCTACAGTACCTCTGTAATCACACCTCGTCGTCCCACCATTACCAGACACCTGATCCACCTCCACAGTCTTACAACCTTTAGATTTCAACTGCAGCATCTCCTTCACTCGGCTTTCACTAGAAGTAGGAAACAAACACTTTGGTAGTTCTTCACGTATCCTTATTGGTATATATTTACCTTTGAGTTCCAAAAAGACTACCAAATTAATCAACTCCATACATCTTGTGATTACTCGTACTCTTCCATGGTGAAAATTTTGTGGGCTAGTAATATCCTCTTGGAATTGAACAACAGTCCCCCAATGGCTTCCAATGCTTCTAAAAGTCGTCACACTCCAAAGATTAATTGGTGTGCCAAAGCAATTTAACCAGACACATCTCTCTTGCTCCTCAAAATGGCTCTTCCCCCACTCATCAACTGAATCACACCACTTCTTACCCCACTTGCCTATTTGTTCCTTCACTTCTTTCATCTGTTGAACATAATTAAAAGTTAGCACTACTATTCTTCCTCCATTGTCCCTAACAATAACATCCTTCATTTCCCTATTATGTAGTTCTGCTTTGAAAACTTCCACAGCTAAAAAGCTACTCAACTTCACCACTAAACTTTCATAAAGCCATCTGTTTCTTTCTTCATAAGCTCTGATCACCACATTCTCACTGTCATGTACTCCTCCTCTCACTAATGCTTCTGCATATGACTGCTTAACCCCATTATCTTGCCATTGCTGCCTTTAAGGCTGCTGATGCATCACTCTGCCATCATCCACTCTGTTTAGCATCCCCTTCTTTCGATGACCCAGAGCATGAGGTTTTTGAAACTCTGCTCTTTTAACTTTCAGCGCCTTGTTATCACACCACAAACCATCAGCCTTCTCAATCACCATCTCTGCCGCCACCTCACAATCGTATCGCACAAAACCAAATCTGGAACCTAAAACTCTTCTCCTCTTTCCTGGTATGAACGCATCCTTGACCACGCCAAACTTTCTAAAAAGACTGAATAATCCTTTAGCATCCATGGACTCAGGGATGTTGTCCACAAAAATGATAATCACCTCTGTCTTCTTGCAATAACCATCCTGATTTTCTACTACCCTCATTCTGATCACAGGAATCCAACCACCATTCATCTTGTTTGTGTAATGAACACTGTTAACCATTTTCTAGATCTCCTTGTTATTTCTCTATATTTCTTAATATTTAAACTTCTTACTATCTGAAGATACAACTACATGAATTACTGAACCAAATGCCCTGTCGTGCTTACCTTGATTTTGACATGATATCATTTATATATTTTAGCCTAAATTTGTGAAATTTAACTTAAATTTATCAAATAAATTTTATATATTTTCAACTCTTATGTAGATGCACACTACAAACATCATGTCACACTCGACCACCGGAGTGGTGGTAATGTGAATAACGCACTTACTTTTTTACATGGAAGAGCAGGGTTCAATACTTGGGGTTGTATTCTTTTGAGTTGGCACTGTATTCATGTTGCTAGACTCTGCCTTCTACTGTGGGGTGTGGGTGAGGTCCATTATTAACTCGGTAGTGGGTCCCTTCCTATGAGTTGGGTAAAAGCTGGCTAACCAACTACTTTAGGGTTAGGGCATGCAGATGCTATGATATCTCGATAGAGCGTCCTTTATTATCGTTCAAAAAAGAAAAAAAAAAAAATACCATGTCACTCACTAATATTTTATTAGTAATATTACAAAATCAGACTTAAGTATTCAGAAATTATTCATTATTATTATATTATGGTTTAGATTTATTTTACACATAGATCTCATATTACACAATTAATCTCTATTATATAACCACTCACTTAAAAAATTTTGAGTGGATAAATCTGGAATCTCAAACTTTTTCATATTTTATGGAATTAAAGGTAATGGTGAGTCCTACATGTATGCATTGCGCTTGTTGTGGGAGGTTAAAATGTTAAAAAAAAAAAATTTGGTATTCATTTAGTTTGTGATTTTATTTCATCGTATAGAAGCATTATTTTCAAATGATTTTTTTTTTTATTACCTCCAAATAAAGAAATACAACAAGATAACAAAGGTTAAGGGTCTTGATCTATGCTATCAAAAACTATTTTATGTTTTATCATTTATGTTGGAGTTCTTTTTTTAGAAAAATAAATAAATACAAAAAAAATCCCTTATATTTGTAGATTCTTTTTTTTTTTGTGGTAAGTTACAAAAAAAGGCAAAAAAAAAAAAAAAAAAGGGTATCCGAATTGAGATCTTTTTCATTATATAATTTAATAAAATTCTCCATAGCAATGTATAAGATTATGACATGGCATTAAATGTATTTTTTTTTTAATGGAAATGTGCATAGTAGAGTTTTTCATTAACTTTTATTTTATTGTTGTGTGACGAAGCCAATGTAAACCAAGCGTTTTGGCTTTTTGATTCAATATTATAAAGAACTAAATAGTGGAAAGTGAAAATAATAGAAAGTGAATTAAAAAAAATGGAAAAAAAAAAATTTCTCGCATGAATTTGATAAGGATAAAATTTTTGTAAAGAATGAGAGACAGAGAAAATAATAATTTTAATAAATAACCAATTTTATTAACAAATTTAATTTCTTATAATTTTTGTAAAAGTTATTATGCTAACATGAGTTGTACAAAAAATAATCTTCTAACTTCTACCATTTTCATGTTAAACAAACTTATAAAAAAAAATTCTTTTGTTGCTGTTGCTGTTGCTGTTGTGATTTCCCTCACTTTCTACCACTTTCATCTTAGGTTTTTTTATTTTTTATTTATTTTTATTTAAAGAAATGGATGATAGAAAATAAAAATGGTAGAAAGTGAAGTGAAAAAAAGGAAGGAAAAAGAAATGAAAATTTATTTTCTTGCATGCATTTGAATAGATGAAAAATTTTATAAGAAAATGATAAGAAAAAAAATATAATCACTGCATAATAGAGAATTGTGTGGCTAAACATGGGCAAAAAAGAAAAGAAAATAAACCTTGTTAAGATTTGTGAGAAAAAATAAATTTTCCTGTATATTTTGAAAGAAATTGTTAGCCTAACTAACAAGCTGATTTGAGTTGTATAAGAAACTTTAGTTTTCTTTACTTTCTAGAACTCTTTATTGATGTTGTCGTTTACGCACAAAAATATTCTATTTAAAACCAAACAATAGCTACTACTCTGTAGAATAGCGGTTAATATCAGGTGTCGATCTTCAGGGACTAATCGAGTAGTGTTGTTTCAGAAATAATTATTAAAGTAATTATGAAAGGTTGATGAGAGGGTTTTCAAACTAATTAAAACTTAAAAGAAATAAAATAAAATAAGAAATTTCCTAAGTTTTCGAATCCACAACTAACTTTATAACCAAGGAATTTTTGTATTAGTTTTCAGAAAATCATTAATTTGGATAATATGATGTAACTTGATCAGAAATACATCGTCAAGAGAATTTGTATATTAAAACCTGAAAGCACGACTCATCTTCGCGTAGCATGGATCGTCACCACTAAACTACAGTTGATGTACGACTCGTTTTACTAGGTATGACTCCTCTAACAATTTTAATACACAACAGTGAAAACAATTGTATAACATGATTTGAATAAAATATTTATTACACAAAAAGATTTAAAAATTATACGATTTATCCAAATCAAATGAAAATAAAAATATTAAATACAATAAAACCTCAATTACTTAATCAGGGTTTCATCTCTACTTTAAGAAAAAAAAATATTAATTCCACATAATTATAAATAATATATGAAAGAGAACTCCATAAATTATGTCTCTCTACTTTAGTCCTTGCTGGAGCTCTTGAGCTCTGCTCTCTTCTCCTCTTGTTGCTGGAACTTTCCTTTTATGGATGAATATGAGAGTTTGCAAGAGCAAATAATAAAATAAATGTTGTACAAATTGTGTGATAACATAAATAAAATAAATTCATATATTTAACAATCTGAATTTCATGTTGGAAATTATATATAGATAGAACAGAAATTGATAAAAATAAAATTGAAGAAGAAAGCAAATCGAAACCTGTACTAGATAATGTCCTTAAAACAGATTTGCCGCCTCATCGATTGGGTGCTAGAGGTTGTTCGACGTCTGTCTCCCAAGATACGACGGTTGGACCGACTATGCAATGCACTGACTGAATAGCTTCGACGAACAGAACTTTGCAGCAGTCTCTTACAAGAAGAATATAAAATAAACTGGAAAAACTTAGGAAAACAAGAATAACAACAATTTTTGGTGTAGAAAGTAAAAGGAGAGGGCCTCCTTCTATACACATGGAGAGAGAGAGGAAGAGGCTCCCCTCCAACAAATACAGAAATTAATTCTGCATTAAACTTAAATTAATTCTGCAAAACTAATGCGTTTAATTCCATCATCAATAGAGGAGACTAGGTCTTGTATACAAATTCCTACAGCCCACACATCTGACTTAGCCCAAAAAGATTAAGATGGGTGGGCCAAGCCCAACTTCCACACTCAATCCATTCAAGCAAGCCCAAGCCCAAGCCCTAAGACCCAAGATTCAAGATCCACGATCCACGACCCATGGATCATGGATCACGGATCGGACTCAGCTCGGTCCGATCTGGATAACGAAATTGGACCATCGTCTTGGCCCAAGTCCATCATTGAAGCATCCATAACTCCTTTCCTTTGGAAAATTTGGATACCCAAAGGGCTTACACTTTTATGCAAAAAATGGGTTTTAATTAGCCATCAATGTTCTCCTCTACAATCAATGTAGGATACAAGGTTTTATACCTTTCCCAACACCTCTTTTATGAGGCCAACTTAATGAGTCAATTTCTCATTCAAGCCTTAATGGTTTTTGGTCATTCTTTTTTGTGGTGTAAAGATTATACTACAAAGAATCTAAACCCACTTTACTTAACTCAATTGAGGATTGACACCCACTTTAATTTTGCTTTAAAGTCACCAAAAACCCATTATTTTTTCAACAATCCCCCACATGAATAATAATTAACCGAATAATAATAAACGGACAATACTTAACAACAAAGACTCAGAGAGAGTGCAACGGAATAACCCCGGCATCGGAAAAGGTAGCTTTTCGTTTTGAACCCCTCATAGTGAAGTCTATCGGATTTACTGGCTGTCCAGTGAACACGAAGTCTTGAACTGTTCTACCGTTTATGTAAACCAAGACAACAGACCTCACACAGGAATTACTCCAACCATCGTTCTATTCTCATTGTTGTGTCCGATTTGGCCCTGGAACACTAGCCTGGTTCAGTGAATGGTTTACAGAATTAGGCCATGTTAATTCTTATAGAAGCGGCCCCACTTCACACTCACATCGGTGACTCTACTTGAGTATCTTGTTATACTCAGCTTAACAGCTTAACACGCTAGAGTCATTAAAAGCTCAACTTAACTTCTACACTTGCAGGTATCACTAATAAAACGAATGGCTGGAGGTTTAACCTCCTCAGTGACATGCCACTGTTACACGCAATTAGGTTGTCCCATTGAACCTAGATATTGGGATCTCCAGTTAACTAGGTTGGGTTTCCATTTCGGTAACACCGTACATTACAGGCCTTAACCCCATTCCTTCTGACGACTTCTTTACTAACACTCGATTTAACCCTTTGGTTAGTGGATTTGCAATGTTATCCTGAGACTTTACATAGTCTAAAGTGACAACTCCGTTCGAGAGTAGTTGTCGTATGGAATTATGTCTACGACGAATATGTCTAGACTTTCCATTATACATATTACTCTATGCCCTGTCCAATCGCCGATTGGCTGTCACAATGAATACAGATGGCTGGCACAGGTTTCGACCAATATGGAATATCCTCAATGAACTGGCGAAGCCATTCAGCTTCTTTAGTTGCTTTATCCAAAGCAATAAACTCAGATTCCATTGTTGATCTGGATATATACGTTTGCTTAGAAGATTTCCAAGACATGGTTACCCCTCCGAGGGTAAACAAATAACCATTAGTGGATTTGGAGTCTTTTATATCAAATATCAAATTAGTGTCACTATATCCTTCTAGTACCGCTGCGTATTTGGTATGATGCAACCCATAACCTCGGGTGTAGCGTAGATAACCTAACACCCGCATAATGCCCCTCCAATGAGTAGCATTCAAATTACTGTGTATCTACTAAGCCTGCTAACCGAGTAGGCTATATTCGGACTTGTACAGCTCATCAGATACATCAAACTTCCAATGACTTGAGAATATTCTAACTGAGAGATACTCTCATTATTATTCTTGGTCAAATGTAGACTCACATTTACTGGTGTCCTAGACACACTTGTATCTGATTTGTCAAATTTCTCAAGTATCTTCTCAACATAGTGAGATTGAGAAAGTACAATACCATCAGATGTTCTGGTAATCTTAAAACCCAAAATTATATCTGCAAGGCCCATATCTTTCATGTCAAACTTAAAGTTTAATAAGCTCTTGGTAGTTCGAATCATTTCATCATTACTACCAACAATGAGTATGTCATCTACATATAGACACAAAATGACATAACCTCTGTCAGTGTTTTTGACATACACGCATTTGTCAGACCCATTGATTTTGAACCCATTTGACAACATAGCGTTGTCAAACTTCTCATGCCATTGCTTGGGAGCTTGCTTCAAACCATACAGTGATTTGACAAGCTTACAGACTTTCTTATTTTGTCCTGGAGCTAAGAACCCCTCGGGTTGCTCCATGTAAATTTCTTCATCTAAATCTCCATTTAAGAAAGCTGTTTTTACATCCATTTGATGTATCTCCAGACTACGCAAAGCTGATATCGCAATCACCATGCGAATGGATGTAATCCTTGTCACAAGTGAATACATATCAAAGTAATCCAGGCCTTCGCACTACCTGTATCCTTTGATAACAAGTTTAGCTTTATACTTATCAATTGACCTATCAGTTTTTATCTTTCTTTTAAAGATCCACTTACTCCCCAAGGTGCCTGGGGGTAGATTAACCAACTCCCACGTGTAGTTCTGCGAGATAAAGTCAATCTCACTTTTGATTGCTTCTTTCCACAAAGGACTTTCAGGTGAAGTCACAGCTTCATGGAAAGTTCGAGGTTCTCCCTCTAACATATAGGTCAAGAAGTCCGGACCAAAAGACTTTGCAGTCCTAGCCCTCTTACTTCTTCTTGGCTCATCCACATATTTAGCTTGATCATCAACTTGATCATCTAAGTGATCATTTGTTTGATTAGCTATGTGATCATTGTCACCTTCAACCTCTTCCATGGAACTCTGAATCCCTTCTTGGAGACGACACGAAAATATATTTTCAAAGAAAGATGCATTTCTTGATTCCATGATAGTATTCTTGTGTATATCTGGAATAACAAACCTATACACAAGAAATCGATATGCACTGCTATTATGTGCATATCCAATGAATACACAATCCACTGAATTTGGTCCTATCTGAACCCGCTTGGGTATAGGCACCGCCACTTTTGCAAGACATCCCTACATTCGTAAGAATTTATAAGAAGGCTTGATGCCTTTCCATAACTCATACGAGGTTTTATCCACCTTCTTCCGGGGTATTTTATTTAGAATGTAATTCGCGGAGAGAATTGCTTTCCTTTAAATGTTCTGTGGCAATCCAAAACTTAATAACATTGTATTTATCATCTCCTTTAGCGTCCTATTCTTCCGCTCAGCAATCCCATTTGACTGAGGAGAATAAGGCGCTGTGGTTTGGTGGATAATCCTGGATTAAGCACAAATCTTAATAAACGGTGATTTATACTCACCACCACGATCACTTCTTAAAGCATTAATCTTGCGGCCTAATTGATTCTCAACTTCATTCTTATAAAAAACAAACTTGTCAATAGCCTTATCTTTGTTTTTGAGCAAATACACGTAATAATACTTAGTGCAATCATCAACAAAAGTGATGAAGTACTTATTGCCACCACTTGATTGTATAATCTTTAAGTCACACACATCACTATGCACTAAGTCAAATGGCTCTGAACTTCTTTCACTAGAATGAAACGAAGATCTTGTCAACTTCACTTCGACACAAGTTTCACACTTGTGTTTTGGATTAATCTTAAAAGATGATATGTGCTCTAACTTGATTAATCTACGTAAAGATTCAGAGTTCACATGTCCTAGTCTACTATTCCATAAATTGAAAGACTCAAGCATGTAAGTAGAAGAAGATGCATCTTTATTCAACTTTGGGATAACGGTCATTACATTGAGTTTAAATATACCCCCCAATATATAACCCTTACCCACATACACTCTACTGTTGGTTAGAACGACCTTGTTGGACTCAAAAATCATGCAAAAACCATGTTTGCTGAGAAAAGACCCCGAGACAAAATTCTTACGAATGTCCAGAACATATAAGACTTTGTTCAAGGTCAGCTCCTTTCTTGAGGTCAACTTTAGGACCACCTTTCATTTCCCCTCAACAGTTGAGGTAGTAGAATTCCCCATAAACAACTTCTCACCGTTTGTCATTGGCTCGAAAGTTGTAAATGGTTTCTTCTTAGAGCATATGTGGCGTGTAGCCCAGTATCAATCCACCATTTTCTTGGGTTTGAACCCACTAGATTTATCTAAGAGACAACGGTAGACAAGTGCATGTCATCCTCATCATGGGAGTGCTCTTGCATATTTGACATGTGAGCACGAGGTTTGGTCTTGTATGGCTTCTTCTGCTTACGACAGTCACTAGTCCGATGCCCCTCGCTACCATAGTTGTAGCACTTCCCTAAGAACCGATAACCAAGTTCCTGCGGCTTGTATGCCGGCTTCTTTGCAACACCACCCCTTGGCCCCAGCTTTGAGCCCTTGTTCACAAGAGGCTTTTTCCTCACCCCAGAAGATTTTCCATACTCAATGACATTGGCCTTCACAGAGGGGGTACTCCCTCTTTTCTTTCTATTATCATTCTCAATCCGAAGTCGGACAACCAGCTCTTCAACTGACATTTTCTTGCGCTTGTGCTTCAAGTAGTTCTTGAAGTCCTTCCAACCATTGGGAAGTTTCTCAATGATCACAACAACTTGGAATAACTCGTTCAAAGGTATCCCCTCAACATGAATTTCCTGCAAGATCACTTAGAATTCCTAGACTTGGCTTATCACAGTTTTTGAATCTACCATTTTAGGCCAATGACAAATTTTTTTGTCTCGACGTCCTCAGTCCTGTATTTCTTGTCTAGAGATTCTCATAACTCCTTTGCTGAGCTCTTGGCATAAAACACATTGTAGAGTGAGTTTGCCAAGCTGTTGAACACATAGTTCCAGCAAAGATAGTCTGTCTGCTTCCATGTATCACGTGCCATGACTTTCTGCTTGTCTGACTCATTCTCTGCCACGGCTGGAGGATCCTCGCTCAAAACCTTTGCAAGGTTCAGCGTGGTCAAGTAGAACAACATTTTTTGCTGTCATCTCTTGAAGTTTAACCCAACAAATTTCTCTGGCTCATGGTGACTGAGCGGTTCTCCCGGAATAGCTGGAGTAACACCAGGGTTGACCACATAGGTCACAGTTGGGGTTGGCAAGTTAGTTGTCTCGGGGTTTAGATCCCCACGAACATTAGCAGTAGCAGCATCATTGGTGACAGTTGTCATTTCGGAAAAATACAACAGAATATCATTTTCTGTGTTTCCAGAATTTAAACTTAACCTTTAGAAAATTCCACAGTTGAAAATTTAATTCAAAACTAGTCTTACTACTTAACCTAGAATCGAACATGGTCAAGAATGTTCCCAGGAAGATTGGAGGGGTCGCATCGGTCCCACTTAAAACCCAGTTAACCTTTTGACAAAACTTTTAAGAGTATGTTAACTACTAATCCGTGATAAACAATTTTAAGAATTAAATTTTCCAAGGGATGAATTAGGTTAAAACAAACCAGTTCCAAATTTACAAGCAATTAAAATAAAATTGCTAATAATTACAAGCAATATAAAAATTGCTACAATAATACAAGCATATAAAATCCTTTAATATGCCAAGCAAACAGCCTTACTTTAAAAAATTGGCAAGTAACCACTACTAAAGCTCAAGCAAAAAATGTGTAAATTATGTAGTTCATAAATTTCGTTTGTATAACCCAAATCTATTCATTTGGTTTTGGTGGGATTTTTTTTTTTTTCTTTTTCGCATAGGTATTTTTGTAAAAAATGTTAGCAGAAAACCATAATAAAATACAAATAAATAATCTAAGCAAAAAGTAAATATAATAAATTAATTGAAACCATCTAACAAATTAAATAATAATAAAATTAACTAATCAATTAACATACTAGATGAGTTACCAAAACAAAAAATAATTTGTAACTTCACAATTAAATTAAAACTTTAAAATAATATTTGTAACTCCAAAATTAAATTATAACTTTAAAAAAAATAAATTAAAACAAAATTTAATAGTCCTGAGTTGTGAATGAAATTAATTCACAATAAACATGCAAGTCATATTATACAACTAAAAGCATCGAAATCATGAAAACGATCTAGAAATAAAACCATGAGAAAATTAATTTATTCACTTAAACAGTATATCATTCCTAATCACAAATAAACATGTAGTTTATATACTTAGACAAAGAAAAGAAATTGGAAGCAAGCAACATGAAAGGATGATGTAATACATTGAAGTGTAATAGTAGACTATTTTTTTTTTTTGACTAGTCATGCCATATATACATATAAAATTATACTAACACAAATAAGTATGCAAATTTTTCTTGACATCTAGAATAACAGTATTTTAATTAAACTAGGCAATTAGAACATCACATTGCATATAAGTTACAAATATCAAATTGAATAGCTTATGCACCAAAACTAGGACCTTTGAACATGTAAATTATATTATCAAAATATAGATTATAAGCATGTTAGTACACATATAATTGTGAGAATAGTAGTGTATAGTAGTGTTCGTTTTCCTTTTTCTTTTAGGATTAGGAATTAGTGTTAGTGTTCTATATCTAATAGCATTATTTGTCAGTGGTGTATTTTGTTTAGGATTAGGATTTAGCATTCTATATATTTGAGTGATGTATTCTTTGTTCAACGTAATCTAATATACAGTTTTGTTTAGAAATCTTACATGGTATCAGAGCTAGGTTCGAAACCCTAGCTGCTTCGCTTGTCGCCATCGTGGTTCGCTGGTCAAATGGTCATCGATCTTGACCCCTCCTTGGTTCTTCCGGTTCATGATCAGCCCTAAGTGGTGACATTTTGGTTTGTCTGGGTCATCATCATCAGCCCTCTCTGGTTCGACTGGTTTGTCACCATCGGAGTCGCTACTTTTCTCTCTCCAGACTCCCAAAGGTTCGAAACCCTAGCCCTCTCTAGTTCGTCTTACGAAGGCCTCTCTCTTCCTCGCGATCTCTGTCTGATTCAATTATCAACCTCAGTCTCTCTCTCTCTGTCTTCAACTTGGCTATTTCTATTTAAAACCCTATTTCAGGATTATTGCACTAAAACCCCATATTTGTCTGTTTATTACAAATTTTGTTTTATTACAATGTTAGATACTAAAATCCAAGCCATCAAATGTAAACTCACTGGTGGCAATTATGCCTATAGGGCCAGTGTCATGAAGAATTTTCTTCTTGGTAAAAAAAAATGAGGTTATGTTTCTGGTTCTGTTCCTTGTCCATCAGACCCGAAGGTGGAAGGGTATCTGTCTTCTTGTGATACTTGGGATTGTGATAATGCCCAAGTTCTAACCTGGTTTCATAATTCTGTGGATGACCGTATTAGAATGATGTTTTCCAAGTACAGTACTGCCAAGGAAGTGTGGGATTATTTACTCGATGTTTATCAACAGTCCAACTTTGCCAAGCGGTATGAGTTGGAAACAACTATTCAGAGTGCTCATTAGCGGTATCAGACTATTCAAGACTTTTATATTGAGATGACAGGTCTCTGGGATCAGTTGGCTCTTATGGAACCACCTTGTCTCAAGATACTAGACGCTTATATTGAGTTTCGGGAGCAGGGTCGTTTAGTCCAGTTCTTAACAGCTCTCTCCCCTCAGTATGAGACTATTCGAGGTGACATCCTTCACCGATCTCCTCTTCCCTCTGTGGATGCTATTGTTCGTGAACTTCTCTCCAAGGAAACTCGTCTTAAGACAGCCAGTCAGACTTTGCCTCCTTCGGTGTTCTTGGCTCCTGCCAAGTCGCTCTTGTTATCGACCCTTCCTCCTCATCAGCTTCAGGCCACTGCAAAACCCAAGAGAGGACCATTAGGGCCAGATGAGTGTGTTTTCTGCCATCAGAGGGGTCATTGGAAGAACAATTGTCCCAAAAAGGAACGTCAGCTTGCTCCATCTTCTCAGACATAGTTTCGCGGTCCTACTTCGGGTACTTTCCGACCTCCTACTGCTTACACTGCATCTACTCCGGCTCCCAATCCTGACTTAGCTTCCTTGAGTGCTCAGGTAGCACAACTTCAGCATATCCTGTCCACCTCTCAGTCATCCCCATCTCCCTCCGCTCTTACCTTTCTTCATTCAAGTTTGCTTGGGTCCTCTTCAGGTATCCCTTCTTCTGTCTGGATTTTTTATTGTGGTGCCTCTCATCATATGACTCCTCACATTTCCTTACTTCAAAATTGTATTCCCCCACCCGTTCCTATTACTATTAATACTGTTAATGGATCTGGTATGTCTGTTCTATCTGTTGGGTCTGTCTTACCTTCTGCCATGTCTGCTGTTACTATTCATTCTGTTTTTTATGTTCCTCAGTTATCTGTCAGTTTATTATCTATCAGTCAACTTGATGCGTCTGGTTTTGATGTTATCTTTTCCTATTCTGTCTGTTGTGTGCAGGATCGGGTGTCCAATAAGCAGATTGGGACCGGCCGTAGAATTGAAGACCTCTATGTGGTCGAAAGCTTGCATCTCCCCTTATCTACCTCTCCAGCTGCACTTTCCTCATTTCAGTTAGATTCTCAGTCGAGTCAGTTTTACTTAAGGCATTCTCGCTTCGGTCATTTGTCTGTTGACCGCTTACGGTCTTTAGCTCAGTCAGGGTTGTTGGGTAAAGTTTCTCTTAGTCAAATTGATGAATGTCGAGGGTGTAAACTTGCTAAAATGTCAGCCTTACCATTTAACAAAAGTACCTCTATTTCAGTTTCTCCTTTTTCTCTTGTACATACTGATGTCTGGGGACCCTCTCCTATTCTTACTAAAGGGGGCTCTGCATATTATGTGTCTTTTATTGATGACTGCACCCGTTACACTTGGGTTTATCTTATGACTCATAAATCTGACTTCTACCAGATATATCGTACCTTCCAGTCTATGGTCACTACATAGTTTGGGTCTACTATTAAATTGTTGCGGTCTGACTTAGGTGGGGAATACTTTAAAACTGAATTCTGTGAATACTTGGCCAAATTGGGTACTATTCACCAAACTTCTTGTACTGATACACCTGCCCAAAATGGTCGAGCTGAGCGTAAACACCGTCATCTCCTTGAGACAGCTAGGTCTCTCATTCTCTCTGCCTCCGTCCTGGCTCTGTTTTGGGGTGAGGCAGTTCTTACTGTTGCTTTTCTTCTCAACCGTATGCCTACCCTTCTTCTTTCTGGTCGGTCTCCTTATGAGGCTTTGTTTTCTCAACTTCCTAATTACTTTCTCCTTCGTGTGTTTGGATCTGCTTGTTTTGTCCTTTTACCCCGTAAAGATAGGACCAAACTTAGTGCCCGGTCTGTCCTATGTGTCTTTTTGGGTTATAGTCTCACTCAGAAAGGTTGTCGCTGTTATGACCCTGTTTCTCGTCGCCTTTATGTCTCCCGCCATGTTGCCTTTCTCGAACGTCTATCTTACTTTCAGCTTCCTCCTCTCACCGCCCCTGTTTCCAAAGAGGATTTGGTTCATATTGATCCATTTCCTTCTGAGGTCCCGTCTGATGAGTACATCTCCATAGTTACTCCTGAGCTTATTCCATCTTTTCCTCCTGCTTCACCTCTAGCTACTTCTCCTCCTTCGGCCTCTTCTCCTTCTCCGTTGTTAGTTTATTCTCGTCGCAAGGCTCTTCTTCCACCAGTTGTCTCTACCCCTACTGCTGATCCTCCTGCTTCTGACGACTCTGATCCTGCTGCACACCGATATCCTCCTTGAGCGCATCATCCTCGAAACAGGTTGGGTTGGTCTAATACTTGTTTTTCTGCTTCCTATCGTACCTTTTTGTCTGCTATTCACTCTTTTGTAGAGCCTCAGTCTTACAAGGAAGCTTGTCAGGATCCTCATTGGGTTCAAGCTATGGAGGATGAGTTGTTTGCTCTACAGAAAACTAGTACATGGGAGTTGGTTCCTTTGCCTGCTAGTAAGAATCTGGTTGGTTGCAAATGGGTCTACAAAGTCAAGACTCATTCTGATGGTTCTCTTGAGCGCTACAAAGCTCGTCTGGTTGTGAAAGGTTTCTCTCAGGAATATGGTATTGATTATAAGGAGACGTTTGCTCCTGTTGCCAAGATGACTACTGTCCGTACTTTGATCTCTGTCGCTGCTATTCGTTCTTGGCCTCTTTATCAGATGGATGTTAAGAATGCTTTTCTTAATGGCCATCTCACTGAGGAGGTTTACATGCGTCCTCCCTCTGGTCTTCACCATTCCTCTGGCCAAGTTTGTCGTCTTCGGCGTGCTCTGCATGGTCTGAAGCAGTCTCCTTGTGCTTGGTATGATCGCTTTCAGACTGCTGTTACCAAGCTTGGATTTCATCCTCTACTTCCGACTCTGCTTTATTTCTAAGACATACCTCAACTGGTTTTGTTGCTCTCTTACTATATGTGGATGATATGATCATCACTGGCGCTGACTCTGCTGCTATCTCTGAGGTCAAGCAGCATCTTTTCCGCGCATTCGAAATGAAGGATCTAGGACCATTGCGGTATTTTCTTGGTATTGAAGTGGCTTCTTCTCCCAAGGGTTACTTTCTATCCCGTGCTAAGTATGCCAACGAGGTTATCCATCGTGCCAGACTTATTGACACTAAGCTTTCTAATACCCTCATTGAGCTTAATGTGAAGCTTAACACTACTGATGGTGTTCCTCTGGACGATCCCTACGTTATATCGTGAACTTGTGGGTTGTTTAGTCTATCTGACAGTTACTCGCCCTGATCTTGCCTATGCTGTCCATGTGGTTAGTCAGTTTGTTTCTGCTCCTCGCTCTACACATTGGGCTGCTTTGCTTCGAATTCTTCGCTATCTTCACAGTACTATCTTACAGGGCTTGCTATTCTCTTCTACTTTTTCATTAGATTTGGTGGCCTATGCTGATGCTGATTGGGTTGGTGATGTTAATGATCGTAAATCTACTTCTGGTTTCTGTATGTTTCTTGGCGATTCCCTGATTTCTTGGAAAGCAAGAAACAAACTGTTGTTGCTCGTTCTACTGCCGAAGCTGAGTATCGTGCTATGACTCATGCTACTACTGACTGGCCATCACCCATAAAGATATGTCTTTCAGCATCAATTGGCTTTCGGTAGTTCAGGCAACCCTGCATAGAAACACATGTGAGTAGTAGCACTAGAATCTAGCCAACAAGTACTTCTTGGTACTGAAGCTAAATTTATCTCAGAACAGACCAAAATAAAAATGTACCTTTCTTTACACGCCAGGCTGCGTATTTGGCGCAATCCTTCTTCCTGTGTCCGGGCTTGCCACAAAAGAAACAACCATCCTGTGTTTTCTGTTTCTTTTGCTCCGGACCCTTAGGAGTAGCAACTTCTTTTCCCTTATGCTTCGTTTTGCCCGTATTCTTGGAGGTGCTAGCCAGATGAGCACTTTCGGTCCTTTCTTGCTTCAATCTCTCTTCCTCTTGTACACAAAATGAAATGAGTTCATTGAGAGTCCATTTCTCCTTTTGACAGTTGTAACTGACCTTAAATTGGTTAAATTGTGCAGGAAGAGAGATGAGAACTAAATGCACGAGCAAATCATCAGATAGGTCGAGCTTTAGTGCCTTAAGTTTTGAAGCAAGATGAGACATCTCCATGATGTACTCTCGAACATTACCCTTGCCTTTATACTTCATTGAAATCAAGCTTGCTAAAAGCATGCTTGTTTCAGCCTTATCGTTTTTAGCATAACGAAATTAGACCATCGTCTTGGCCCAAGTCCATCATTGAAGCATCCATAACTCCTTTCCTTTGGAAAATTTGGATACCCCAAAGGGTTACACCTTTATGCAAAAAATGGGTTTTAATTAGCCATCAATGTTCTCCTCTACAATCAATGTAGGATACAAGGTTTTATACCATTCCCAACACCTCTTTTATGAGGCCAACTTAATGAGTCAATTTCTCATTCAAGCCTTAATGGTTTTTGGTCATTCTTTTTTGTGGTGTAAAGATTATACTACAAAGAATCTAAACCCACTTTACTTAACTCAATTGAGGATTGACACCCACTTTAATTTTGCTTTAAAGTCACCAAAAACCCATTATTTTTTCAACAATCCCCCACATGAATAATAATTGACCGAATAATAATAAACGGACAATACTTAACAACAAAGACTCAGAGAGAGTGTAACGGAATAACCCCGGCATCGGAAAAGGTAGCTTTTCGTTTTGAACCCCTCCTAGTGAAGTCTATCGGATTTACTGGCTGTCCAGTGAACACGAAGTCTTGAACTGTTCTACCGTTTATGTAAACCAAGACAACAGACCTCACACAGGAATTACTCCAACCATCGTTCTATTCTCATTGTTGTGTCCGATTTGGCCCTGGAACACTAGCCTGGTTCAGTGAATGGTTTAAAGAATTAGGCCATGTTAATTCTTATAGAAGCGGCTCCACTTCACACTCACATAGGTGACTTTACTTGAGTATCCTGTTATACTCAGCCCAACAGCTTAACACGCTAGAGTCATTAAAAGCTCAACTTAACTTTTACACTTGCAGGTATCACTAATAAAACGAATGGCTGGAGGTTTAACCTCCTCAATGACATACCACTGTTACACGCAATTAGGTTGTCCATTGAACCTAGATCTTGGGATCTCCAGTCAACTAGGTTGGGTTTCCATTTCGGTAACACCGTACATTACAGGCCTTAACCCCATTCCTTCTGACGACTTCTCTACTAACACTCGATTTAACCCTTTGGTTAGTGGATCTGCAATGTTATCCTGAGACTTTACATAGTCTAAAGTGACAACTCCGTTCGAGAGTAGTTGTCGTATGGAATTATGTCTACGACGAATATGTCTAGACTTTCCATTATACATATTACTCTGTGCCCTGTCCAATCGCCGATTGGCTGTCACAATGAATACAGATGGCTGGCACAGGTTTCGACCAATGTGGAATATCCTCAATGAACCGGCGAAGCCATTTAGCTTCTTCAGTTGCTTTATCCAAAGCAATAAACTCAGATTCCATTGTTGATCTGGATATACACGTTTGCTTAGAAGATTTCCAAGACATGGTTACCCCTCCGAGGGTAAACAAATAACCATTAGTGGATTTGGAGTCTTTTATATCAAATATCCAATTAGTGTCACTATATCCTTCTAGTACCGCTGCGTATTTGGTATGATGCAACCCATAACCTCGGGTGTAGCGTAGATAACCTAACACCTGCATAATGCCCCTCCAATGAGTAGCATTCAAATTACTTGTGTATCTACTAAGCCTGCTAACCGAGTAGGCTATATTCGGACTTGTACAGCTCATCAGATACATCAAACTTCCAATGACTTGAGAATATTCTAACTGAGAAATACTCTCATTATTATTCTTGGTCAAATGTAGACTCACATTTACGGGTGTCCTAGACACACTTGTATCTGATTTGTCAAATTTCTCAAGTATCTTCTCAACATAGTGAGATTGAGAAAGTACAATACCATCAGATGTTCTGGTAATCTTAAAACCCAAAATTATATCTGCAAGGCCCATATCTTTCATGTCAAACTTAAAGTTTAATAAGCTCTTGGTAGTTTGAATCATTTCATCATTACTACCAACAATGAGTATGTCATCTACATATAGACACAAAATGACATAACCTCTGTCAGTGTTCTTGAGATACACGCATTTGTCAGACCCATTGATTTTGAACCCATTTGACAACATAGCGTTGTCAAACTTCTCATGCCATTGCTTGGGAGCTTGCTTCAAACCATACAGTGATTTGACAAGCTTACAGACTTTCTTATTTTGTCCTGGAGCTAAGAACCCCTCGGGTTGCTCCATGTAAATTTCTTCATCTAAATCTCCATTTAAGAAAGCTGTTTTTACATCCATTTGATGTATCTCCAGACTACGCAAAGCTGATATCGCAATCACCATGCGAATGGATGTGATCCTTGTCACAAGTGAATACATATCAAAGTAATCCAGGCCTTCGCACTACCTGTATCCTTTGATAACAAGTTTAGCTTTATACTTATCAATTGACCTATTAGTTTTTATCTTTCTTTTAAAGATCCACTTACTCCCCAAGGTGCCTGGGGGTAGATTAACCAACTCCCACGTGTAGTTCTGCAAGATAAAGTCAATCTCACTTTTGATTGCTTCTTTCCACAAAGGACTTTCAGGTGAAGTCACAGCTTCATGGAAAGTTCGAGGTTCTCCCTCTAACATATAGGTCAAGAAGTCCGGACCAAAAGACTTTGCAGTCCTAGCCCTCTTACTTCTTCTTGGTTCATCCACATATTTAGCTTGATCATCAACTTGATTATCTAAGTGATCATCTGTTTGATTAGCTATGTGATCATTGTCACCTTCAACCTCTTCCATGGAACTCTGAATCCCTTCTTGGAGACGACACGAAAATACATTTTCAAAGAAAGATGCATTTATTGATTCCATGATAGTATTCTTGTGTATATCTGGAATAACAAACCTATACACAAGAAATCGATATGCACTGCTATTATGTGCATATCCAATGAATACACAATCCACTGACTTTGGTCCTATCCGAACCTGCTTGGGTGTAGGCACCGCTACTTTTGCAAGACATCCCTACATTCGTAAGAATTTATAAGAAGGCTTGATGCCTTTCCATAACTCATACGAGGTTTTATCCACCTTCTTCCGGGGTACTTTATTCAGAATGTAATTCCCGGAGAGAATTGCTTTCCCTTAAATGTTATGTGGCAATCCAGAACTTATCAACATTGTATTTATCATCTCCTTTAGCGTCCTATTCTTCCACTCAGCAATCCCATTTGACTGAGGAGAATAAGGCGCTGTGGTTTGGTGGATAATCCTAGATTAAGCACAAATCTTAATAAACGGTGATTCATACTCACCACCACGATCACTTCTTAAAGCCTTAATCTTGCGGCCTAATTGATTCTCAACTTCATTCTTATAAAAAACAAACTTGTCAATAGCCTTATCTTTGTTTTTGAGCAAATACACGTAACAATACTTAGTGCAATCATCAACAAAAGTGATGAAGTACTTATTGCCACCACTTGATTGTATAATCTTTAAGTCACACACATCACTATGCACTAAGTCAAATGGCTCTGAACTTCTTTCACTAGAATGAAACGAAGATCTTGTCAACTTCACTTCAACACAAGTTTCACACTTGTGTTTTGGATTAATCTTAAAAGATGATATGTGCTCTAACTTGATTAATCTACGTAAAGATTCAGAGTTCACATGTCCTAGTCTACTATTCCACAAATTGAAAGACTTAAGCATGTAAGTAGAAGAAAATGCATCTTTATTCATCTTTGGGATAACGGTCATTACATTGAGTTTAAATATACCCCCCAATATATGACCCTTACCCACATACACTCTACTGTTGGTTAGAACGACCTTGTTGGACTAAAAAATCATGCAAAAACCATGTTTGCTGAGAAAAGACCCCGAGACAAAATTCTTACGAATGTCCAGAACATATAAGACTTCGTTCAAGGTCAGCTCCTTTCTTGAGGTCAACTTTAGGACCACCTTTCCTTTCCTCTCAACAGTTGAGGTAGTAGAATTCCCCATAAACAACTTCTCACTGTTTGTCATTTGCTCGAAAGTTGTAAATGGTTTCTTCTTAGAGCATATGTGGCATGTAGCCCAGTATCAATCCACCATTTTCTTGGGTTTGAACCCACTAGATTTATCTAAGAGACAACGGTAGACAAGTGCATGTCATCCTCATCATGAGAGTGCTCTTGCATATTTGACATGTGAGCACGAGGTTTGGTCTTGTATGGCTTCTTCTGCTTACGACAGTCACTAGTCCGATGCCCCTCGCTACCATAGTTGTAGCACTTCCCTAAGAACCGATAACCAAGTTCCTGCGGCTTGTATGCCGGCTTCTTTGCAACACCACCCCTTGGCCCCAGCTTTGAGCCCTTGTTCACAAAAGGCTTTTTCCTCACCCCAGAAGATTTTCCATACTCAATGACATTGGCCTTCACAGAGGGGGTACTCCCTCTTTTCTTTCTATTATCCTCCTCAATCCGAAGTCGGACAACCAGCTCTTCAACTGACATTTTCTTGCGTTTGTGCTTCAAGTAGTTCTTGAAGTCCTTCCAACCATTGGGAAGTTTCTCAATGATCACAACAACTTGGAATAACTCGTTCAAAGGTATCCCCTCAACATGAATTTCATGCAAGATCACTTAGAATTCCTAGACTTGGCTTATCACAGTTTTTGAATCTACCCTTTTAAAGTCTAGAAACCGGCCAATGACAAATTTTTTTGTCTCGACGTCCTCAGTCCTGTATTTCTTGTCTAGAGATTCCTATAACTCCTTTGTTGAGCTCTTGGCATAAAACACATTGTAGAGTGAGTCTGCCAAGCTGTTGAACACATAGTTCCAGCAAAGATAGTTTGTCTGCTTCCATGTATCAAGTGCCATGACTTTCTGCTTGTCTGACTCATTCTCTGCCACGGCTGGAGGATCCTCGCTCAAAACCTTTGCAAGGTTCAGCGTGGTCAAGTAGAACAACATTTTTTGCTGTCATCTCTTGAAGTTTACCCCAACAAATTTCTCTGGCTCATGGTGACTGAGCGGTTCTCCCAGAATAGCTGGAGTAACACCAGGGTTGACCACAGAGGTCACAGTTGGGGTTGGCAAGTTAGTTGTCTCGGGGTTTAGATCCCCACCAACATTAGCAGTAGCAACATCATTGGTGACAGTTGTCATTTCGGAAAAATACAACAGAATATCATTTTCTGTGTTTCCAGAAATTAAACTTAACCTTTAGAAAATTCCACAGTTGAAAATTTAATTCAAAACTAGTCTTACTACTTAACCTAGAATTGAACATGGTCAAGAATGTTCTCAGGAAGATTGGAGGGGTCGCATCGGTCCCACTTAAAATCCAGTTAACCTTTTGACAAAACTTTTAAGAGTATGTTGACTCCTAATCCGTGATAAACAATTTTAAGAATTAAATTTTCCAAGGGATGAATTAGGTTAAAACAAACCAGTTCCAAATTTACAAGCAATTAAAATAAAATTGCTAATAATTACAAGCAATATAAAAATTGCTACAACAATACAAGCATATAAAATCCTTTAATATGCCAAGCAAATAGCCTTACTTTAAAAAATTGGCAAGTAACCACTACTAAAGCTCAAGTAAAAAATGTGTAAATTATGTAGTTCATAAATTTCGTTTGTATAATCCAAATCTATTCATTCGGTTTTGGTGGCTTTTTTTTTTTTTTTTTTTTTTGGCATAGGTATTTTGTAAAAAATGTTAGCAGAAAACCATAATAAAATACAAATAAATAATCTAAGCAAAAAGTAAATATAATAAATTAATTGAAACCATCTAACAAATTAAATAATAATAAAATTAACTAATCAATTAACATACTAGATGAGTTACCAAAACAAAAAATAATTTGTAACTTCACAATTAAATTAAAACTTTAAAATAATATTTGTAACTCCAAAATTAAATTATAACTTTAAAATAAATAAATTAAAACAAAATTTAATAATCCTGAGTTGTGAATGAAATTAATTCACAATAAACATGCAAGTCATATTATACAACTAGAAGCATCGAAATCATGAAAATGATCTAGAAATAAAACCATGAGAAAATTAATTTATTCACTTAACCAGTATATCATTCCTAATCACAAATAAACATGTAGTTTATATACTTAGACAAAGAAAAGAAACTGGAAGCAAGCAACATGAAAGGATGATTTAATACATTGAAGTGTAATAGTAGACTATTTTTTTTTTTTTGACTAGTCATGCCATATATACATATAAAATTATACTAACACAAATAAGTATGCAAATTTTACTTGACATCTAGAATAACAGTATTCTAATTAAACTAGGCAATTAGAACATCACATTGCATATAAGTTACAAATATCAAATTGAATAGCTTACGCACCAAAACTAGGACCTTTGAACATGTAAATTATATTATCAAAATATAGATTATAAGCATGTTAGTATACATATAATTGTGAGAATAGTAGTGTATAGTAGTGTTCGTTTTCCTTTTCCTTTTAGGATTAGGAATTAGTGTTAGTGTTCTATATCTAAAAGCATTCTCTGTCAGTGGTGTATTTTGTTTAGGATTAGGATTTAGCATTCTATATATTTGAGTGATGTATTCTTTGTTCAATGTAATCTAATATATAGTTTTGTTTAGAAATCTTACATGGTATCAGAGCTAGGTTCGAAACCCTAGCTGCTTCGCTTGTCGCCATCGTGGTTCGCTGGTCAAAGGGTCATCGATCTTGACCCCTCCTTGGTTCTTCCGGTTCATGATCAACCCTAAGTGGTGACATTCTGGTTTGTCTGGGTCATCATCATCAGCCCTCTCTGGTTCGACTGGTTTGTCACCATCGGAGTCGCTACTTTTCTCTCTCTAGACTCCCGAAGGTTCGAAAACCGTAGCCCTCTCTAGTTCGTCTTACAAAGGCCTCTCTCTTCCTCGCGATCTCTGTCTGATTCAATTATCAGCCTCAGTCTCTCTCTCTGTGTCTTCAAATTGGCTATTTCTATTTAAAACCCTATTTCAGGATTATTGCACTAAAACCCCATATTTGTCTGTTTATTACAAATTTTGTTTTATTACAATGTTGGATACCAAAATCCAAGCCATCAAATGTAAACTCACTGGTGGCAATTATGCCTATAGGGCCAGTGTCATGAAGAATTTTCTTCTTGGTAAAAAAAAATGGGGCTATGTTTCTGGTTCTGTTCCTTGTCCATCGGACCCGAAGGTGGAAGGGTATCTGTCTTCCTGTGACACTTGGGATTGTGATAATACCCAAGTTCTAACCTGGTTTTTATAATTCTGTGGATGACCGTATTGGAATGATGTTTTCCAAGTACAGTACTGCCAAGGAAGTGTGGGATTATTTACTTGGTGTTTATCAACAGTCCAACTTTGCCAAGCGGTATGAGTTGGAAACAACTATTCAAAGTGCTCGTTAGCAGTATCAGACTATTCAAGACTTTTATATTGAGATGACAGGTCTCTGGGATCAGTTGGCTCTTATGGAACCACCTTGTCTCAAGATACTAGACGCTTATATTGGGTTTCGGGAGCAGGGTCGTTTAGTCCAGTTCTTAACAGCTCTCTCCCCTCAGTATGAGACTATTCGAGGTGGCATCCTTTACCGATCTCCTTTTCCCTCTGTGGATGCTATTGTTCGTGAACTCCTCTCCAAGGAAACTCGTCTTAAGACAGCCAGTCAGACTTTGCCTCCTTCTGTGTTCTTGGCTCCTGCCAAGTCGCCCTTGTTATCGACCCTTCCTCCTCATCAGCTTCAGGCCACTGCAAAACCCAAGAGAGGACTATTAGGGCCAGATGAGTGTGTTTTCTACCATCAGAGGGGTCATTGGAAGAACAATTGTCCCAAAAAGGGACGTCAGCCTGCTCCATTTTCTCAGACACAGTTCCGCGGTCCTACTTCGGGTACTTTCCGACCTCCTACTGCTTACACTGCATCTACTCCCGATCCTGACTTATCTTCCTTGAGTGCTCAGGTAGCACAACTTCAGCATATCCTGTCCACCTCTCAGTCATCCCCATCTCCCTCCGCTCTTACCTTTCTTCATTCAGGTTTGCTTGGGTCCTCTTCAGGTATCCTTTCTTCTATCTGGATTTTTTATTATGGTGCCTCTCATCATATGACTCCTCACATTTCCTTACTTCAAAACTGTATTCCCCCACCCGTTCCTATTACTATTAATACTGCTAATGGATCTGGTATGTCTGTTTTATCTGTTGGGTCTTTCTTACCTTTTGCCATGTCTACTGTTACTATTCCTTCTGTTTTTTATGTTCCTCAGTTATCTATCAGTTTATTATCTATCAGTCAACTTGATGCGTCTGGTTTTGATGTTATCTTTTCCTCTTCTGTCTGTTGTGTGCAGGATCGGGTGTCCAATAAGTAGATTGGGACCGGCCGTAGAATTGGAGACCTCTATGTGGTCGAAAGCTTGCATCTCCCCTTATCCACCTCTCTAGCTGCATTTTCCTCATTTCAGTTAGATTCTCAGTCGAGTCAGTTTTACTTATGGCATTCTCGCTTCGGTCATTTGTCTGTTGACTGCTTACGGTCTTTAGCTCAGTCAGGGTTGTTGGGTAAAGTTTCTCCTAGTCAAATTGATGAATGTCGAGGGTGTAAACTTGCTAAAATGTCAGCCTTACCATTTAACAAAAGTACCTCTATTTCTGTTTCTCCTTTTTCTCTTGTACATACTGATGTCTGGGGACCCTCTCCTATTCTTACTAAAGGGGGCTCTGCATATTATGTGTCTTTTATTGATGACTGCACCCGTTACACTTGGGTTTATCTTATGACTCATAAATCTGACTTCTACCAGATATATCGTACCTTCCAGTCTATGGTCACTACATAGTTTGGGTCTACTATTAAATTGTTGCGGTCTGACTTAGGTGGGGAATACTTTAAAACTGAATTTTGTGAATACTTGGCCAAATTGGGTACTATTCACCAAACTTCTTGTACTGATACACCTGCCCAAAATGGTCGAGCTGAGCGTAAACACCGTCATCTCCTTGAGACAGCTAGGTCTCTCATTCTCTCTGCCTCCGTCCTGGCTCTGTTTTGGGGTGAGGCTGTTCTTACTGCTGCTTTTCTTCTCAACCGTATGCCTACCCTTCTTCTTTCTGGTCGGTCTCCTTATGAGGCTTTGTTTTCTCAACTTCCTAATTACTCTCTCCTTCGTGTGTTTGGATTTGCTTGTTTTGTCCTTTTACCCCGTAAAGATAGGACCAAACTTAGTGTTCGGTCTGTCCTATGTGTCTTTTTGGGTTATAGTCTCTCTCAGAAAGGTTATCGTTGTTATGACCCTGTTTCTCGTCGCCTTTATGTCTCCCGCCATGTTGCCTTTCTCGAACGTCTATCTTACTTTCAGCTTCCTCCTCTCACCGCCCCTGTTTCCAAAGAGGATTTGGTTCATATTGATCCATTTCCTTCTGAGGTCCCGTCTGATGAGTACATCTCCATAGTTACTCCTGAGCTTATTCCATCTTTTCCTTCTGCTTCACCTTTAGCTGCTTCTCCTCCTTCGGCCTCTTCTCCTTCTCCGTTGTTAGTTTATTCTCGTCGCAAGGCTCTTCTTCCACCAGTTGTCTCTACCCTTACTGCTGATCCTCCTACTTCTGACGACTTTGATCCTGCTGCACACCGATATCCTCCTTGAGCGCATCATCCTCCAAACAGGTTGGGTTGGTCTAATACCTGTTTTTCTGCTTCCTATCGTACCTTTTTGTCTCCTATTCACTCTTTTGTAGGGCCTCAGTCTTACAAGGAAGCTTGTCAGGATCCTCATTAGGTTCAAGCTATGGAGGATGAGTTGTTTGCTCTACAGAAAACTAGTACATGGGAGTTGGTTCCTTTGCCTGCTAGTAAGAATCTGGTTGGTTACAAATGGGTCTACAAAGTCAAGACTCATTCTAATGGTTCTCTTAAGCGCTACAAAGCTCGTCTGGTTGCCAAAGGTTTTTCCCAGGAATATGGTATTGATTATGAGGAGACGTTTGCTCCTGTTGCCAAGATGACTACTGTCCGTACTTTGATCTCTGTCGCTGCTATTCGTTCTTGGCCTCTTTATCAGATGGATGTTAAGAATGCTTTTCTTAATGGCCATCTCACTGAGGAGGTTTACATGCGTCCTCCCCCTGGTCTTCACCATTCCTCTGGCCAAGTTTGTCGTCTTCGGCGTGCTCTGTATGGTTTGAAGTAGTCTCCTTGTGCTTGGTATGATCGCTTTCAGACTACTATTACCAAGCTTGGATTTCATCCTTCTGCTTCCGACTTTGCTTTATTTCTGAGACATACCTCAACTGGTTTTGTTGCTCTCTTACTATATGTGGATGATATGATCATCACTGGCTTTGACTCTGCTACTATCTCTGAGGTCGAGCAGCATCTTTTCCGCACCTTCGAAATGAAGGATCTGGGACCATTGCGGTATTTTCTTGGTATTGAAGTGGCTTCTTCTCCCAAGGGTTACTTTCTATCCCGTGCTAAGTATGCCAACGAGGTTATCCATCGTGCCAGACTTACTGACACTAAGCTTTCTGATACCCTCATTGAGCTTAACGTGAAGCTTAACACTACTGATGGTGTTCCTCTGGACGATCCTACGTTATATCGCGAACTTGTGGGTTGTTTAGTCTATTTGACAGTTACTCGCCCTGATCTTGCCTATGCTGTCCATGTGGTCAGTTAGTTTGTTTCTGCTCCTCGCTCTACACATTGGGCTGCTTTGCTTCGAATTCTTCGCTATCTTCGCAATACTATCTTACAGGGCTTGCTATTCTCTTTTACTTTTTCATTAGATTTGGTGGCCTATGCTGATGCTGATTGGGCTGGTGATGTTAATGATCGTAAATCTGCTTCTGGTTTCTGTATGTTTCTTGGCGATTCCCTGATTTCTTGGAAAGCAAGAAACAAACTGTTGTTGCTCGTTCTACTGCCGAAGCTGAGTATCGTGCTATGGCTCATGCTACTACTGATTGGCTATCACCCATAAAGATATGTCTTTCAGTGTCAGTTGGCTTTCGGTAGTTCAGGCAACCCTGCATAGAAACACATGTGAGTAGTAGCACTAGAATCTAGCCAACAAGTACTTCTTGGTACTGAAGCTAAATTTATCTCAGAACAGACCAAAATAGAAAATGTACCTTTCTTTACACGCCAGGCTGCGTATTTGGCGCAATCCTTCTTCCTGTGTCCGGGCTTGCCACAAAAGAAACAACCATCCTGTGTTTTCTGTTTCTTTTGCTCCGGACCCTTAGGAGTAGCAACTTCTTTTCCCTTATGCTTCGTTTTGCCCGTATTCTTGGAGGTGCTAGCCAGATGAGCACTTTCGGTCCTTTCTTGCTTCAATCTCTCTTCCTCTTACACACAAAATGAAATGAGTTCATTGAGAGTCCATTTCTCTTTTTGACAGTTGTAACTGACCTTAAATTGGTTAAATTGTGCAGGAAGAGAGATGAGAACTAAATGCACGAGCAAATCATCAGATAGGTCGAGCTTTAGTGCCTTAAGTTTTGAAGCAAGATGAGACATCTCCATGATGTACTCTCGAACAGTACCCTTGCCTTTATACTTCATTGAAATCAAGCTTGCTAAAAGCATGCTTGTTTCAGCCTTATCGTTTTTAGCAAAACGCTTCTGAATTTTCGAAAGAAATTGACTGGCAATGGTAACATCTTCTGTTATTGTACCCCGAAAAACTTTTGGAATCCCGCGCTTCATGATCATAAGACTTAGCCTGTTGGAACGATCCCACTTTTCAAAATACGCAATTTCCTCAGGAGTACTTTGGTCAGTGAGATCATTTGGTTTCGGCATTCTTAATGCCAAGTCTATGTCCATGCAGCCAAGAACAATTAATATGTTCTCTTTCCAGTCCTTAAAGTTTGTTCCATTTAACATTGGAACATTGTTCATGTTGGCAGAGATTGAAGTAGTCGACATTAAAGCTGAATATAGAATAAAATAACACGGATAAACAATCATGCTCATATCAAATAACAAAATAAATAGTCTCAAAATCAAATAATTTTATGACAACATCTCAAGATACCTAGCACAACATTAATACCAAGCCTTTGGGCAGTGATGTTAATTGTAAGTGGTATTCTTGTTGTAATGATCAAACATTGACAATAAGTTATGTCAAATTGCAAATCTATATTTTGATTGATTTATTATTCACATTAGGTTACCTTGATAATTGTCACATGTTTACCACCACAAGTGTGTGTGCAATTCAGCCAAGTATTAATCCTATCTTTGGACCGGTTAATACTCGCATGATGTACAAATACATGAACATCCAAACATTCCATATAAAACAATCTAGACAAGAGAGGTCGCTTTGGTGACATCTTGTTTTAATTAACTTATATTTAGAATGTTAGACAATTGCATGAAATTATTTCATAAGACTCCTTAATTAGGTAACCCAAAAATTGAACCATAAAAGTCAATGGTTGCATATTATTATGTTGTGTGTCACCGAACAACTAACAGAGGCACAGTAGATAAAATATATATATGAACCAGTCAACAAAAAAAAAAAAAAAATAATAATAATAATAATCTAACACATAGATTACAGCATATATATATACACAAACAAGAGACAAAAGGAGACAGTACGATGAACATGTAAATTCTATAATCCCAGAAATATACAGAATTGACAGAACTGGAAAAAACTGTATTTGAAAATATCTGTATTTCAACAGAACAGTTAATTTAACTGAAATGTGAATCTGAAATCCATACTGGTAACCAGAAAACAGTATTATTTAATAAATCAGAAAACCCAAAAAACCAATTTAACGCACAAATTTTTTTTTTTTTTTTTGTTTAAACCCAGTGTGTTAAAAAAAAAGAAAAGAAAAAAAGACAGAGCATGTTTCGGCGCATACAATGTTTCATAAAGAAACAATCCATCGAATCCATTCAAACCAATAAACAATATAAAAACACAAGCACAAGAAATAATTATAAAAAAAAAACACAATGACCAGAACCCAAACCAACAAAGCAGTGTAGACGAACACAAACTAACGAATCATGAAAGGCACTACCATAAATCGATTTCCAACAATGAACATGATACAGTGCTCTGATACCAATTGAAGTAATTAAAACATAAGAATCTTAAACTCTAGATCATGTATCATGTAAATTATCAAGAAATTAAAACAAATATGCGTACCCGAATCCATTGTTATGATTGAACGGAAGCGTGATTTTGAGTATATCCTTTGGTATTGCCTTCCAATCATTTCCTTCTTCTTTAATGCCTTTATTCTCCAAGAGAGAGGATCTTGAGAAGAAAAATTGCATATATCTTTTCTGGCATGATTGGGGACAGTAACCATTTAAAGTTGATAGTCTTTTAAACACCAAAAAAAACCGTGGCAGTTGAAAACCTAAAAATAACCAACTAATACAATTTCTATTTCCGCCCCTCATAGAAGTAGAAATTGCACAAATAGTATCTGCACATTAGGTCCACAACAAACATACCCTTAAGCCTATGAACGAAATTAGATCACTTAAGGTTTAGGCTTCTTTTAAATGATAACACACATTTAAATATGTAGTTCCAATTAGAAATTAATCCAACATGTCGTACACATAGTGTGGCCTAACTATAAGGTATACATGATCTTGCCATATATGCTTATATAAGGACTCATGCTCAACATTGTGAATACACACCAAAAACACAATAAGATCTTTTCTCTCTATTCATCTATTTTGAGATTACCATTTGAAAGCCTAGGAATTTGGAATGTGAATAAATATCGAGAAACTTTAGTAGTTTCTTAATTGACGGGAATTTTCTAGACAAGACTCATAATTCAAACATTGACTCAAACCGTTTCCGCATCAGATAATATGATTACTCGTATTTTTCCTTCACAAATAATTCCATTATATGCACCATGGTTGTACATATTTATTTATATTATAAAGTTAGGCTTCGTTTGGGAAGTGGGTTGACTTTTTGGTTTTTTGATTTTTTTGACTATTTTAACCTGAGACTAAATAGCCTGGTTTGGGAAGGATTTTTGACTTTTTTTTGAAAGAAAGAATGTAATGATTATGAATTGAATGTGATACTTCATCTTATTGAATTAAAAAATTTATTTAATTTTTTGTGACTATTTTAACCAAAAAAATCACAAAACCTTCTTCCCAAACATAGGCTTAACAGGTCAGTTTGACACATGGCTTTTAAAACATTGTAACACTTTCTCTTTTTTTTTTTTTTTTTTTTTTTTTTTTTAATTATCTAACAAAAATCGTTTTTTAAACTGTTAATTTGAAAAGCTTTTATTTAACTAGAAGTTTGGTATAAATTCAAAAATTGAGCATTTATTTAAATGTAAAAGTTAATATAATAAAAGTCGTATCCAATTTTTCCGCGAGCGGATCCTCTAGAGTTAATTCTCTAGAGTGATTATCTAGAGTGATCTCCTAAAGTACTTGATCGAACGGCTCAGAATAAAACTCACAAAAACGATGTCGTTTTGGTGAGTATTTTGAAAAAAAAAAAAAAAAAATCAGATTTTTTGAAGTTTTTTTTGCAGATCAACAATGGCTTCAATTCATCATCATCATCATCATCACAACCCAACAACCCAATCAAACTCTCTTTCAACTCCGAATCACAACAATAACTCTCTCTCTCAAATCCATTCTCTCCATCACCCTCCTCATTCTCTCTCTCTCCTCCCCCACTCTCCCTCTTAAAAAAAATTCAGATTTTTTGAAGCTTTTTTTGCAGATCAACAATGGTAGCGAGGTTCAAGAGGGTAGCGGAGGCGTTTGATGAGGTGGCGCGCGCTAGGCTCTGCGAGAGTAGCGGAAGCGAGTACTCGCCACCGGAGACGGCGGTGGATCTGTCGGATTTGGTGAAGTCGTTTATAGAGAGAGAGAGTGGGGGAGGAGAGAGAGAGAGAATGAGGAGGGTGATGGAGAGAATGGATTTAAGAGAGAGAGAGTTATTGCTGTGATTCGGAGTTGAAAGACAGTTTGATTGGGTTGTTGGGTTGTGATGATGATGATGATGAAGCCATTGTTGATATGTAAAAAAAACTTCAAAAAATTTGATTTTTTTTTTCAAGATACTCATCAAAACGATGTCATTTTGATAAATTTTATTTTAAATCATTCGATTAAATTCTTTAGAAGATCACTCTAAAAAATTAACTCCAGAGGATCGCTCGCAATTTTTCCATTTCTTGTTTGTTTGACGAAGAATATGGAGTTGATGAGAGGTTGCTTTTGTGTCAGTCTTTTTGTGTACTATTTTTTTTTGTTTTCTTTTTGCTTTTTTTGCTTTCTCGCTCTTTGACTAATCATCAATGCATCGAACGTAGTTAAAATATTGAAAAATCAAACGTACCGCTGTCAACATTGCCTAACAATGTCCTGACACATCAAGGTGTTCGGTAAAGATAATTTTTGATTTTTTAACTTAAAATTCATGAAAAAAATAAAATAAAATATGTTAAAATAATTAATAAGATAAAATATCATATCAATTTCATAATTATTTTATTTTTTCTTTTACAAATATCACATTCAATTATAAAAAAAATCTAATTATTTTTCCAAATATAAAAATTTTAATCTATTAAAATAATCAAAAATTAAAATAATCTACTAAAATAGCAACTTTCCAAACACCCACGTAATCATACATTGGAACAAATCAAATGCAATATTAATCATACATTGGATAACAAAAATTCCATATTTTGAGCGATCACCTTTATGCATTCTAAATTTTTTGGGATGGGAAATTTATAATTGTTTGTTTTTTTGGATAAATTATAGTCAGCTCCCAATGATCTATTTACATTTTGTTCTTTTAAATTTCAAAACTTAATAGTTAAAAGTATTATCTTATTACAGTTAATCTCTTATGTTAAGAATTTATACAAAAAAAAGATCATATGTAAATCACGTGACACGCTTATTGAATTTTTAAGGCAATAATGTCATTATCTGGTGATCTCGTTTGCATTTTGCCACTAGGATAAGTGATACAAAAAGTTTAAATGAGATCATTAGATAACTGTATTATTGTTCTAATAAAGTCAACGACATGTACTATTGTCTTAAAAATTCGATAAGTGTGTCATTTGTTGATTCCATATAAATCCTGAAATAAAATCCTAATGGAAATGGTTAATTGTAACAAGATAATAGTTCAAGGTGATTTACATTTTGAAATTCAGAGGGATAAAATGCAAATGAGTTATAGTTTAAAGGGATTTATTGTAATTTATCCTTTTTTTTGGGGGGGGGGATAAATTATAGCCCTAGAGTCCCTCTAATTGTAGCAAAATTTCACTTTGGTTCTTATAGTTTCAATTTGAACAATTCGGTACATATGCTTTCAATTTTATTGCAATGTGGGCCCTCCGTTATGTATTGTTAATATTTTAAACGGAAAAAATTATGTACAAAATTAAGAAGAGTAAAGTGGAATTTAAAACAAATTACAGGAACTTATTACACCGGTGGCCCTGTAGTTTCTTTTGAATTTTACTTTGGTTCCTTTAATTTTAGATATAGTCTTGTTCTGTTCCAAATTCTAACGGTAAATGATGTAAGGACCACATTACAATAAAATTGAAAACGTAGAGAGTAAATTATTTAAATTAAAACTGCGTGACTAAAGTGACATTTCTCTTAAATTACAAATACTATTGGCGTAATTTTACATGATCCTGGTTGAGTTTAATGATTCAAAACAAAGGATAAAAAACATATGAAACATAAGAAAGGCCACCTATAGATATCAAGTCAAAGGAAGAACCTGCACAAAGGCATATATTTTCTACCTGTCATTTTTATTTTAGTTTTATTTTATTTTATTTCTGCAAACAATGATTGCTAATGTGACGAACATTCAAAACCACCAAGAAGAACAAGGATGAAAACTTTTTGCCAATATCATACATTTATATTACTTAATTTAAATGCTATAAAAGTGTGCACAATATATTAGTGTATATATTTATTTATATTTTTAAAAAGAAAAGAAATTGATAAAGCAAATAAAACCAGGGAAGTTAATAACAAATTATATACTATATCATTTAGATAGAAATGGTAACTATGATATCATCTAAGTTACAAAATATATTATATGCCTTTTTTTATCTTACATATCTAACCTTCTATACGGATCGATACTTAGGAAGGGAAGAAGAGAGAAAGAGATAAACATTCACTTAAATTTCATTGAATATTATTTCAGTCCTACTATGCACACAGAATGAAATACATAATATACATGACTTGATAAGATATAAAATTTTCATCCTTATAATATCATTTGCAATTTTATTAAGGTCTCTAGATAGTAAACTCTTAGCACAATTTGCTCAAAATATCATTCCCATCCTTTTTATTTTGCAGGAAAATCTATAGAAGTTTAACTGAACAACTTTTTAATTTTCTCATATAATGCTATGGAGTTGGAGATACTATGACAGCAAGAGTTTTCCAAACACAGTAAGTCTAAGAAAGACAACACATCCCTATCTAAAAAAAAAAAAAAAAAAGACAACACAAATTATTGCAGAAAATTATATTAGAATCATTAAAATCATCATCATCATCATCGAATGAAAATTATTTCGGAGAAGCAGATACAGAAGAGCAATCACAGTAATCGTTCTCTGCCGACTCCATCCTATGGAAATTCCTATGACAACTACAAGCCGCGCACTTGAAACCCGCGCTGGTCCCTTCCTCCCCAGCAGGCATGAACTCCCTACAACCATCCACCGCGTACCCACCGATATTCGCTGCATGGTTCTTCCTACACTCCATGTACCTCACCGTCTTCTCATTCAACAAATCACCACCAACACTGCCATTCGAGGCCTTTTTGGGCTCTTTTTTTTGCTTCATTTGCTAGATTTCGTTCTCACGTTTGCGTTTTTTTGGCTTTTGTAGTTGTTGATCTTCTTCAACTAAGCTAGAGGTTGGAGTGATTTTGGGTCTTTTGTTGAATTGGCAAGAGGTGTGAGTTGCAGAAGTGGTTGTCATGGAGAGATAGGGAATAGATATTAGCACCTCCTAAGGGTAGCTCTATATATAAAGTCCTTGGGGATGAAAAGGTAGGTTTGTTGCTGGTTGCAAGTTAATACTAATGCTATGTCCTTTTTTGTGGAAGTGCCATTTGGCCTCTATCTACTTATTCCAAAAAAAAATGATGTAGACTACTAATTAGTGGTTGCTCTAATTATGTGGCAGGGGGTCTCACCCACTGCCACATGTATTTTGTGTTTTAGTTTTGTTTAGTTTTTTTTTTTTTTTTTGCTTTCTACATCATTAGTGGAGGTATTAGTGGTAGAAATTTAGTGGTCTGTAGCATTGTTGTTATTCCAAAAATGGTCTTGATAATTAATCCAAAGCGGTTCTTTGTTATGATTTTGATTTTGTCAAAATCAACCAAGTATTTGTTGGTTGTGAGCTTACAAGGCAAATAGTAATGTTAAATAAATTAAGGAATTTTATAAATTTTCCTTACTAATATGAGTTATTTATATCATATTATTTAGGATTAGTTACGCTTCACTTCTATATTTATCCAAATTTTACTTTAGTCTTTATAATTTTAAATTGAATAATTTAATCCCTATACTTTAAGTCTAGTTTTAATTAGGTTCTTTTGTCTAAATTTTCGTTATTTTTTTTCTATGTATTATTTTAGAAAATTAAAAAGTATTCCAAAATTGATAATTATAACCTTAAATTTAAACGTAATAACTAAGTTGAAAATGAACCTAAAGTGTCACTACAAAAAATTAAAGTTTTAGAGACCAAAATTTAGGGACAAAATTATTTTTTAGAGACCAAATAATTTGTTACGAAAAGTGTCATTATTATATTTTTAGCAACAAAAATTGGGCATTAGTGATGAATTATTATCCTTTTGGGACTAATTTTTTTGTCTCAAAAAATAAATCATTTTGAGACCAAATTGTTTTATTCTTAAAAGTCTATTTATTAGTGTCATTTTCAAAATTTTATCGCTAAAAGTTTTATTTTTGACTTTTTGGGAACGACCTTTTACCGACTATTCTCATTACGATGGAAATTGGTTCTTAAATGTCTTTTGAAACAAAATTTTCACTTTTAGAGACCAAAACATTTGGTCTCTAAAACTCTTATATATTGTGTGTATAATGACATGATTCAAATTAAAACTGTAAGAATTAAAGTGAAATTAGATCAAACTACATGGATGAAAGTATAATCAACTCTATTAGTTACATGCATCATGTTTGAAGTCTCAAAATTTTATTTTGCATGCCACATTTGTTTAGTATAAAAAAAAGCTTTATAAAACTTGTTAGTTTGATGGTTGGATTATGTGGTAAAGTGGTAATGCTGTTACAAGGCAAAGTGATGTTGATAATGACTAAAATGACCATGGTCAACTGAAAGTCTTAAGTACATATAAATGATACGCACTATTTCAAGTGATGTGCACTATTTCAAGTGATGTGCACTATAGCCTTATTTTGAACTTTTTTTTTTTTTTGGTAGCATACAATAAGTTATTAAAGGATTAGTAAGTTGGATTATAATGAGATGATTGTAATTTTTTCATCGACTTAATCAATAATATTTAAACTTCTTTTTTTTTTTGATCGGCAAAGATAATCTTTATTGATGAAAGCGTACAAAAGGATACAGAACATCAATAAAGAGGAGCTTGGAGCTACCTAAACACAGCAGACAATCTTTATTGTAAAGCTCCAAGCTCCAGTTGGTGAGGAACCAACAACAAAACAAGAAAGCAAATAACACTCTAAACACAGCAGACCAACTTACTACAACCTACTACAACAAACAAAACATAGCAGACCAACTTGCTACAACCTGACTGTAAAGTTAAGTAGCCAAACAAAATACAGCATACCAACTTACTACAACCTTACTGCAAAGTTACGCATCCAAAGATTAAACAAGATCCGCTCAAGGAAGATAAAGCATAGCATTCTGCAAATCACCCCACGTGGGGGCAGCCACCAACCTGAATAAAGACTCCAAGAACCAAAACTAAGTAGACCAAGCTAAACCAGCAGTAGAAATTGGAGCAGCACTGCAGAAATCACTTCAGCACTACATAACAGCAGGACAGGTGCAGAGCTACACACCAAAACCATAAAGACCAGATAGGAGCATCTGAGGCAACTCCAACAGCATAACAGCACACAGATCAGTATACAGCCCAATCAACCACCTAACACATTGACCTTCATCCCATTGAAGCATCCATCATGGACTTCTAACACAACAACAACCAGACCAACACACAGCTCAGCAGACCATATCAGATGCAGACCAGCAGAAGAGCAACCTAGCAACAGACTTCCACCAAAAACCCTATCAGTTGCAATCCACCAAGCACACTTCACAGAAACCATTGTAAATACACCCAAAATTCAAACCAATAATCAATAAAAATAGATATCTACAATTTCTAATCAAAATATCAACTAGAATCACAGCAGAAAAAACAATCAGCAAAATAAAGGACCTGAAGCAGAAACAGACCACACCAGACCATTCACACATTGAAGCAGCTGAATCAGGCACCCTACAGCAGAGGACCTGAAGCAGAATTGCATAGGGCCTGAACAGACAACCTGATCTGATTGAAATTGCAAACAATATCATCAACTGAATACTCAACCTCCAAACTCCATTTTACCCACAAAGCAATCTGTACCTTTACTTTATCACAAAAATCATCAAAAATGGGTTGTGCCCCTTTGAACATACATTCATTTCGCAATCTCCAAACAGACCATAACATAACAGCTGGAACTACCTCCCATAATCTAGAGACCCAATGCTTACTCTTACCAGCAGACCACCACTGTAACAAGTCCTGAATTGATCCAGGGATTGCCCAAACCTGATCACTCCATCTTACCATTTGAGACCAACATTTCCACACCAGTGGACAAAACATGAGCACATGATTCAAGGATTCCACCTCAGCTTGGCAAAACACACACATATTATTTGCTGAAACAGGTAGCACTCCAATCCTCTGAAGGAAGGTTGCAGCCTTTATTCTGCCTCTCCAAGCCAACCAACAAAAGAACTGCACTTTTGGCGGAGCTAAACCGACCCATACCCCTTTAGGCACAACCTGACCAGTCCCTTATTTAGCATCCCACCAGCTTCTCACAGAAGAGACAGAAAAAAGGTCTGAACTATTTGCTAACCAAAAGCAAGAGTCAACACAATCAAACCTCAGCAATGTAGATGTATCCAACAACTCCATCAATCTCTGCAGCTCCTCAGCTTCCTATACAAATAACTGCCTTCTAAATTTAAGCTGCCATAGTCCCATATTACTCTTCTTAGCACTGATTTGCTGAAGGGTCTCCTCTTTCTCAGTGGATAAACTATAAAGCCTAGGGAATTGAACCTTCAGGTCACTATTGTTAAGCCATTCATCCTGCCAAAATAAGATTCTCTTTCCATTTCCAACCTTAATTCTAAAATGCTCACCATAAAAATCCCTCAATTGCTGATTTTCTGAGAGCAATTTCATAATGTCCAACCAGACTATGGACATCCCACCTGAAAAGTTTAGAACTGGAAGCCAACCTCCTCCATTCCTACCATACCTTGAACAAACCACAGTTTTCCACAAAGCTGAATCTTCATTACCATACCTCCACCACCACTTCAATAACAAGCATTCATTCACCTCTCCTGAGTCTCTCACACCCAAACCTCCTTGACTTTTACTTCTTGTGATCTCCTTCCATTTGACCAAGTGCACTTTCCTTTTATTAACATTCCCTCCCCACAAAAAAGATGACTGCAACTTGACTAAGGCTTTAACAACACCCTTAGGCATTCTAAAGAGAGAGAAAATAGATTGGCAAATTAGCAAGGACTGACTTGATCAAAGTCAATCTCCCAGCATAGGATAGAAGCTTCCTCTTCCAAGAGGATAGCTTTTTCTTCACCTTCTGCAAAACTGGGTCCCAAGTACTCTGTTTCCTAGGATTAGCCCCTAAAGAGAGACCAAGGAAAGAAAAGGGTAGTTTCTTAGTTAAGCAATTCAAAATCTTAGCAAACTCCTTAGATTGATCTTCTTGGAAGCCCACACCACACACTACACTTTTATGATAATTAATTCTTAACCCAGACATTACTTCAAAACATCTCAACACCCTCTTAATGTTCGAAATATCCTCAATATCCCCTTCACAGAATATAATAGTATCATCAGCAAATTGGAGATGTGAGACACTCACATCATTGGAACCAACAGTAGCACCCCTAAATAAACCCTGTACTTTAGCCCTAGCTAGTAGCAGATTAAGCCTTTCTGCAGCAATAATGAACAAGAATGGAGAAAGGGGATTCCCTTGCCTTAACCCCTTTTGTGGTTGGAACTCCTCTGTAGGTGCACCATTGACAAGAATTGACACCATAGTTGTAGAGATACAAGCTTTCATCTACCTAATCCATTTGTCCCCAAATCCAAAATTTCTCATCATTGCCAACAAGGAATTCCCAACTTATTGAATCATAGGCTTTCTCAAAATCCAATTTTAAGATAATGCCTTTCTTCTTAGACTTTTTCCACCAATCTACAACTTCATTTGCTATTAACACCCCATCTAAGATATATCTACCACTGACAAAAGTTGATTGCACTTCATCTATCACAGAGGGAAGGGCCTTCTTTAATATTCTAGATAGCACTTTGGCCAAAATCTTGTACACTGAGGTAACCAAGCTAATGGGTCTGTAGTCCCCCAAGCCTATGGGATTGTCCTTCTTGGGTATGAGCACCATGAAAGAACTGTTAACACCCTTTGCCAGCTTCCCATTTGTGTGAAACTCATACATCATCTGCAATATATCACCTTTCATTATTCCCCAATATTTTTTAATGCAAGCTAAGTTAAAACCATCTGGGCCAGGAGCCTTGTTCCCATCACAATCCTGAATAGTTGCCCAGATCTCTTCTTCAGTAAACATTGCTTCTAAACCCACTGCTACCTCCAGAGAAATTGTAGCAAAAGGTCCAGAAATTTGTGGCCTAGAAGTCCAACTTTCAGCAAAATGGTTTCTGAAATGGCTAAGCACTGCTTGTTTCACCTGAGTTGGATCCTCATGTCTCACTCCCTCCACTGACACAAAATCTATCAAGTTCACTCTCTGCCTACTACTTGCCATAAGATGGAAAAATCTAGTATTTCTGTCACCACACCTAGCCCACAGCAATCTAGACTTTTGACGCCATATTCTTTCTTTATTCCTACTAAGCTTCCATACCTGATTTCTAACCTCTCTCCTTCTTATTGTTTCCAGCACATCCAGAGATCTAGTTTTTGCCTTCAAATCCCATTTATGTAGTTCTTGTTCTGCTGACCTCAACATAGTATCAATATTGCCAAACACCTCCCTATTCTACACCCTTGAGTGACTCCTTAAAGAGGATAGCTTCCTCATTAATCTGTACCCTGCCCATCTTGAAACCTGTGTGACCTCCCAAATGTGCTTGATTTCAGTCAAGAATGTAGGATATGATGTCCAAGCATTAATGAATTTGAATGGCTTAGGACCCCAATCCCTATCATCTTCCTTCAACAAAATTGGAGAATGGTCTGAAATTGTTTTGGGTAATCCCCATTGATTAAATAAAATTTTTTCCAGCCATAGGGAGTCTAACAAAAAACGATCTATCCTACTCCACCTATCCCCTTCCAATGTATTACACCAAGTGAATTTTCTACCTAACATAGGCAAATTAGACAACTCCAACTGTTTTACAAACTCATTGAACTCCTTCATCCCCCTCTCTCTTCTTGAACACCCTTTCCTCTCACTCAATAATCTGATTTCATTAAAATCACTACCCACACACCATGGATTTGGAAAATGGGATTGTAAGCACATAAGAGAATCGCATAACTTCTTCCTCCTCAACACCTCATTTGGAGCATATATATTAACAATCACACAATCAAAATGTTGAGCCAAGGTACCTGAGAGTAGAATGAAGTGCTTACTACTGCAGCAGTCTTTTAGCTCAAACACTTGTGGCCTCCAAATACACAGCAACCCTTCTGCACTTCTTTTTGAATCTACCATCATATAACCCATCTCTTCAAAAGGCCACATGGATCTCACAAAATGCTCCTCCATTGAATTCCTTTTTGTTTCTTGTAAAAGTAAGACATCCACTCTTCTATCCTTCACCAAATTCTTTATTTTGCCCCTCTTTTGTGGCCTTCTCAGCCCTCTAACATTCCAAGATAAAATCTGCATAATAAACTTATATTTTCCCCTTAGTCCCTTACTTAACAATCTGTTAAGGTCTGACTGCCCCTTCCTTACCTGCAATTCTTTGTAAATCATTTTCTTCAAGTTCCACTATCTTGTTGACTAGCTCATCCTCTTTACCTTGACACATGCAAACCCAACAATTTTCCAATCTTCACTGTTGCTTGTGCTTCCTCCATTAAATTTTTCCTCCTTTGTGTTGCATGACTCTGGGACGAAGACAAAGAAGTAGCAGTTGCAGCTGGTACTTCTGAAGCTCTGAATAGTGGCTCTTTTTGAAAACCAAGCCTTCCAACCATGCTTCTTTGTTTGCTATGACCGCCTACAGAGCAGGAGCCTTTCTTTATCCCTATGCCCTTCTGCCGTGATATATTACCTTTAGTACCAACTGTTGCCTTGTTCTCTGAGTTTTTCCCAGCCCTTTTAGCCATACTGGAATGTGATATATGGGAGAAATGGGACTTAGATGATCTAAGTTGGGTTTGGGCCACATAGTCACTCAAATCCGAGCATAACCCCACTTGTAATCTGCTAGGCTCAGGCCCAACCTGCAGGCCTTCAAGTATTACTTCCAAATTTATATTTGGTGTGACCCCTTCCGGCCCATTCATTGCACTTACAAGTCCAGTATTGTCAACAGCCCCATCCAATTTTTGAATTTTGGTCATCATTATCTAGTGTGAATTGACTTCTTGATTCATACCCTCTTCTTTGGACCCAGCGCCTACCTTACCATTTCCCATGCTCACTATAGCCTCAGCTAGTGCATACTTCCCATCATAACCCCAACGTATCACATCTGATCTACCAGCCACTGTTTCCTGAACCCTGCTGACCTCATCATCTTCACCAACCATCTCCTTCTTCCTTCCTTGCTACAGTACTTCTATAATCACACCTCATCGTCCCACCATTACCAGACACCTAATCCACTTCCACAGTCTTACAACCTTTAGATTTCAACTGCAGCATCTCCTTCACTCGGCTTTCACTGGAAGTAGGAAACAAACACTTTGGTAGTTCTTCACATATCCTTACTGGTATATATTTACCTTTGAGTTCCAAAAAGACTACCAAATTAATCAACTCCATACATCTTGTGATTACTCGTACTCTTCCATGGTAAAAATTTTGTGGGCTAGTAATATCCTCTTGGAATTGAACAACAGTCCCCCAATGGCTTCCAATGCTTCTAAAAGTCGTCACACTCCAAAGATTAATTGGTATGCCAAAGCAATTTAACCAGACACATCTCTCTTGCTCTTCAAAATGGCTCTTCCTCCACTCATCAACTGAATCACACCACTTCTTACCCCACTTGCCGATTTGTTCATTCCATTCCTTCATCTGTTGAACAGAATTAAAAGTTAGCACTACCATTCTTCCTCCATTGTCCCTAACAATAACATCCCTTATTCCCCTATTATGTAGTTCTGCTTTGAAAACTTCCACAGCTAAGAAGCTACTCAACTTTACCACTAAACTTTCATAAAGCCATCTGTTTCCTTCTTCATAAGCTCTGATCACCACCTTCTTACTGTCATGTACTCCTCCTCTCACTAATGCTTCTGCATATGACTGTTTAACCCCATTATCCTGCCATTGCTGCCTTTGAGGCCGCTGATGCATCACTCTGCCATCATTCCCTCTGTTTAGCATCCCCTTCTTTCGATGACCCAGAGCATGAGGTTTTTGAAACTCTGCTCTTTTAACTTTCAGAGCCTTGTTATCACACCACAAACCATCAGCCTTCTCAATCGCCATCTCTACCGCCATCTCACAATCGTATCGCACAAAACCAAATCTGGAACCTAAAACTCTTCTTCTCTTCCCTGGTATGAACGCATCCTTGACCACGCCAAACTTTCTAAAATGACTGAATAATCCTTTAGCATCCATGGACTTAGGGATGTTGTCCACAAAAATGATAATCAGCTCTGTCTTCTTGCAATAACCATCCTGATTTCCTACTACCGTCCTTCTGATCATAGGAATCCAACCACCATTCATCTTGTTTGTGTAATGAACACTGTTAACCATTGTCTAGATCTCCTTGTTATTTCTCTATATTTCTTAATATTTAAACTTCTTACTATCTTAAGATACAACTACATGAATTACTGAACCAAATGCCCTGTCGTGCTTACCTTGATTTTGACATGATATCATTTATATATTTTAGCCTAAATTTGTGAAATTTAACTTAAATTTATCAAATAAATTTTATATATTTTCAACTCTTATGTAGATGCACACTACAAACATCATGTCACACTCGACCACCGGAGTGGTGGTAATGTGAATAACGCACTTACTTTTTTACATGGAAGATGGGGTTGCATTCTTTTGAGTTGGCACTGTATTCATGTTGCTAGACTCTGCCTTCTACTATGGGGTGTGGGTGAGGTCCATTATTAACTCGGTAGTGGGTTCCTTCCTATGAGTTGGGTAAAAGCTGGCTAACCAACTACTTTAGGGTTAGGGCATGCAGATGCTATGATATCTCGATGGAGCGTCCTTTATTATCGTTCAAAAAAGAAAAAAAAAAAAAATACCATGTCACTCACTAATATTTTATTAGCAATATTACAAAATCAGACTTAAGTATTCAGAAATTATTCATTATTATTATGTTATGGTTTAGATTTATTTTACACATAGATCTCATATTACACAATTAATCTCTATTATATAACCACTCACTTAAAAATTTTTGAGTGGATAAATCTCGAATCTCAAACTTTTTCATATTTTATGGAATTAAAGGTAATGGTGAGTCCTACATGTATGCATTGCACTTGTTGTGGGAGGTTAAAATGTTAAAAAAAAAAATTTGGTATTCATTTAGTTTGTGATTTTATTTCATCGTATAGAAGCATTATTTTCAAATGATTTTTTTTTTATTACCTCCAAATAAAGAAATACAACAAGATAACAAAGGTTAAGGGTCTCGATCTATGCTATCAAAAACTATTTTATGTTTTATCATTTATGTTGGAGTTCTTTTTTTAGAAAAATAAATAAATACAAAAAAAATCCCTTATATTTGTAGATTCTTTTTTTTTTTTTTTTGTGGTAAGTTACAAAAAAGGCAAAAAAAAAAAAAAAAGGTATCCGAATTGAGATCTTTTTCATTATATAATTTAATAAAATTCTCCATAGCAATGTATAAGATTTTGACATGGCATTAAATGTATTTTTTTTTTAATGGAAATGTGCATAGTAGAGTTTTTCATTAACTTTTATTTTATTGTTGTGTGACGAAAACAGCCTGACATGGCCAATGTAAACCAAGCGTTTTGGCTTTTTGATTCAATATTATAAAGAACTAAATAGTGGAAAGTGAAAATAATAGAAAGTGAATTAAAAAAAATGGAAAAAAAAAAAATTTCTCGCATGAATTTGACAAGGATAAATTTTTTGTAAAGAATGAGAGACAGAGAAAATAATAATTCTAATAAATAACCAATTTTATTAACAAATTTAATTTGTTATAATTTTTGTAAAAGTTATTATGCTAACATGAGTTGTACAAAAAATAATCTTCTAACTTCTACCATTTTCATGTTAAACAAACTTATAAAAAAAAATTCTTTTGTTGCTGTTGCTGTTGTGATTTCCCTCACTTTCTACCACTTTCATCTTAGGTTTTTTTTTTTAATTTTTTTTTTTATTTAAAGAAATGGATGATAGAAAATAAAAATGGTAGAAAGTGCAGTGAAAAAAAGGAAGGAAAAAGAAATGAAAATTTATTTTCTTACATGCATTTGAATAGATGAAAAATTTTATAAGAAAATGATAAGAAAAAAAATATAATCACTGCATAATAGAGAGTTGTGTGGATAAACATGGGCAAAATAGAAAAGAAAATAAACCTTGTTAAGATTTGCAAGAAAAAATAAATTTTCCTGTATATTTTGAAAGAAATTGTTAGCCTAACTAACAAGCAGATTTACTTTAGTTTTCATTACTTTGTAGAACTCTTTATTGATGTTGTTGTTTACGCACAAAAATATTCTATTTAAAACCAAACAATAGCTACTACTATGTAGAATAGCGGTTAATATTAGGTATCGATCCTTGGAGACTAATTGAGTTGTGTTGTTTCAGAAATAATTATTAAAGTAATTATGAAAGGTTGATGAGAGGGTTTTCAAACTAATTAAAACTTAAAATAAATAAAATAAAATAAGAAATTTCCTAAGTTTTCGAATCCACAACTAACTTTATAACCAAGGAATTTTTGTATTAGTTTTCAGAAAATCATTAATTTGGATAATATGATGTAACTTGATCAGAAATACATCGTCAAGAGAATTTGTAAATTAAAACCTGAAAGCATGACTCATCTTCGCGCAGCATGGATCATCACCACTAAACTACAGTTGATGTATGACTCGTTTTACTAGGTATGACTCATCTAAACAATTTTAATACACAACAGTGAAAACAATTGTATAACATGATTTGAATAAAATATTTATTACACAAAAAGATTTAAAAATTATACGATTTATCCAAATCAAATCAAAATAAAAATATTAAATACAATAAAACCTCAATTACTTGATCAGGGTTTCATCTCTACTTTAAGAAAAAAAATATTAATTCCACATAATTATAAATAATATATGAAAGAGAACTCTCTAAATTATCTCTCTCTACTTTAGTTCTTGCTGGAGCTCTTGAGCTCTGCTCTTTTCTCCTCTTGTTGCTGGAACTTTCCTTTTATGGATGAATATGAGAGTTTGCAAGAGCAAATAATAAAATAAATGTTGTACAAATTGTGTGATAACATAAATCAAATAAATTCATATATTTAACAATCTGAATTTCATGTTGGAAATTATACATAGATAGAACAGAAATTCATAAAAATAAAATTGAAAAAGAAAGCAAATCGAAACCTGTACTAGATAGTGTCCTTAAAACAGATTTGCCGCCTCACCGATTGGGTGCTAGAGGTTGTTCGACGTCTGTCTCCTAGGATACGACGGTTGGACCGACTATGCAATGCACCGACTAAATAGCTTCGACGAACATAACTTTGCAGCAGTCTCTCACAGGAAGAATATAAAATAAATTGGAAAACTTAGGAAAACAAGAATAACAACAATTTCTGGTGTAGAAAGTAAAAGGAGAGGGCCTCCTTCTATACACATGGAGACAGAGAGGAAGAGGCTCCCCTGCAACAAATACAGAAATTAATTCTGCATTAAACTTGAATTAATTCTGCAAAACTGATGTGTTTAATTCCATCATCAATAGAGGAGACTAGGTCTTGTATACAAATTCCTGCAGCCTACACATCTGACTTGGCCCAAAAAGATTAAGATGGGTGGGCCAAGCCCAACTTTCACACTCAATCCATTCCAGCAAGCCCAAGCCCAAGCCCTAAGACCCAAGATTCAAGATCCACGATCCACGACCCATGGATCATGGATCACGGACCGGACTCGGCGCAGTCCGATCTGGGAGGGCGGGCGGCGCGCGTGCGCGTGTTTGCATAACCAAATTGGACCATCGTCTTGGCCCAAGTCCATCCTTGAAGCATCCATAACTCCTTTCCTTTGGAAAATTTGGATACCTCAAAGGGCTTACACCTTTATGTAAAAAATGGGTTTTAATTACCCATCAATGTTCTCCTCTACAATCAATGTAGGATACAAGGTTTTACACCTTTCCCAACACCTCTTTTATGAGGCCAACTTAATGAGTCAATTTCTCATTCAAGCCATAATGGTTTTTGGTCATTCTTTTTTGTGGTATAAAGATTATACTACAAAGAATCTAAACCCACTTTACTTATCTCAATTGAGGATTGACACCCACTTTAATTTTGCTTTAAAGTCACCAAAAACCCATTATTTTTTCAACAATCCCCCACATGAATAATAATTGACCGAATAATAATAAACGGACAATACTTAACAACAAAGACTCGGAGAGAGTGCAACGGAATAACCCCGACATCGGAAAAGGTAGCTTTTTGTTTTGAACCCCTCCTAGTGAAGTCTATCGGATTTACTGGCTATCCAGTGAACACGAAGTCTTGAACTGTTCTACCGTTTATGTAAACCAAGACAACAGACCTCACACAGGAATTACTCCAACCATCGTTCTATTCTCATTGTTGTGTCCGATTTGGCCCTGGAACACTAGCCTGGTTCAATGAATGGTTTAAAGAATTAGGCCATGTTAATTCTTATAGAAGCGGCCCCACTTCACACTTACATAGGTGACTCTACTTGAGTATCCTGTTATACTCAGCTCAACAGCTTAACACGCTAGAGTCATTAAAAGCTCAACTTAACTTCTACACTTGTAGGTATCACTAATAAAACGAATGGCTGGAGGTTTAATCTCCTCAGTGACATACCACTGTTACACGCAATTAGGTTATCCCATTGAACCTAGATCTTGGGATCTCCAGTCAACTAGGTTGGGTTTCCATTTCGGTAACACCGTACATTACAGGCCTTAACCCCATTCCTTCTGACGACTTCTCTACTAACACTCGATTTAACCCTTTGGTTAGTGGATCTGCAATTATCTTGAGACTTTACATAGTCTAAAGTGACAACTCTATTCGAGAGTAGTTGTCGTATGGAATTATGTCTACGACGAATATGTCTAGACTTTCCATTATACATATTACTCTGTGCCCTGGCCAATCGCCGATTGGCTGTCACAATGAATACAGATGGCTGGCACAGGTTTCGACTAATGTGGAATATCCTCAATGAACTGGCGAAGCCATTCAGCTTCTTTAGTTGCTTTATCCAAAGCAATAAACTTAGATTCCATTGTTGATCTCGATATACACGTTTGCTTGGAAGATTTCCAAGACATGGTTACTCCTCCGAGGGTAAACAAATAACCATTAGTGGATTTGGAGTCTTTTATATCAAATATCCAATTAGTGTCACTATATCCTTCTAGTACCGCTGCGTATTTGGTATGATGCAACCCATAATCTCGGGTGTAGCGTAGATAACCTAACACCCGCATAATGCCCCTCAAATGAGCAGCATTCAAATTACTTGTGTGTCTACTAAGCCTGCTAACCGAGTAGGCTATATTCGGACTTGTACAGCTCATCAGATACATCAAACTTCCAATGACTTGAGAATATTCTAACTGAGAAATACTCTCATTATTATTCTTGGTCAAATGTAGACTCACATTTACCGGTGTCCTAAACACACTTGTATCTGATTTGTCAAATTTCTCAAGTATCTTCACAACATAGTGAGATTGAGAAAGTACAATACCATCAGATGTTCTGATAATCTTAATGCCCAAAATTATATCTGCAAGGCCCATATCTTTCATGTCAAACTTAAAGTTTAATAAGCTCTTGGTAGTTCGAATCATTTCATCATTACTACAAACAATGAGTATGTCATCTACATATAGACACAAAATGACATAACCTCTGTTAGTGTCTTTGACATACACACATTTGTCACACCCATTGATTTTGAACCCATTTGACAACATAGTGTTGTCAAACTTCTCATGCCATTGCTTGGGAGGTTGCTTCAAGCCATACAGTGATTTGACAAGCTTACAGACTTTTTTATTTTGTCTTGGAGCTAAGAACCCCTCAGGTTGCTCCATGTAAATTTCTTCATCTAAGTCTCCATTTAAGAAAGCTGTTTTTACATCCATCTGATGTATCTCCAGACTACGCAAAGCTGATATCGCAATCACCATGTGAACGGATGTAATCCTTATCACAAGTGAATACGTATCAAAGTAATCCAGGCCTTCGCACTACCTGTATCCTTTGATAACAAGTTTAGCTTTATACTTATCAATTGACCTATCAGTTTTTATCTTTCTGTTAAAGATCCACTTACTCCCCAAGGTGCCTGGGGGTAGATTAACCAACTTCCATGTGTAGTTCTGCAAGATAGAGTCAATCTCACTTTTGATTGCTTCTTTCCACAAAAGACTTTCGGGTGAAGTCACAGCTTCATGGAAAGTTTGAGGTTCTCCCTCTAACATATAGGTCAAGAAGTCCGGACCAAAAGACTTTGCAGTCCTAGCCCTCTTACTTCTTCTTGGCTCATCCACATCTTTAGCTTGATCATCAACTTGATCATCTAAGTGATCATCTGTTTGATTAGCTATGTGATCATTGTCACCTTCAACCTCTTCCATGGAACTCTGAATCCCTTCTTGGAGACGACACGAAAATACATTTTCAAAGAAAGATGCATTTCTTGATTCCATGATAGTATTCTTGTGTATATCTGGAATAACAAACCTATACACAAGAAATCGATATGCACTGCTATTATGTGCATATCCAATGAATACACAATCCACTGACTTTGGTCCTATCCGAACCCGCTTGGGTGTAGGCACCACCACTTTTGCAAGACATCCCTACATTCGTAAGAATTTATAAGAAGGCTTGATGCCTTTCCATAACTCATACGAGGTTTTATCCACTTTCTTTTGGGGTACTTTATTCAGAATGTAATTCACGGAGAGAATTGTTTTCCCTTACATGTTCTGTGGCAATCCAGAACTTCTTAATATTGTATTTATCATCTCCTTTAGCATCATATTCTTCCGCTCAACAATCCCATTTGACTGAGGAGAATAAGGCGCTGTGGTTTGGTGGATAATCCTAGATTAAGCACAAATCTTAATAAATGGTGATTCATACTCACCACCACGATCACTTCTTAAAGCCTTAATCTTGCGGCCTAATTGATTCTCAACTTCATTCTTATAAAAAACAAACTTGTCAATAGCCTCATCTTTGTTTTTGAGCAAATACACGTAACAATACTTAGTGCAATCATCAACAAAAGTGATGAAGTACTTATTTCCACCACTTGATTGTATAATCTTTAAGTCACACACATCACTATGCACTAAGTCAAATGGCTCTGAACTTCTTTCACTAGAATGAAACGAAGATCTTGTCAACTTCACTTCAACACAAGTTTCATACTTGTGTTTTGGATTAATCTTAAAAGATGATATGTGATCTAACTTGATTAATCTACGTAAAGATTCAGAGTTCACATGTCCTAGTCTACTATTCCACAAATTGAAAGATTCAAGCTTGTAAGTAGAAGAAGATGTATCTTTATTCATCTTTGGGATAACAGTCATTACATTGAGTTTAAATATACCCCCCAATATATAACCCTTACCCACATACACTCTACTCTTGGTTAGAACGACCTTGTTGGACTAAAAAATCATGCAAAAACCATGTTTGCTGAGAAAAGACCCCGAGACAAGATTCTTACGAATGTCCGGAACATATAAGACTTCGTTCAAGGTCAGCTCCTTTCTTGAGGTCAACTTTAGGACCACCTTTCCTTTCCCCTCAACAGTTGAGGTAGTAGAATTCCCCATAAACAACTTCTCACCGTTTGTAATTGGCTCGAAAGTTGTAAATGGTTTCTTCTCAGAGCATATGTGGCATGTAGCCCAGTATCAATCCACTATTTTCTTGGGTTTGAACCCACTAGATTTACCTAAGAGACAACAGTAGACAAGTGCATGTCATCCTCATCATGGGAGTTCTCTTGCATATTTGATATGTGAGCACGATGTTTGGTCTTGTATGGCTTCTTCTACTTACGGCAATCACTAGTCCGATGCCCCTCGCTACCACAGTTGTAGCACTTCCCTAAGAACCGATAACCAAGTTCCTGCGGCTTGTATGCCGGCTTCTTTGCAACACCACCCCTTGGCTCCAGCTTTGAGCCCTTGTTCACAAGAGGCTTTTTCCTCACCCCAGAAGATTTTCCATACTCAATGACATTGGCCTTCATAGAGGAGGTACTCCCTCTTTTCTTTTTATTATCCTCCTCAATTCGAAGTCGGATAAGTAACTCTTCAACTGACATTTCCTTGCGCTTGTGCTTCAAGTAGTTCTTCAAGTCCTTCCAACCAGTGAGAAGTTTCTCAATGATCACAACAACTTGGAATAACTCGTTCAAAGGCATCCCCTCAACATGAATTTCATGCAAGATCACTTAGAATTCCTAGACTTGGCTTATCACAGTTTTTGAATCTACCCTTTTAAAGTCCAGGAACCAGCCAATGACAAATTTTTTTGTCTCGACGTCCTCAGTCCTGTATTTCTTGTCTAGAGATTTCCATAACTCCTTTGCTGAGCTCTTGGCACAAAACACATTGTAGAGTGAGTCTACCAAGCTGTTGAACACATAGTTCCAGCAAAGATAGTCTGTCTGCTTCCATGTATCAAGTGCCATGACTTTCTGCTTGTCTAACTCATTCTCTGCCACGGTTGGAGGATCCTCGCTCAAAACCTTTGCAAGGTTCAGCGTGGTCAAGTAGAACAACATCTTTTGCTGTCATCTCTTGAAGTTTACCCCAACAAATTTCTCTGGCTCATGGTGACTGAGCGGTTCTCCCGGAACAGCTGGAGTAACACCAGGGTTGACCACAGAGGTCACAGTTGGGGTTGGCAAGTTAGTTTTTCTCAGGGTTTAGAACCCCACCAACATTAGCAGTAGCAGCATTATTGGTGACAGTTGTCATTTCGGAAAAATACAACGGAATATCATTTTCTGTGTTTCCAGAAATTAAACTTAACCCGTAGAAAATTCCACAGTTGGAAATTTAATTCAAAACTAGTCGTACTATTTAACCTAGAATCGAACATGGTCAAGAGGGGTCACATTGGTCCCACTTAAAACCCAGTTAACCTTTTGACAAAACTTTTAAGAGTATGTTGACTCCTAATCCGTGATAAATAATTTTAAGAATTAAATTTTCTAATGGATGAATTAGGTTAAAACAAACCAGTTCTAAACTTACAAGCAATTAAAATAAAATTGCTAATAATTACAAGCAATATAAAAATTGCTACAACAATACAAACATATAAAATCCTTTAATATGCCAAGCAAACAACCTTGCTTTAAAAAATTGGCAAGTAACCACTACTAAAGCTCAAGCAAAAAATGTGTAAATTATGTAGTTCATAAAATTCGTTTGTATGACCCAAATCTATTCATTTGGTTTTGGTGGCTTTTTTTTTTTTTTTTTTTCACGTAGGTATTTTTGTAAAAAATGTTAGCAAAAAACCATAACAAAATACAAATAAATAGTCTAAGCAAAAAGTAAATATAATAAATTAATTGAAACCATCTAACAAATTAAATAATAATAAAATTAACTAATCAATTAACATACTAGATGAGTTACCAAAACAAAAAATAATTTGTAACTTCACAATTAAATTAAAACTTTAAAATAATATTTGTAACTCTAAAATTAAATTATAACTTTAAAATAAATAAATTAAAACAAAATTTAATAGTCGTGAGTTGTAAATGAAATTAATTCACAATAAACATGCAAGTATATTATACAACTAGAAGCATCGAATCATGATAACGATCTAGAAATAAAACTAGAAAATTAATTTCGAAATCAAACAGATAACGATCTAGAAATAAAACCATGAGAAAATTAATTTATTCACTTAAACAGTATATCATTCCTAATCACAAATAAACGTGTAGTTTATATACTTAGACAAAGAAAAGAAACTGGAAGCAAGCAACATGAAAGGATGATTTAATACATTGAAGTGTAACAGTAGACTATTTTTTTTTTCCTTTTTGACTAGTCATGCAATATATACATATAAAATTATACTAACACAAATAAGTATGCAAATTTTACTTGACATCTAGAATAACAGTATTCTAATTAAACTAGGTAATTAGAACATCACATTGCATATAAGTTACAAATATCAAATTGAATAGCTTATGCACCAAAACTAAGACCTTTGAACATGTAAATTATATTATCAAAATATAGATTATAAGCATGTTAGTACACATATAATTGTGAGAATAGTAGTGTATAGTAGTGTTCGTTTTCCTTTTCCTTTTAGGATTAGGAATTAGTGTTAGTGTTCTATATCTAATAGCATTATCTGTCAGGATTAGGATTTAGCATTCTATATTTAGGATTAGGATTTAGCATTCTATATATTTGAGTGATGTGTTCTTTGTACAACGTAATCTAATATACAATTTTGTTTAGAAATCTTACATGGTATCAGAGCTAGGTTCGAAACCCTAGCTGCTTCGCTTGTTGCCATCGTGGTTCACTGGTCAAAGGGTCATCGATCTTGACCCCTCCTTGGTTCTTCCGGTTCATGATCAGCCCTAAGTGGTGACATTCTGGTTTGTCTGGGTCATCATCATCAGCCCTATCTGGTTCGACTGGTTTGTCACCATTGGAGTCGCGACTTTTCTCTCTCCAGACTCCTGAAGGTTCGAAACCCTAGCCCTCTCTGGTTCGTCTTGCGAAGGCCTCTCTCTTCCTCGCGATCTCTGTCTGATTCGATTATCAGCCTCAGTCTCTTTCTCTGTGTCTTCAACTTGGCTATTTCTATTTAAAACCTTATTTCAGGATTATTGCACTAAAACCCCATATTGCTGTTACCAAGAATTTTCTTCTTGGTAAAAAAAAATGGGGCTATGTTTCTGGTTCTGTTCCTTGTCCATCGGGCCCGAAGGTGGAAGGGTATCTGTCTTCCTGTGACACTTGGGATTGTGATAATGCCCAAGTTCTAACCTGGTTTCATAATTCTGTGGATGACCGTATTGGAATGATGTTTTCCAAGTACAGTACTGCCAAGGAAGTGTGGGATTATTTACTCGGTGTTTATCAACAGTCAAACTTTGCCAAGTGGTATGAGTTGGAAACAACTATTCAGAGTGCTCGTCAGCGGGATCAGACTATTCAGGACTTTTATATTGAGATGACAGGTCTCTGGGATCAGTTGGCTCTTATGGAACCACCTAGTCTCAAGATACTAAACGCTTATATTGAGTTTCGGGAGCAGGGTCGTTTAGTCCAATTCTTAACAGCTCTCTCCCCTCAGTATGAGACTATTCGAGGTGGCATCCTTCACTGATCTCCTCTTCCCTCTGTGGATGCTATTGTTCGTGAACTCCTCTCCGAGGAAACCCGTCTTAAGACGGCCAGTCAAACTTTGCCTCCTTCTGTGTTCTTGGCTCCTTCCAAGCCGCCCTTGTTATCGACCCTTCCTCCTCATCAGTTTCAGGCCACTGCAAAACCCAAGAGAGGACCATTAGGGCCAGATGAGTGTGTTTTCTGCCATCAGAGGGGTCATTGGAAGAACAATTGTCCCAAAAAAGGACGTCAGCCTGCTCCATCTTCTCAGACACAGTTCCGCGGTCCTACTTCGGGTACTTTCCAACCTCCTACTGCTTACACTGTATCTACTCCGGCTTCCGATCCTGACTTAGCTTCCCTGAGTGCTCAGGTAGCACAACGTCAACATATCCTGTCCACCTCTCAGTCATCCCCATCTCCCTCCGCTCTTACCTCTCTTCATTCAGGTTTGCTTGGGTCCTCTTCAGGTATCCTTTCTTCTGTCTAGATTTTTGATTATGGTGCATCTCATCATATGACTCCTCACATTTCCTTACTTCAAAATTGTATTCCCCCACCCGTTCCTATTACTATTAATATTGCTAATGGATTTGGTATGTCTGTTCTATCTGTTGGGTCTGTCTTACCTTCTGCCATGTCTGCTGTTACTATTCCTTCTGTTTTTTATGTTCCTCAGTTATCTGTCAGTTTATTATCTATTAGTCAACTTGATGCGTCTGGTTTTGATGTTATCTTTTCCTCTTCTGTCTGTTGTGTACAGGATCGGGTGTCCAAGAAGCAGATTGGGACCGGCCGTTGAATTGGAGACCTCTATGTGGTCGAAAGCTTGCATCTCCTCTTTTCTACCTCTCCAGCTGCACTTTCCTCATTTCAGTTAGATTCTCAATCGAGTCAGTTTTACTTATGGCATTCTCGTCTCGATCATTTGTCTGTTGACCGCTTACGGTCTTTAGCTTAGTCAGGGTTGTTGGGTAAAGTTTCTTCTAGTCAAATTGATGAATGTCGGAGGTGTAAACTTGCTAAAATGTCAGCCTTACCATTTAATAAAAGTACCTCTATTTCTGTTTCTTCTTTTTCTCTTGTACATACTGATGTCTGGAGACCCTCTCCTGTTCTTACTAAAGGGGGCTCTGCATATTATGTGTTTTTTTATTGATGACTGCACCCGTTACATTTGGGTTTATCTTATGACTCATAAATCTGACTTCTACCAGATATATCGTACCTTCCAGTCTATGGTCACTACATAGTTTGGGTCTACTATTAAATTGTTGCGGTCTGACTTGGGTGGAGAATACTTTAAAACTGAATTCTGTGAATACTTGGCCAACTTGGGTACTATTCACCAAACTTCTTGTACTGATACACCTGTCCAAAATGGTCGAGCTGAGCGTAAACACCGTCATCTCCTTGAGACAGCTAGGTCTCTCATTCTCTCTGCCTCCGTCTTGGCTCCGTTTTGGGGTGAGGCAGTTCTTACTGCTGCTTTTCTTCTCAACCGTATGCCTACCCCTTTTCTTTCTGGTCGGTCTCCTTATGAGGCTTTGTTTTATCAACTTCTTAATTACTCTCTCCGTCGTGTGTTTGGATCTGCTTGTTTTTTCCTTTTACCCCGTAAAGATAGGACCAAACTTAGTGCCCAGTCTGTCCTATGTGTCTTTTTGGGTTATAGTCTCACTCAGAAAGGTTATCGCTGTTGTGATCCTGTTTCTCGTCGCCTTTATGTCTCCCGCCATGTTGCCTTTCTCGAATGTCTATCTTACTTTCAGCTTCCTCCTCTCACCACCCTGTTTCCAAAGAGGATTTGGTTCTTATTGATCAATTTCCTTCTGAGGCCCCGTCTGATGAGTACATCTCCACAGTTACTCCTGAGCTTATTCCATCTTCTCTTCCTGCTTCACCTCTGGCTGCTTCTCCTCATTCGGCCTCTTCTCCTTCTCCGTTGTTAGTTTATTCTCGTTGCAAGGCTCTTCTTCCACCAGTTGTCTCTACCCCTACTGCTGATCCTCCTGCTTCTGACGACTCTGATCCTGTTGCACACCGATATCCTCCTCGAGCGCGTCATCCTCCAAACAGGTTGAGTTGGTCTAATACTTGTTTTTCTACTTCCTATCGTACCTTTTTGTCTACTATTCACTCTTTTGTAGAGCCTCAGTCTTACAAGGAAACCTGTCAGGATCCTCATTGGGTTCAAGCTATGGAGGATGAGTTGTTTGCTCTACAGAAAACTAGTACATGGGAGTTGGTTCCTTTCCCTGCTGGTAAGAATCTGGTTGGTTGCAAATGGGTCTACAAAGTCAAGACTCATTCTGATGGTTCTCTTGAGCGCTACAAAGCTCGTCTGGTTGCCAAAGGTTTCTCCCAGGAATATGGTATTGATTATGAGGAGACGTTTGCTCTTGTTGCCAAGATGACTACTGTCCGTACTTTGATCTCTGTCGCTGCTATTCGTTCTTGGCCTCTTTATCAGATGGATGTTAAGAATGCTTTTCTTAATGGCCATCTCACTGAGGAGGTTTACATGCGTCTTCCCCCTGGTTTTCACCATTTCTCTGGCCAAGTTTGTCGTCTTTGGCGTGCTCTGTATGGTCTGAAGTAGTCTCTTTGTGCTTGGTATGATCGCTTTCAGACTGCTGTTACCAAGCTTGGATTTCATCCTTCTGCTTCCGACTCTACTTTATTTCTGAGACATACCTCAACTGGTTTTGTTGCTCTCTTACTATATGTAGATGATATGATCATCACTGGCTCTAACTCTGCTGCTATCTTTGAGGTCAAGCAGCATCTTTTCCGCACCTTCGAAATGAAGGATCTGGGACTATTGCGGTATTTTCTTGGTATTGAAGTGGCTTCTTCTCCCAAGGGTTACTTTCTATCCCAAGCTAAGTATGCCAACGAGGTTATCCATCGTGCCAGACTTATTGACACTAAGCTTTCTGATATCCTCATTGAGCTTAATGTGAAGCTTAACACTACTGATGGTATTCCTCTGGACGATCCTACGTTATATCGCGAACTTGTGAGTTGTTTAGTCTATCTGACAGTTACTCGCCTTGATCTTGCCTATGCTGTCCATGTGGTTAGCCAGTTTGTTTCTACTCCTCGCTCTACACATTGGACTGCTTTGCTTCGAATTCTTCGCTATCTTCGCAGTACTATCTTACAGGGCTTGCTATTCTCTTCTACTTCTTCGTTAGATTTGGTAGCCTATGCTGATGCTGATTGGGCTGGTGATGTTAATGATCATAAATCTACTTCTTGTTTTTGTATGTTTCTTGGCGATTCCCTGATTTCTTGGAAAAGCAAGAAACAAACTGTTGTTGCTCGTTCTACTGCCGAAGTTGAGTATCGTGCTATGGCTCATGCTATTGCTGAAATTGTCTGGCTTCGTGGTCTCTTATCTGACTTGGGAGTCCCTCAGTCTTCCCCGACCTCTCTCTATTGTGACAACCGGAGTGCTATTCAAATTGCTCATAACACTGTCTTTCATGAACGGACAAAGCATATTGAAATTGATTGTCATTTCATCCGTCAGCATCTACAGTCTGGCGTTATCTCGCTTCCTTTTGTTTCTTCAACTCTGCAACTTGTTGATTTCTTCACCAAGACTCACACCACTGCTCGGTTTCGGTTTTTTCTTGACAAACTCTCAGTGTTTTCTGCTCAAACACCTTGAGTTTGAGCGGGGGTGTGACAATAGTAGTGTTCGTTTTCCTTTTCCTTTTAGGATTAGGAATTAGTGTTTGTGTTCTATATCTAATAGCATTCTCTGTTAGTGGTGTATTTTGTTTAGCATTAGGATTTAGCATTCTATATATTTGAGTGATGTATTCTTTGTTCAACGTAATCTAATATACAGTTTTGTTTAGAAATCTTACAATAATATACTGGAACAAATGAATACAAATACGCTAGTAATCAAAAACAGCCTACAGAACTTTGCATACATGAATCCATTTCCACAAAACATTAAATCTAATGATCAAAGCATAATCAAGAAACAATGAGATATGCATAATACAAACAGGCACTGGTTTTTATTCACGTGCTGATCCAAAGGCAATTACACTTGTCCAATTATATATGAATTTATTAGTTCAAATTTCATGAAAATATATATTCTGTTTTAAGTTTGTTGTACAAATTGTGTGATAACATAAATCAAATAAATTCATATATTTCACAATCTGAATTTCATGCTGGAAATTATACATAGATAGAACAGAAATTCATAAAAATAAAATTGCAAAAGAAAGTAAACCGAAACCTGCACTAGACAATGTCTTTAAAACAGATTCGTTACCTCACCGGTTGGGTGCTGGAGGTTGTTCGACGTCTGTCTTTATAGCGACCTCGGTCTTTCCCCATTTGGTTGTTGTATCCGGACTTAGGTTCTGTGGATCCCGTTACTATATATTCGCTGTTGTCGTCCTTTAATTCCTTATTTTTGAGTTATAGGATGTGTTGGGCAGGTTTGTTATAGGTTGGTTGAACTTAGAAACCAAGGGTAGTTGCCCAGATTTTTGCCTTCACGCTCGAGCGGAGCTTTTGACGCTCGAGCGGGCCCTTTGTTGTTGCTTCTCCGCTCAAGCGGGAGTTTTGACGCTCGAGCATGATTTTCCACCTCCCAGTATTTCCTTTGCAGTGTTGGACGCTTGAGCGGGCGTTTTGACGCTCGAGCGTGAGTTTGTGTGTGACGCTCGAGCGGGGAGTTTTACGCTCGAGCGGGGACCTAGTTTAGCAAAAGTTCTGGGAGTGTGTATCTGCCGCTCGAGCGGGATTTTTGACGCTCGAGCGGGAGTCTGTGAGTGACGCTCGAGCGGGGCGACTCTTATATAAAGTCGAAGATCCGACTTTTTGGATCACTTTTCATCTTCTTTTGATTTTAAAACCCTAGAACCGTCTTCTCTCTCTCCCTACACACCTTCTCCCTTAGGTTTTATCTATTTTTAGGGTGTTTTTACCCTAGGCTCTTTATTGAAAAGATAGAGGGGGTTGAGGGCTTCGTTTTAATCTGAATGTTTGACGGTTTGAAGCACTTTGCATTTTGATCATCTTCTCCATTCGTGTTCTTCACTTCGAGGTAGGGATTTCCTACTCCATATTATAGGTGTTGTTCTAAGTTTTGGTATTCTGATATGTTGGGGTTGTTTGGTAATTTTGGGAAAAACCCTAGTTGTTGTAATTAATTAATTTGTATAATTAATTTAAGGAAAATTGGGGAATTTAGTTGAATTCATGGAATTGGGAAATTATAAGCTTAAATGGTGTAGTTAGATAGTTTAATAACACACCCATGAAATTGTTGAGTTTATGTTGTTGTAACATTTATTTCCTGTTTAGAGATAATTGTTTTGGGCTATCGGTGGAGGATAGTCGTGATTGTTGTAGACTTCGCATGTGGATTTGGGAAAACTGAAACTAATCACATTGGTTAAGTCATCGATTTTGACTGTTGAATTAATACAGAAAATACGTGTATTGATTGAGTATTGTATATGGCAAGTGTTTAATACATTGTATATGCATATTGTTGGGAGGAGATAGGGGATGGACTCCTAAACCGGATATTGTTTGGGAGGAGATAGGGGATGGACTCCATTAGCACCACTAATATGTGTGCTTATTGATTTATGGAAGTGTTTTTACATGTTATTGATACATCACTAACATGTGTATCAATTGGGAAGTATGGAAGCGAATTTTGGTTGAGGTTGATACAACACCAACATGTGTATCCATTATGATATAAGAAATGTTTAACATGATTTGATATCCCCATTGAATTGGAAATATTGTTAATGTGAGATGTAGTCTCACTGTTATAGTTTGGCCAGGTTCTGAGCCATATTGATAATAATGGAAAGTGAAACGTGTCATAGACATTAGTGTCATGAGACTGTATAATGATGTAATTGATTATCTTGGTTAACCATCTATCGAATGCTATTGCTTTATTCAATACTTATATTTGGTTTAGTATATTTCTACTGGGCTGTGGCTCACCCTATACGGGAACATCATTTTCAGGTCCAGGTGATGTGCTACCTCCAAGGAATTAGCTTGGAAGGATTAGAGTTGAAGACTCTGTTTAGATTAGTTGTTATTTTAGTTTATTTGATATTACATGTAAACTCAAGCCAAGGGCTGAATTTGTAGTTGAGTTAGTACTCACATTTTTGTGCCCAAGTGTTAAGCTTGGAAAGATGTAAGCCCATAGGGCATTTATTTTGATGTTACATGTGATGTCCTTCAATAATGATACTCTGATGAATGAGATAATGATTGGTTTTCTTTTATCAATGCATGCTAGTTATATATTATGGGTTTATTTTGAGGGCGTTACAACTTGGTATCAGAGCGTACCGGGTTCGAATACTTTGGGTACGTGGGAAGTGATTAGTATCACAATGGGTTCGTCTCGCTTGATAGAGACTTAGATGTACTGTTATATGCTTATATGATAACATGTTTATGTGACTATGTGGGTATGGAATGTAGTTTCTAGGATGTTGATTGGACCCTTGAGTTTCTGAAAGTCTTGTTGGAAAGGCACTTGATCAATGTTGTTTCCAACCGGAACTTTAGTGACGCCTCGGGACTATCATTATCCAGGAATGAAATTCGTAGGTGCTTATGTGATTATGTGCTTACGTGGAGTGAATTATTTTGTCCAATGCATTAGGACGCAAGTGTTATAGTTTTGGCACACTTATTAATGTGCTAACGTCTTTGTTACCTTTATTAGGATGTCAGGACGAGGACGAGGACGTGGTAGGCGTGGTAGGCGTGGGGGCAGGAGATGCCTATACCGATGAGATTCCGGCAGTACAGGAGGGAGTTGGCCAGGCCAATGTGGCCGAGCCGGTAGGCCAGCAGGCTATGGGCGCTTTGGCCCGAGAGATAGCAGGGGCATTTAGGGAGTCAGTAGGCATTCTCAGAGCTGAGAATCAGGCTCAAGTTCATGTTGCGGATGCAGGGCCTTCTTTCCTAAAGAGGGAGTTCTTCCGGTCTAACCCGGACGAATTTTTAGGTGATCCTAAAGAGCCACTTAAGGCAGATGAATGGCTCGAACAGACAACGAAGACGTTTGAGATGCTAGGCATCGAAGACGAGGTACTGAAGGTGACCTTGGCATCTTTCCAGCTTAAGGGGGATGCGGGTCAGTGGTGGAAGTTCACTAAGAGTCATATAGGAGGGACTTGGAAGGCTTTTGTTGACGCTTTCCAGGAGAAGTTCCTGTCTCCAGCTGTTAAGGAGAGGTTGAGAGATCAGTTCTGCCAGCTTAAGCAGAACAGTTCTTTAGTAGCCGAGTTTGAGGCCGCATTTACTAGCTTGTCCAGGTTTGCACCTGAGTGGTGGCGTCTGAGGAACGCCGTTGTATTGAGTTCGAGAAGAAGTTGAGGCGCGGCCTCAAGCTGAGAGTTGGAGGGACTATGATTCGAGATTATGGGCGTCTGGTTGATGCTGCAGCCCATATGGAGATCATGATGCAGGAGGAGGAGGAAGGGCAGAAAGGCTCCAAGAGGAGTCAGGATGGCCAGAGTGATGGTAGGAGACAGAAGGGTTTTAACCCTCAGCAGTCTCAGAGTAGCTTTCTAGATCGACTTTTCCTGTGCCGAGTGCTAGTTCTGGGAAAGGCAGCCAGGGAGACATTACCTGTTTTAAGTGTGGTCAGCTGGGCCACAAGTCTCCAGCTTGCCCGCAGAAGGGAGGAGGACAGAGAGCAGCGTCATCTTCGGCTCGATCTCAGAGCCAGAGTCAGGGTAGAGGCCAGCCGCTCTCTTGTTTTCAATGTGGTCAGGCAGGGCACATGAAGAGGTTTTGCCCGCAGTTGAGTGGCACATCTGGTGCATCTGGTTTGAGGCAAACTCAGAGTCATCAGCCAGCTCAGTCAGTTCAGGCCTCGAGGGCCAATCAGGGGGCTTCATCGTCCCAGTCTGTGCAGCAGTCTTATGCTCCTAGGGGTGAGCAGGTTGATCAGAGATCGTCTGGGCTCGTGTATGCTGTTACCGCGCAGGATCTTGTACCGGCTCCATCAGTTGTGAGAGGTATATTCTTGTTTTGCAATTCGGTTGCTAGTGTGTTGATTGATACGGGTGCATCTCATTCCTTTGTGTCTGCTGCATTTGCATCTGTTTTGGAGTTGGAGTTAGCACAGTTAGCATCTCCTATTTGTGTAGTGTCACCCCTTGGGGGTGAATTGATCTTGAAACAAGGTGTTAGGGTTGTGATATAGAGGTCGCCGATCATAGGCTTCCGTTCCTTTTGTAGTTATGCCCATGAAGGGCTTTGATGTTATTTTGGGTATGGACTGGTTATCGTCATACCGGGCAGTTATTGATTGCTACCGCCAGAGGGTCACTTGTTGTACCGTGAGCGGGGAATGTTTCCATTTCTTGGGGGACCGGGTTGGTGGTGTTTTGCCACAGGGGTATGATCCGCGAGGGCGGAGTGAGCTTAGTGGTCTACTTGCTAGCTTTGAGAGTGGTGAGTGTGATGAGACCCAGACTGTGTTGCCAAGAGTGGTTTGTGAGTACTCGGACGTCTTTCCCGAGGACCTTGTTAGTTTGCCACCTCACAGAGAGATTGAGTTCTCTATTGACTTAGTGCCCGGCACGGCGCCGATTTCTATGGCACCTTATCATTTTGCCCCAGCTGAGTTAGTTGAGTTGAAGATCCAACTCCAGGAGTTGCTAGATAAGGGCTATATACGTCCAAGTGTTTCGCCGTGGGGAGCACCGGCCCTCTTTGCTAAGAAGAAATGTGGTGCTTTGAGATTGTGTATCGATTACCGGAAGTTGAATCGGGCTACGGTCAAGAATAAGTACCCTATGCCTCGTATAGATGATCTGTTCGATCAGTTGAAGGGTTCCCGTTGTTTCTCTAAGATAGATTTGAGATCGGGTTACACCAGTTGAGAGTCCGGGAGGAGGATACGCGGTATGGCCACTATGAGTTTCTGGTGATGCCATTTGGGCTCACCAATGCACCTGCAGTCTTTATGGACTTGATGAACCGATATTCCGGGAATTCTTGGATCGTTTTGTAGTAGTCTTTGTAGACGATATTCTTATCTATTCACCTTCAGAGGAGGAGCACGAGGAGCACTTGAGAGTGGTGCTTGAGTTACTTAGAGCCCATAAGCTTTATGCCAAGTTTGGGAAGTGTGAGTTCTGGCTAGAGGAAGTGAAGTTCTTAGGCCATGTGGTTTCCGGGGAAGGGGTGTCTGTTGACACATCCAAAATTGAGGCAGTGCAAGATTGGGCACAGCCTAAGAGTGTGTTTGAGATCCGCAGTTTTCTGGGATTAGCTGGGTACTACCGACGGTTTGTGAAGGATTTCTCCAGGTTAGCTTCGCCGTTGACTAGATTGACTCGGAAGGGAGTCAAATTTGTATGGAGTGAGACTTGTGAAAAGTCATTTCAGGAGTTGAAAGTTAGACTGACCACCGCTCCGGTTTTGATTATTCCGGAGAGAGGGTTGGGTTATGCAGTCTATTGTGATGCCTCACGAGAGGGTTTGGGTTGTGTGTTGATGCAAGAGGGGAAAGTGGTAGCCTATGGCTCACGTCAGTTGAAAATACACGAGAAGAATTACCCTACCCATGACCTAGAGTTAGCAGCTGTGATCTTTGCCTTGAAGATTTGGAGGCATTACCTTTATGGTGAGAGGTTCGAGGTATTCTCGGATCATAAGAGTCTGAAATATCTGTTTACACAGAAAGACTTGAACTTGAGGCAGAGGAGGTGGATGGAGTTTATTGAGGATTATGACTTCGAGTTGCATTATCATCCGGGGAAGGCCAATGTGGTGGCCGATGCCCTTAGCAGGAAATCTATTGGTGACATAGCTAGTATAGCCATCCGGGAATGGGAGATGTTGGGCACACTTGGAGAGTTTGATTTGCTTTTGGGCGAATCCGTTGAGGCTGCAGCCTTGTTTTCTATTGTTGCACAGCCTACACTTGTGACTCGAGTGTTAGAGGCACAGAGAGGTGACCTTGAGGTGGAATCTCTTCGAGAGAAGATCTTCAATGGGAAGGTTGAGAAGGGTTTGACGGTGTATCCCGACCTGAGTGTGAGATACCGAGACCGTCTGTTTGTGCCGGAGTCTTGCCGAGAGGAGGTACTCCGAGAGTTTCATCATTCACGCCTTGCGGTGCATCCGGGAGGCACTAAGATGTATCGGGATTTGGGTCGCCAGTTTTGGTGGCGGGGTATGAAGAGAGATGTGGCAGCTTTCGTGTCCAAGTGCCTTACTTGTCAGCAAGTGAAGGCCGAGCATCAGAGGCCAGCGGGTTTGTTACAACCCTTGCCTATTGCCGAGTGGAAGTGGGAGCATGTCACTATGGACTTCGTTGTAGGTCTTCCGAGGACTCAGCGGGGTAGTGATGCTATTTGGGTGGTTGTAGACCGGTTGACTAAGTCGGCGCACTTCATCCTATGCGCGTGAGAGATTCGGTAGATCATCTTGCCGACTTGTATATTCGGGACATAGTGAGGTTGCACGGGGTTCCAGTGACGATCGTCTCGGATAGAGACCCTCGTTTTACTGCTAGGTTGTGGCAGAGTTTGCAGAGTGCCTTAGGCACTAAGTTGACCTTTAGCACGACTTATCATCCTCAGACTGACGGGCAGTCCGAGCGTACTATTCAGATCCTTGAGGATATGCTTCGGGGTTGTGTTCTTGATTTCAGTGGGTCGTGGGAGAGGCACTTGCCTTTAGTGGAGTTTGCCTACAACAACAGTTTCCAGTCTAGTATCGGTATGGCACCATTTGAGGCCTTGTATGGCCGACCGTGTAGGTCTCCAGTTTGTTGGGCCGAGGTAGGTGATGCACCTTTGTTGGGCCCGGAGTTGGTGAGGGAAACGACGGAGAAAGTTGAGCTTATCCGTAGGAGGCTTGTTACAGCCCAGAGTCGTCAGAAATCATATGCCGACCGTAGGAGGAGACCTTTGGTATTTGAGGTGGGTGATCATGTCTTTCTGAAGATATCACCTAGGCGGGGATTGATGAGATTTGGGAAGAGTGGGAAGTTGTCCCCTCGGTTTATTGGCCCTTTTGAGATCCTTGAGAGGATTGGTGAGGCTGCCTATCGTTTAGCTTTGCCACCGCAGTTATCCGGAGTTCATGACGTGTTTCATGTGAGTATGCTTCGGAAGTATGAGCCGGATCCATCGCATGTATTGGATTGGACCGACTTAGAGGTAGATGAGGATGCCTCGTATGAGGAGAGGCCGGTTCGGGTCTTGGATAGGCGGGATCAAGTCTTGCGAGGCAAGACCATTCCCTTGGTAAAAGTTTTGTGGAAACATCACGGAGTGGAGGAAGCTACTTGGGAACGTGAATTGAAAGTCCGTGAGAAATATCCGGACATGTTTATTGATGTGTAATCATGTATTGAGACTTTATAATATTATCAAACTTTAAGAACATTATGTGTGTCTTAAGTTGTAAAACATTGATTAATGTTTTGGTTTAATGGAAGAATTTTGAAACTTGCCTCAAAAAGGAAGTTTAATGGAACATTGCATATGTTGAATATATTGTATAATTAGAAATGTATCATGAACATTAAATATGATACGAAATGGCGAATCTTATAGATTGATAATTGCTGAATTGGAAAGAAATGCATGTTGCTGATGCAAGTTGAAATATATGTTGTTTTACATATTGTGAGATGCCTCTTGGTAAGAGATGGAATGACCGGTATTGGGTCAGATTGTTTAAATATTGAAATGTCATATTGTTGGAAATTGAGGAAAACCTGTTTTTGAAAACTTTGCTTAATTTCGGGGACGAAATTCTTTAAGGGGGGGAGGTTATAGCGACCCCGGTCTTGCCCATTTGGTTGTTGTATCCGGACTTAGGTTCCGTGGATCCCGTTACTATATATTCGCTGTTGTCGTCCTTTAATTCCTTATTTTTGAGTTATAGGATGTGTTGGCAGGTTTGTTACAGGTTGGTTGAACTTAGAAACAAGGGTAGTTGCCCAGATTTTGCCTTCACGCTCGAGCGGAGCTTTTGACGCTCGAGCGGGCCCTTTGTTGTTGCTTCTCCGCTCAAGCGGGAGTTTTGACACTCGAGCGTGATTTTTCACCTCCCAGTATTTCCCCTGCAGTGTTGGACGCTTGAGCGGGCGTTTTGACGCTCGAGCGTGAGTTTGTGTGTGACGCTCGAGCGGGGACCTAGTTCAGCAAAAGTTCTGGGAGTGTGTATCCACCGCTCGAGCGGGATTTTTGACGCTCGAGCGGGAGTCTGTGAGTGACGCTCGAGCGGGTGACTCTTATATAAAGTCGAAGATCCGACTTTTTGGATCACTTTTCATCTTCTTTTGATTTTAAAACCCTAGAACCGTCTTCTCTCTCTCCCTACACACCTTCTCCCTTAGGTTTCATCTATTTTTAGGGTGTTTCTACCCTAGGCTCTTTATTAAAAGATAGAGGGGGTTGAGGGCTTCGTTTTAATCTGAACGTTTGACGGTTTGGAGCACTTTGCATTTTGATCATCTTCTCCATTCGTGTTCTTCACTTCGAGGTAGGGATTTCCTACTCCATATTATAGGTGTTGTTCTAAGTTTTGGTATTTTGATATGTTGGGGTTGTTTGGTAATTTTGGGAAAAACCCTAGTTGTTGTAATAAATTAATTTGTATAATTAATTTAAGGAAAATTGGGGAATTTAGTTGAATTCATGGAATTGGAAATTATAAGCTTAAATGGTGTAGTTAGATAGTTTAATAACACACCCATGAAATTGTTGAGTTTATGTTTGTTGTAACATTTATTTCCTGTTTAGAGATAATTGTTTTGGGCTATCGGTGGAGGATAGTCGTGATTGTTGTAGACTTCGCATGTGGATTAGGGAAAACTGAAACTAATCACATTGGTTAAGTCATCGATTTTGACTGTTGAATTAATACAGAAAATACGTGTATTGATTGAGTATTGTATATGGCAAGTGTTTAATACATTGTATATGCATATTGTTGGAGGAGATAGGGGATGTACTCCACGGTTTGGGAGGAGATAGGGGATGGACTCCTAAACCGGATATTGTTTGGGAGGAGATAGGGGATGGACTCCATTAGCACCACTAATATGTGTGCTTATTGATTTATGGAAGTGTTTTTACATGTTATTGATACATCACTAAATGTGTATCAATTGGGAAGTATGGAAGTGAATTTTGGTTGAGGTTGATACAACACCAACATGTGTATCCATTATGATATAAGAAATGTTTAACATGATTTGATATCCCCATTGAATTGGAAATATTGTTAATGTGAGATGTAGTCTCACTATTATAGTTTGGCCAGGTTCTGAGCCATATTGATAATAATGGAAAGTGAAACGTGTCATAGACATTAGTGTCATGAGATTGTATAATGATGTAATTGATTATCTTGGTTAACCATCTATCGAATGCTATTGCTTTATTCAATACTTATATTTGGTTTAGTATATTTCTACTGGGCTGTGGCTCACCCTATACGGGAATATCATTTTCAGGTCCAGGTGATGTGCTATCTCCAAGGAATTAGCTTGGAAGGAGTTAGAGTTAAAGACTCTGTTTAGATTAGTTGTTATTTCAGTTTATTTGATATTACATGTAAACTCAAGCCAAGGGCTGAATTTGTAGTTGAGTTAGTACTCACATTTTTGTGCCCAAGTGTTAAGCTTGGAAAGATGTAAGCCCATAGGGCATTTATTTTGATGTTACATGTGATGTCCTTCAATAATGATACTCTGATGAATGAGAAATGATTGGTTTTCTTTTATCAATGCATGCTACTGTTATATATTATGGGTTTATTTTGAGGGTGTTACATCTGTTTTCCAAGATACGACAGTTGAACTAGCTATGCAATTCACCGACTGAATAGCTTCGACGAACATAACTTTGCAACACTTTCTCATAGGAAGAATATGAAATAAACTGGAAAACTTATGAAGACAAGAATAATAGCAATTTCTAGTGTAGAAAGCTGAAGGAGAGGGCCTCCTTTTATACACATAGAGGGAAAGAGGAAAAGGCTCTCCGTAACAAATGTAGGAATTAATTCTGCAAAATTAATAGGTTTAATTCCATCATCAGTAGAAGAGACTAGGTTTGTGTACAAATTCCTGCAACCCACACATCTAACTTGGCCCAAAAAGATTAAGATGGGTGGGCCAAGCCCAAACCCCACACTTAATCCATCCCAAGCCCAAGTCCCACGGACTTGGATCGGCTCGGGTCAGTGGCGTGCGTATGGTAATTTTTGCTTAACCAAATTAGACCATAGTCTTGGCCCAAGTCCATCCTTAAAGTATCCATAACTCATTTCCTTCGGAAATTTTGGATGCCTCAACGGGCTTACACCTTTATGTAAAAAATGGGTTTTAAATACTCATCAATGTTCTCTTCTACAATCAATATGGGATACAAGGTTTTACCTTTTCCAACATATTTTTCATGAGTTCAACTTAATGAGTCAATTTCTCATTCAAGCCTTAATGATTTTTGGTCATTCTTTTTGTAATGTAAATATTTTACTACAAAAAATCTAAACCCACTTTACTCCACCTCAATTAAGGATTGACACACACTTTAATTTTGCATTAAAGTCACCAAAAACTCATTATTTTTCCAACAATAAATAGATAATATAATATAATATCATAATATATATCTATATATATATATATATATAAGAATTGCTTTGTTAAAGATGACTTGTCTTTTCATTATCATTTTGCCTTCAATTTTCTTTTTATTTTACCATATGCACAATTGTTCCCATGTGATAACTAGGACAAAGGCACATCCTCTTAGACTATCACAATTATTATTTTGTCCAAAAAAGTTAAATTCACTAATATCATAATTTTTGTGCTATTTACTTAAGGGTTGGGCTTACGGGTTGGGTTTGTAGAACCTATTATAAATTATGTTTTAATGATTCAAATCATTCATTTTGTAGGATATTTTATATATATCATTTCTAAAAAAAATTAAGTCGGTCTAATAATCGTAATATTTTTAATTTTTTTATATTTTTCTTTAAAAATTAGATGGTTTACTTTTAAAATGATCATTCATTTTTTTGAAGATACACACGATAAAAGAAAAATACTATGATTATCAAATTAATTTAATTTTTTTTCATAAATAATATACACAGAAGGGCCTTACAAAATAGATAGTTCAAATCATCGAAATATGACTCATGATAGGCCCTACAAGTTGAGATTTTTATTTTTTATTTCTTGAGATTTGAGTATGAAAGAAGTTAAACCTTTTACTTAATTCTTTATTTTCTCTATTTAACCATTTATATGAATATTAAAATTATATAAATTTTATACCGTGTTAAATAAATGTTGGACTAAAAAAATAATTTATTTTAATCTTGACTTAAGAGCATCTCTAGATTTGAATATGAAAAAATCCTTTATTTTCTCTATTTAACCATTTATATGAATATTAAAATTATATAAATTTTATACCGTGTTAAATAAACGCTGGACTAAAAAAATAATTTATTTTAATCTTGACTTAAGAGCATCTCTACTTAAATTATCAATTTTGAAGTGGCACTTTTAAGACTAAAATGTGATATTATTGTGGTCCATTCAAACGTATAAAACTGAGTTGTTAATTAGTATGTCTTAATACTATATTTTGAATAGCAAAAAAAAGATGTCAAATTTTTTAATTTACATTATTTGAATAGTAAGGACTTATAAAATATTTTAAAAAATAAAAAATTTTGAAGCAAAAATAATAATCATTATAACAGTCCAAAAAAAAAATTAATTGTACAAATAACATTAATATTTTAATCTCTATTTTACTTTTTGACATATGAATGTTCATAAATTTGTTTAAATTGTAAGAGACTCCAATATAGCAAAATGATGTTAGAATATCTCTAATGATGTCCCAAATCTTGACCCAAAGTTAATTTTAATTATACACTCATAAAATGTAAAATAAAATAAAATCAAAATAAAAGCTCCAATTTTCTGTCAAATATTCAAACTAAAATTTGTCATTCCAATAGTGACAATCATGATTATTAAATTTTTTTAGATCTAACGTGTCAAAATAACACATAACTATTGGTGTGATTTGTTTTTTGTTTTTTGTTTTTTATTTTTATTTTTTGAGCATTACCTCCACTACCATTATCACTACCACTAATATAACTATTAATATATTAGCCTTAAGGTTGCAATGTTGACATGTTTTGTCTATTTGTACGTTATGCATGTAAGCCAGTATAATAAAAGATGTACAATATTTTTAAGTTTCATTATCATGTGCTCTTAGGTATATGTTAATAAGACCCTTTAAGTAAATTTTAGAAGGTGTATTTGTAATATATCCTTGATTTTTTTAAATTATAATTTTGATGTTTTACTTTAAGGTAGTGTTTTTTTTAATGAAAAAAAATATAATGGAATGGTTTTTTTGTAGAGGTTAAAAAATAAGGGTTTGACTTTCCTCCAGTCTACAGAAGGGTGCTGTTGGACCCATAGGGGCCCACCACGGGTCCCATTTTGATAATCTGAACCGTTCAATGTGTAGAACTCATTGAGTATTATAAACTTGCAAAACATCACATTGATCAGATATCGATAGCTATGTGATCAAATCAGTTTTGTATAAAAACAAATGGACGGTGAAAAGTAAATGGTTGACCGAAATCTGATCCGATGAAATAGCTATCAATATCCAATCGAAGTGAATTTTTACAGACATATATTACTCGATGAGTTCTACACATTGAACAATTTAGATTATCGAAACGGAACCCATGGTGGGCCCCCACGGGTCCAACAACACCTTCTAGTCCGATCACGAACTGGACGGAAGCCAATCCCAAAAAATAATAATTCCATTCAATTTTATTTGATTCAATGACATTTCACCTTTATATGGATTTTGAAAATTACAAATATTTTCTTGTCATAATTTTTTATTTAACATAATTAATGAAAAAAATTCCTAAGGACATTTCACCTTCATCTGGATTTTGAAAATTACAAATATTTTCTTGCCATAATTTTTTATTTAACATAATTAATAAAAAAAAAATTCCTAAGGACGTTCCTATACAACAATAAAATTACTTGAATTTTTATTTTAAAATATATTTATGATATTATTAAAAATTATTAATTAACTTAATGATTTATTAACAAAATAAATCATCTGTTATGCAATTAAAAACTTAAAAAGGTGAGATGCAGTTTCTATAACTACAAAAAATAATTTATTTTAAACAAATTTTATAAAACATATTTTTAATTTACTTAAAATGTAAATATTATTACGTGTAAATAGCCGTACCTTGCACGGGCATACTTAAGTAGTATATATCTAAATTGACAATTTGACAGGGGTGGTATTCCCCATTAATCTTTTTGTTTTCTCACTGTTGTTTGTTTGTTTGTTTATTTTTTAATATTTTTTGTCTTTTAGTATTATTATTATAATATATGTAATTATATAATATAATATAATATATATACTTTGCTGTCGGTGGTGCAATACGCACCTTTTTCTTATTTATATTATACTTTATTATTTATATACTATTATTAATATAATATAAATTATATTAAGATATGAAATATACAACAATTTATATATAAACTTAAAATATATAGAAACACAGAGAATCATGTAAAATTATCAAATAATATAAATTAATAGACTAATAAAATATATTTTAGTGAGCCAAATGTATAACATTTAGTTCTGATCACACCCCAACTTATATTTTGCTAGTCCACAAGCAAAACAAACTAAAAATAAAATAAAACAAAGAAAATCTAGTTATGCCATTTTCGTAGGGAACACAGTTTTATTTAGCATATGCAACTAGCCTTTGAACCCCCAAGTTACTCCTAGAAGACGAGTTGTAGTCTCATGAGAGTTTACAATGAATATACTCCCAAAGTTCAAAAAGAAATTTCATAAACATTTTTTAAAGAAAAGAAAATTAGTAAAATAATTATTAGCAATTAGTAAAATAATTTCATAAACTTTAATATATTAGCAAAATAATTATCAGAGTTTAAAACACTAGCAATTAGTAAAAGTAATCTATCTATCTTAAATCTTAGCGTGTGTAAATTATAGTCAACAAAAATATTATTTAATCTCAAAATGAAAGAAGACTTTAGTTTTATCGGAATCATATTTCAACTCAAATCTCACAAATACTATACTCAACAAATGAATCACTAGATATGGTGCAAATTTATGTATTGTTTGGGAAGACTAAATAAGTGCACTTTTTGTCTTTTTTGACTAAAAAAGTGAGGTTGAAAATATGGATGTTTGGGTTAACTTTTTGACTTTTTATGGAAAAAATGTGTAATAAAAAATTGTAAAATTAGTTTTTAGAGGAAAATTTGAATTGGGAGTTGTGCAGCCGTAATTGTTGACTTTTGGTGAATAGTGTTAACTTTTTAACTTTTTGAGTAACTTTTTGGCTTTTTAGATTATTCTCTACATCCCAAACTTAGCCTTAATATAAAAGAAAATCTATAATGTCCCTAAATAATTAACGTAAGAAAAACTCAAATTTACTCCATCAACATGATCTTATTCCCAACTTAAAAACTTCCATTGCTTATATGTATACGAGATATAATGCCTTATCATTAATATCATCATCAAATCTATAAAATTTGAATTCATTATACTCTAGAGATTAACAAAAGTATTCCGCATGCAATTATACACTTAACGATTCTTAGAATATGGACCTATAACATGTGGCACTATGAGTCAAATACAATTTAATGCCCTCATGGGCTATAAGTTTCAAGGCTTACGCCTAGTTACACAAAATAGTTATCAAAACGCATACATGTAAAGCTCTCGGCTTGTCAAAATAATAACAAAAGAAAAGAGTCGCGTGCCTTCAAAATACACTCCTCATATTTAACTCGGTGGAATCACCATATTCTTTTTTACACAAATCTACTAGGGTAAGCACAAAGTCCAATAGGAAGATCTCAACAAAGTATATACATTTTATACAGTCTCTTGAGATGAATTCATATGCCATGTCATGCTCAAAATATATTTATTTATCTTTTGGAAATCTTATGCACAATGCTATTTTGAAAATACAACAAGCCAATAATTTCAATATAATTCAAGGGGTGGTAAATACGACTCAGGTAGTACCTACTCTGCGGGTGTTTTTGGTGTCTGCAAGTAGGCATATCAAGCACTACCAATTGCCCCTTTACTGATTTCTAACCGGAAGGCATGTAGTATCTACTCCGCGAGTATTTTTGGTCTTTCACCATGGACACTCAGGCTAACTTAAACAATACCAAACTACACCCCTATGCGGGACTTGCCAACATATTTACCCCAAAACAACTCAAAATGATCTAGTTTCACAAAACAGTTCCTTTCTCAAAACAAAATTTTCAAATGCTAATTTGAAATCAATAATAATGAGATGCAACATGTAACAATGCATTATAATTGTTCCATTCTCAATTCCACCATTCAATCTTCCATTGTGATCAAATTTTCACAGCTCTTTCCAATGTAATTTTCACAATATGTCTTCCAAGAGATAAATAACAATATTATATTACATGCATTCTCCACATGTTAATCGTTATTTTCAAATTTCGTCTATTCAAGACAAACAAATAATATGCTATTCATCAAGCTGTAAAGTAAATCATTTCTCATTTTTGCATGAATCCCTCATTAGATACAAACATTGCAATCCCTCCATTATTTATTCACCATAATACTTTATCACGCATGAATTTTATAACATCTCAACATTTTTTTTTTCCAAATCTCTAAATTTCTAGGGTTTCCACAAAACTAGATTTTTTTTGATTTTTGAAAGGATTTTTCCAAAACAACACTCACACTTAACAACATAGCTCATTCTCTCAATAGTTTGAAGAAGTATAGAGAAAATCCATTTCTAGAGTTCATAAACCCAAAATGATAGTTCAAAATATAAGGAAATGGTTTCAAACAAGCATAGACTTGCATATATATATATATATAACTCTAAGAATATCCCTACCTCAAGCTTGGAAAGTAAAATTTAATGTCAATGAAATCTTGATTTGATCGGTGAAAACGTAGCCCTCGTCGCCTTCTTCGATTTGGTGTAAGAACCCCTATCAAAATCTTGATAGTTTTTGCTAAATCTTAGAGAGAAGTTTGAGTTTGGAAGGGTTTGTAGAGAGATAGAGGAGAAAAGAAGAATAGAGAAACGAAAAAAAAAATGAGTACAACACGTTTTTGGCATCAGATTTGAGGAAAATGGCTCAAAATTCAAGACAGACACTTGCAAAACCACACGAACAGTTTCAAATTCCACACGAGCGGAAATCTAAATCCCCATGAACGGATTTACACATCCCTTACGAGTGGTTTGAGCCAGAGACGAACTTCGGATTTTTACCAAATCCACACGAATGGTTTTCTATCCATAAATTCCCAAATTCCGTGAGTGATTCCGCACGAGCGGTTTTACCAAATCCGCATGAGCGGTTTTACTAGCCAAAGCCAAAATTTGATTCCATACCTTGATACAAGTTCTTACGGCCAAAACTCAAAATTTTAACCTGGAAATGTTAAGAGAGGTTAAGGGCATAATTGAAATCTTAACGACTCAATACGATAATCAAAATGCCGAAAGTAAAACAAATCATCTAACTACATAATACCGGTCAAGTCCAGGACCCAGGACATTACAACGTCCCCACTTAGGAAATTTCGTCCCCTAAGTTGAGTTACACGTCTCAACAACAACACCCAAAAGAACAATGATAACTCAACAATAAAAAGACTCCAAACAATAATAACCACACTAATGACAATAACAAATCAACAACAATAACAATTCAATAATAGCATAAAGATCTCAATCTCGACAATATTCCACTGCCATCACCATAGTTTCCATAGGCCATAGCCACAATACCAATAATAACTAATACGATAATCATAAGCATGAAGTTCAACAACAATTGTGACAATCCTTCAACAATTCTCATGCTTGAAAGAAACAACAATCATAATAATAAGTGGATAGCAATTATAACGCTCCATTCTCAAACACTAGATAATATTACAATCTAGAACAAACTAAGCGTTCTCAAACAAATTTGGATACTTGGAGTGGACTTCCGCCTCCTGTTCCCAAGTTGCTTCCTCAACTCCACGGTGTCTCCATAACACCTTCACTAACGGTGTAGTCTTGCCCCTCAACACTTGTTCTAGGACATCTAAAATTTGAACCAATTGTTCTTCATATAAGGCATCCTCATCTACCTCTAAGTTGACTCAATCAAGTACATATGAAGGGTCAGGTTCATTCTTCCTAATATATAGAACACATCATGAACCCCAGAAAGTTGTGGCGATAAGGCCAAACGGTATGCCACTTTCCCAATTTGCTCTAAAATCTCAAAAGGTCCGATAAACCTTGGAGACAATTTCCCACTCTTCCCAAATCTTGTCAAACCCCATCTCGGTGAGATCATAAGAAATACATGGTCACCGACCTTAAAGGATAGAGGTCTTCTTCTTTTATCGGCATAACTCTTTTTGTCAGCTTTGAGCCATAGCTAACCTCTTTCGAATGAGAGCAACTTTCTCAGTCGTTTTTTGAATTTACTCTGGGCCCAATATTGGTGCATCACCTATCTCGGCCCAACAAACTGGTGATCTGCAAGGTCGGCCATACAAGGCCTTAAACGGAGTCATCCCGATACTTGCCTAATAATTATTGTTATAGGCAAACTCAATCAACGGTAGGTGCCTCTCCTAAGACCCCTTGAAATTAAGGACACAAGCTCTAAGCACATCTTACAAAATCTGAATAATGGTCTCAGATTGTCCATCGATCTAAGGATAATAAGCGATGCTAAGGGTCAACTTATTTTCCAACGCCTCTTGAATGCTTTGCCACAATCGGGTGGTGAAACGAGGATCTCTATCCGAAAAATGGTCACTGAGACCCTATGAAGTCGAACTATGCTTCTAATGTACAACTCTGCCAAATAATCAACTGAGTCGCCAGTGTGCATAGGAATGAAGTGCGTAGACTTAGTCAACCTATTAACAATCACCTAAACGGCATCATTACCCCGTTATGTTCTCGGAAGCCTTACTACAAAATCTATGGTAACATGCTCCCATTTCCACTTGGCTATAGGTAAGGGTTGTAGCAAACCTGCTAGTTTTTGGTGCTCAGACTTCACCTACTGGCAAGTAAGGCATCTTGAAATAAATAAAGCAATATCTCATTTCATACCCTTCCACCAAAATTGATGACTAACATCATGATACATTTTAGTACCTCCAGGATGTATCGCAAAGCATGAGTGATGAAATTCTCGAAGTACCATATCTCTACAAGATTCTAAAACAAACAAACGGTCTAAATACCTCACACTTAAATCCGAGTGGCTGTTCAAACCTTTCTCTTCTTCCCATTGGAGATCTTCTCATAGATTGTCTCTACTTCACGGTCACCTTGTTGTGCCTTTATGAATCTGCTAATCAAGGTGGGTTGTGCAATTAAGGTAAATAAGGTAACATCCTCACTAGACTCACCAAGATGCAAATTAAACGCGCCAATATCACCTAACATATCCCATTTGAATGGCCACACTTGCCATACTACTCACAGATTTTCTACTCAAGGTATCGGCCACAACCTTGGCCTTCCTCGGATGATAATATAACTCAAAATCATAATCCTCCATAAATTTCATTCATCTCCGTTGGTGTAAAGTCAAATATTTTGGAAAAAACAAGTATTTTAGACTCTTATGATCGGAGAAAACATCAAACTTCTCGCCGTACAAATAATGCCTCCAAATCTTTAAGGCAAAAATTACCACCGCTAGCTCTAAGTCATGGGTGGGGTAGTTCTTCTCGTGAGTTTTCAATTGTCATAAGCCATAAGCCACAGCCTCCCTTTTTGCATCAACACACAACCAAGCTTATCCTAGGATGCATCACAATAGATGGTATAACCCAAGCCCTTTTCCGGAATTATCAAAATCGGTGCAGTAGTCAACCTAGTCTTAAGTTTTTGGAATAACTTCTCACAAGTCTCGTTCCACATAAATTTGACACCCTTTCTTGTCATCCTAGTCAATGGTGTGGCTAGTCTAGAGAAGTCCCTTATGAAACGGTGATAATACTCGGCTAACCCTAGGAAACTCCAGATTTCAAAATTCTTAGGTTATTTCCAATTTTGCATGACATCTATCTTAGAAGAATCTACAGTTACTCTTTCTCTCGACACAACATGTCCCCAAAATTTTATTTCTATTAACCAAAACTCACATTTCTCAAATTTAGCATACAATTGATACACCCTAAGCAAGTTGAGCACTATCTGTAAGTGTTCCTCGTGTTTCTCCTTAGAGGTTGAATAAATCAAGATGTCATCCACAAAGACGACCATGAAACGGTCTAAAAATTCTTGGAAGACTCGATTCATCAAGTCCATAACGAAAGCCAGTGTATTGGTTAAAACGAAAGGCATTATTAGGAATTCATAGCGCTTATAACGTGTGCAAAATGCCTTTTCTGGATGTCCCCCTCCCTAACTCTCAACTTATGGTACCCCGATCTCAAGTCTATCTTCAAAAAATAATGAGAACTTTTAAGTTGCTCAAATAAGTCATCTATTCTAGGTAGAGGATACTTGTTCTTAACGGTAACTCAATTTAATTTGTGGTAATCAATACACAATTGCAATGAACCATCTTTCTTCCTCGCAAAGAGAGCCAACGCTCTCCAAGGTGATGTACTAGGGTGAATGAAACCCTTGTTTAAAAGTTCTTGGAGTTGGATCTTCAACTTGTGTAACTCAGCAGGTGCAAATCTATATGGTGCCATGGAAATTGGTGCTATATCGGGCACTAAGTCAATGGAGAATTTAATCTCTTGGTGGGGTGGCAACCTGATAAGATCTTTAGGAAAAATATTCGGGTATTCACAAACTACCTTTGGTAAATCATTCCAAACCATGTTACCCTCACTGGCTAAGAAAATGGCAAAAAAGAAACTAAGTCCTCATCGACCCTTACGGTCATACAATAGTGGAATCGAACTATCACCCCGATCACATATAAAATAAAAACAATCCCCCAGCAGGTGTACATACGAAAACTTGGTGGCGCTGACAATCTATAGCAGCCTGTCAATCAATCCATACCTAAAATACTGTCAAAAGTGTGCATGTCTAAGATGATGAAGTCAAAAGAGGAGTCGGTGATATGCGACCTCAATCTCGCAAGAGCGGCACACTCGCCCCAATGCCACTCTACCCCCAACCGGTGACTCAATCCAAACCAAGACAAACTAGTGAAGGCCGCTTCAAACTCAATCACTGAGAGGTTCAGTTACTTGAGGTTTTGAAATTCTTACCTCAGTTTCTCCCTAGTAGTGGGAGGTAGCTATTTGTCTTGGAAAGCGATGACAAAAGCTTCCCATGTCGAACCCACTCTACCTTTGGCGTACTTCCACTATTAGCCTGCATTCCCTTTTAGGTAGTAACTCGCTAGAATCACCCTTAGTTCACTATCATCGATGTGAATTATCTCAAATGTCTTCACCATTTGCTCGAGCCACTCATCTGCCTTCTTGGGCTTCGGGCCACTGTGAAACTCATCCGGCTTTGTCCGCAAGATCTCTCGAGTAAGAAAGCCAGCCCTTGTCTCTACGACGTTCTTTTGAGTTTGGTTCTCTACCCTCAAGATGTTCATTGACTCTCTCAAAGCCCCAGCCATTTCTTGGGCTGGAGCCCATAACAGCTTGACCCACTTGCTCCGGGACTCCCACTTGGTCATATTTGCTTGGCCTGCTTGCTCAGCCATATTAGCTTGGCTGAACCCCTCTTTTTGCATTGAAACCTTGTGAACTGATACTTCATGAACACCTCAGCGAGGCCTACCACACCTCCCGCCTCTATCACTACGAGCCTGGCCTTTTCCTGACATCCTATTTAAGGACAAGAATAAATAGTTTAGCACACAAACACATATGCGCTCGCAACTATATCTCACACGTCCCATCACAATAATTTTATAAGTTTCAATTTTATGTAAACAATTAGTTTCACTCCACGTAAGCACTTAATCATCTAAACACATACGGATTAGTCTTTTACGATGAAATTTGTCCCATGAAATACCTAGAATTCATATTAGAATGAGCATTGATCAAGTGCCCTTCTAATAGGACTTCAAGGAATTTAATAGGTGCAAACAAAATCCTAAAAGTTCAATAACATACCCATGTAGTCATATAAGTATGTTATCACATAACACCTAAAACATGGAATATCTCCTAATTTAATGAAATGAACCCATTGTAGAAAAAAACCAATTCTCGCAAGCCCCAAGTAGTCAAACCTGGTAGCTTTGATACCAAGTTATAACGCTCCCAAATAATTAACGTAAGAAAAACTCTAATTTACTCCATCAACATGATCTTGTTCCCAACTTAATAACTTCCATTGCATAGATGTATACGAGATATAATGCCTCATCATTAACATCATCATCAAATCTACAAAATTTGAATTCATTATACTCTAGAGATTAACAAAAGTATTCCACATGTAATTATACATTCAACATTTCCTATAATATGAACCTATAGCATGTAGCACTATGAGTCGAATACAATTTAATGCCCTAATGGGCTACAAGTTCCAAGGCTTACGCTTGGTTACACAAAATGGTTATCGAAATGCATACATGTAAAGCTTTCAGCTTATCAAAATAACAACAAAAGAGAAGAGCCATGTGCCTTCAAAATACACTCCACGCATTTAACTCGATGGAATCACCACATCCTTTCTTGCACAAATCTACTAGGGTGAGCACAAAGTCCAGTAGGAAGATCTTAACAAAGTATATATATTTTATACAATCTCCTGAGATGAATTCATAAGCCATATCATGCTCAAAATATATTTCTTTATCGTTTGGAAATCTTGTGCACAATGCTAATTTGAAAACATAAAAATTCAATAATTTTAATATAATTTACAGGGTGGTAAATATGACTCAGGTAATCCATAGGTTGGTATCTGCAAGTAGGCATATCAAGCACTACCAATCGCCACTTCACCGGTTTCTAACCGGAAAGCACGTAGTAGCTACTCCACGCGTGTTTTCGATCTTTTACCATGGACACTCAAGCCAACTTAAGCAATACCAAACTACACCCTCTATTCGGACTTACCAACGTATTTACCTTAAAACAACTCAAAACGATCTTGTTTCACAAAATAATTCATTTCTCAAAGCAATATTTTCAAATGCTAATTCGAAATCAATAGTAATGAGATGCAACATGTAATAATGCATTATAATTGTTTCATTCTCAATTCCACCACACAATCTTCCATTGTGATCAAATTTTTATAGCTCTTTCCAATGTAATTTTCACAATATGTCTTCTGAGAGATAAATAACAATATTATGTTACATGCATTCTCCACATGTTAATCGTTATTTTTAAACTTCGTCTATTCAAGACAAACAAATAATATGCTATTCATCAAGCTTTAAAGTTAATCATTTCTCATTTTTGCATGAATCCATCATTAGATACAAATATTGCAATCCCTCCATCATTTATTCACCATAGTACTTTTTTTTTGGGAAGTAAGTCATAAAATAAAACAAAAGACTCACACAAGAATAGAAGGGGCATGCCCCAGGCCCTACCCGAAACTATACAAAGAAACAAAGAAAAAATGGACAGCAACTATGCATATCCACCCAAAACCAAACCTGGAAACCAAACCATAACAAACTAACACAAACCGAACAGCACAAGCCGGCAACTAACACAAAAGAAGCAAACAATCGAATGTTCATGGGCCCCATAGAAGGACATGTGGACCATGAACATCCATCTTAGCAACACTGTTAACACATAACTAAAACCTTGCACACCCCGCAAAGGTAGGTTCAAAAAGATGCTAGAACAATAACATAAAATAAAGACAATATATACACATAAATAAAACTTTCTTCACTCCAACGGCACTTCAGCAGCCATTAATTCTGCCACAACACTTCCAAATGTTGAAGATTCCAATCGAGAAACATCCATACACACGACAGGGGCCAACAAAAAGCTGCTGTACACTGCTCCCCAACCCTCCAAGTACCATTTTCATCAACCAGGTATATCCATCAGATTGCTTGTATCGACCAATCCATAGCCGCCAACAGGTCCAGCCATCACCGAGCTTAACACACAGCTTAGTACCTCTTGTGCAAAATAGGTAATATAATGAATATCGCATATACATCAGGTTAACTAACACTGTATCAGTCAGGATATCATAACATCACTCATAATATGGACTCACATCACTCAACCCACAATATAGAATCTCACATCTCTCAAATTTCTTCAGCTCCAAGTACCTGCACCAAAAAGTTAGAGCAAAATATACAAAAACAACTCTCAATATGGCTAGTAGAAGTTTAGGGTATGGTATATGGTAGCCTCCCAATTCTCTCAACCCTCTGATATAGGTAATCTCACTCACAGTCTTCAATCTACGCATGTACATGTTCTTCACTAAAAATTCAGATCCATGTACAGCCAGGAGTTCCAACTTATCCATGTACCTACAAAATGAGCAAACCATTAAGAAAACACTCAATTTATGCTATCATCACTCAACCCACAATTTACTGAACTCTCAACTCTCATTCCATTTGTTGTTGCTTTCAGCACAGTGTTAGGCAGCCTCCAGGAACTCAAAAACCAATTGTCACTAGGATGCAATTTGAGGTTAGTAATAGACATTACTCGAAATCTAATCATATCCACAATGCCTTTAATGACAATCTCTTCAGGAATCTTTTCCTTTCTAAATATGCAATTGTTCCTAACAATCCAAAGCTGATACACAGTACAAGTAAATGCAAGTCTTGTGACCACAGCACTAAGAGATTTACCTTTGACCGTTTTAGAAACCAACTGAACAATGTCAGACCAAAGGAGATGGGGCCAATTCATATTAAGTTTCCCTTTAATGCTCTCCCAAACTCGACTGGAGAAGGGACAATCGAAGAATAAATGGTTATAATCCTCGTAAGGGTTATTACACAAAACACACATAGAGGTTTGAGATATACAAAACAGCTTAAGCCTATCCCCTGTGTTTAACCTCCCCAAAATAGCCATCCAAGTAACCATACTTGCCTTAGGGATATTATGAGGACCCCACAGCAGCTTCTCCCAAGAAACTTTAGTAAAAGATTTCTTGAACCAATTCCAAGTTGAATTTATAGAAAACTTACCATCAGAAGACGGCACCCAAATAACAGTATCATTACCAGAGTTGGGAGTAAACGTAAGCGGGGTATGCTCAATCAACTCCTGTAAGAAGCTCCTTCTTTTCCTGGGTCAACTCCAAGAACGATTATTAACAATACTACTAACCTTAGCATCCATCCCAAAGGCAGTATCATAGATAACTCTAGCACCAAACCTCGCCCACAAAGATCCAAGAGGATGCCAATTGTCAAACCACAAGAAAACATCACCCCCATTCCCAATTTTGTGCAGAATCAAAGGGTAAATGACAGGACGAAGGGATAGAATTTTCCTCCTGACCCAAGAAGGGTCACTAGGCATTTTAACCCTCTATAGACTCTGACCTTTAAGTAAATAGGATTTCACCCACTGGCACCACATAGACTGCTCTCCTCCGAAGAAAAGAAACCAGATATGCTTGGCCACTGCAGCTCTGTTCCACACCTCTATGGATTTAAAACCAAGACCCCCTTCAGTTTTGGAGGAGCAGACATGCTCCCAAGACACTTTAGCCCCATATTTCCTAAGCTCACAACCAGACCAAAAGAAAGATCTAAAGAGACTCTCAATAGATTTAACAACCTTCTTTGGGAGGATAAACAACGAGGACCAATACACTTGCATCAAGAAGAGAATGGATTAAATCAGTTGAGCTCTACCAGCATATGTAAGACATTTGTTAGTCCAACTCTTGATTCTATTTGTAATTCTCTCAACAAGTTTGTCGCAATCATAGATTTCAACTTAGTTAAGATTAAAGGAACACCTAGACATCTCACCGGTAATACACCCTCATTAAACTTGACGACATTAAGAAGCTCGTCACGCAACTTCTTCTCACACCCCAAGAAAAAAAATATGACTCTTATGGGGACTAGGAGACAACCCAGATAGGCTTTGGAATTTATCTAACCCTTCCTTAATTACCGAAACAGTAAACACATCCCCTTTGCAGAAAATCATAAGGTCATCTGCAAAACACAGATTCACAATTTTAGTTTTATCACACCTCCAATGGAACTTAAAATCAGGATGGGTAGATTTTTCAGCTAGAATTTTGGAAAGAATCTCCATCACCATAACAAAAAGATAAGGGGACATGGGGTCACCTTGTCTCAGACCCCGAGCCCTTTTAAAGTACCCATGAAGGCTCCCATTGATACATATGGAGAAAGAAGGACTTGTAATACAAGCCTTAACCCAACAAATGATATTTGGAGGGAAACCCATAGCTCTAAGGACATCAAGAACAAAATCCCACCTAACATTATCATAAGCTTTCATTATGTCAACTTTCATTGCACATCTTGGGGTAGGAGAATTTTTGTGATAGCCTCTCATAAGCTCTTGGGACAAAAAAATATTGTCCGAGATTCTCCTACCATGGACAAAAGCTAATTGAACAGGGTCAATGAGGTCAGGTAAGACAACTTTAATCCTATCAGCTATGATCTTAGAGATGCATTTGTACAAAGTGTTACAGCAAGAGATAGGCCTAAAGTCACCAACTTTCTCAGCATTAGGAGTTTTGGGAATAAGGGCTATGGTTGTGCTGTTGAGAGCTTGGAGAAGCTCACCAGACCGAAAGAATGATTTGACAGCTACCACAACCTCCTTTCCTACAACCTCCCAAGACTTCTTGAAAAAACCAGTAGAATAGCCATCAGGGCCAGGGGCTTTGTTAGGTTTAAGAGAATTGAAAGCATCAATAATCTCCTTGTCAGAGACCTCCCTAGCAAGATCATTGCACTGATCCACAGACACCCTCTTATTGACAAGTTGGGTAATTCTATCATAGCCATCATAATTATCAAAGAACGGTTTCCCAAAAAGATCAGTGAATGAATTCACAAATGTGGCACAAATCTCTTCACTTTTTGTCACCCTAACACCATCATTCAACACAACACTCTGGATCCTACCCTTGTTAATATTTCCCTTAATAGTTCTAAAGAAGAATTTGGAATTCCTATCTCCATAACCCAACCACTGGACTCTAGACTTTTGATGTGCAAGTCTTTCCTCCACAATACTGAGATCCACATACTTTGCATAGGCCACCCTCTCATGGGTTTGAAGAACATTCCACCATAGTACTTTATCAAGCATGAATTTCATAACATTCCAGCATTTTTTTCCAAATCCCCAAATTTCTAGGGTTTCCACAAAACTAGATTTTTTTTTCCATTTTTGAAAAGAATTTTTTCAAAACAACACTCACACTTAACAACATAGCTCATTCTCTCAAAAGTTTGAAGAAGTATAGAGAAAATCCACTTCTAGAGCTCATGAACCTAAAATGATAGTTCAAAATATAAGGAAATGGCTTCAAACAAGCATAGACTTGCAAATATATATATATATATAACTCCAAAATATCCCTACCTCAAGCTTAGAAGAGGAAGGAGAGAAAAGCCATAAAATCAACGTCGATGAAATCTTGATTAGATCGGTGAAAACGTAGCCCTCGTCACCCTCTTCGATTTGGTGTAAGAAACCCTATCAAAATCTTGATATTTTTGCTAAATCTTAGAGAGAAGTTTGCATTTGGATGGGTTTGTAGAGAGATGCAGGAGAAAAGATAAATAGAGAAATGAAAAAAATGAGTACAACACGTTTTTGGCATCAAATTTGAGGAAAATGGCTCAAAATTCGAGGCAGACACTCGCAAAACCACACGAACGGTTTCAAATTCCGCACGAGTGGATTTACACATCCCTCACTAGCGGTTTGAGCCAGAGATGAACTTAGGATTTATACCAAAGAACACAGTCTCTCAAAAGAATCCTAAATGCTGAAAAAGTTACACTAACACCTCTATTCATCATATCTAGATCCAGATTTTACCAACTCTAAGATCAAATAGGTTGGGTTGGTAAAAGGTTAGGGATAGGTAAGAAAATGGATAAAAATCATCAACTCGTTTCTGTGTGTAAGAGAATAGTCAAAATTATTATTTCATGTTTTTTACATCCTCTCTCTTCAATAATATGTACCATTGTACTCTCTTTCATACTCTTACTTTTCTTTCTTTTCTTTTTTTCTTTATTTCTTTGTTTTTTTTTCTACTTCTTTTTTTTTTTTTGGTAATTGTTTTTGTGTTTTTTTCTTCTTCTCTATTCTCTTCATTATTAATTGCTCCACTCTTTTGCTCTTGAAGACAGTGGCTAGTCATCACTAGGGATTTATTGAATGAAAGGTTTGGCATGTAGGCTCAAATTGGTTTCTAAGGATTTTTGAGTGTGAAGAAAGAAATGTTAAAACTCAAATAATACAAAATTGCCTAAATCATTTCCTAGAGTTTGGTACAAACTTTTAACTTTCATGATTTTTAAAGAGTGTAAATGCAAGATAATTTCTCAACATTCAAGCAAAACAAAGAATAATAAGATTGAACAACAAAATAGTGCGCTTCTAAATGAATAGTTAAGAGTAAATTTAATAACCCTCCAACAAAAGAATGACTCTAAACTCACAAGGCTTAAAAGGTCCACATTAGTCATCAAGATGTTCAAATCTATGTCCAAAAATCAATCAAATAATATTTGTGTGGCTATGTGCATGTGCAAATCAATCTGAGATGAGACATAAAATTATTTTTAATCAAAAGATAGTGAAATAAACTAAAACATAATTAAATTTCTAAGGCAACAAAATTAACAATTAGTTGCATAAACAATTCAAAAAAATTTTGCTTTTGTTTTCTTAAACATAACACACACACACAACACAAAACACTATTTTTATTTTTATTTTTATTTTTACTTATTTATTTATTTTACAACACAGCAACACATGAACATAAGTAATAATCTTTTTTATTATTTTAAAAATAAAAAACAACTACAAAATGAAAACAAACACAGCAACAGACAAAGAAAAACATTTTTTTATTATTATTTGAACTTTTTCAATTAAAAGAAAAGAAAATCAAAACCCTTCCCCTCAACTTAATTGACATTGTCCTCAATGGTATATATCATAGAAATTGTAAAAGGAATAAAATTAAAACACGACAAAATATACATCACCAAAATGCAAGAGAAAGATGCCCCTAACTTTAAGGGAACTATTCCTGCAAAAAGGTTAGAAAGTAAACACAAATATACAAATATTTTTTTTTTCTCCAGATCCAAGGCTTCATATTGATCTTCCTTTAAGTAACCCGTCTCAGACCAAATTTCTTTGGTCCTACTCAGTGGTTCCCTTCAAAGGTATACTCATCTATTTTGCCATAACACACCACACTGAAAACACACAAAATAAAATGAAACAAAACAAAATAATATATAAATAAACAAATGAAACAAAAATGCTCAAGCTTCCTCCCAAGAATAGCTAAATTTATTGTCTTTAGAAATCAACACCAAATTAGTTTTGTCTTTTCTTCCAATTGATGAGATATGGGTCCCTGTAACGAAAATAATGTAACCCATCCTACAGTGCAGGACTAGGTTGTTGTAAATAACTTATTAGAAAATGATTAACGGAGTATAGAAATATGTGTGTGAAAAGTATAGCGCATAAGAAAATCTCATGGGTGGGATCAATAAGATCAAAACCAAAAATAAAATCCGATCCAAGTTGATTTATTTTATCACAACATTTGTCAACAGTTATATTCTTTTCAATTTCTTTCACATGAGAGGCTTTAACTATGGAGGAAGAGAGTTGTTGCCATATCTATGGGTGCAACGGTAGGCTCAAGTGACAAAAATACTAACTCCATATCAGTTGTTGGATCACTGGATGGATGTGTTGTGGCTTCACTAGGTTTGATTTGCAACTCTTTTTCAAAAATCTCACAACGTGTACTCTTATGAAAATCTTGAATGAGTTGGTCAAAAAAAATCCACACCTCAACTAGAAACATCTCAAAATATTCACTTGCTCATATTGTGTCTGTAAATTGACTTGTTTGAGAGTTCAACCCATTGTAAAAGAAAGCAATGAGTTTAAAGAAAGATCCTCCTATATTTCAACACAACCCATCGATATACACTCTTCCACAACCCTTCTCAAACATTTATTTGAAAAATCCCTCTTTTATATTTCACAACTAAACCTTAGGTTTAACCCAAAATCCCCAAATCACTAATCCTTTCTAGGGAGCAAATAACCGAGCTAAAGATCATACTAAAGGTTGAAAAATCCCTACCTTAAGAGTAGAAGAGGAAGAGAGCAGGGATCAAACTTTGATAGAGCAGAAAACGAGATCCTCTCAGGTTAGAATAAAGCTTTTGACGAGCTCTAACCTTTTCTCCAAGGAGCAATGGTGGAGAAATCAATGAATGATGGAGTATTTGAGGTTTTAAGCAAGAATTAGAGAGAGAAGAGAAAGAAATTATGGTTTGGAATGTTTTAGAAAGAGATGAATGAAAAAGTGATTGAAAAATCCCTTTTCTTGAACTGATAGACACGCAGATTGCTTGAGTAACCAAACCACTGCTCGAGTGTCAGACACAATAAGTGAGATCGCTTGAGCAACAAAAACTCTGCTCGAGCGTACAATGACACCCTCCCAAAATTTTTGCAGACTGCAGAGACTGCTCGAGCTAACAACACCCTACTTCCCGAAGTTTTGTAGACCTGCAAAAATACTGGAAGATCTCAAAGACTGCTCGAGCGACCAAAGCACCGCTTGAGCGAACAAAAAGAAAACTGGACAGAAACTCCATTAAAAAACTAACTCCCAACCTGTTTCAAACATAACCAATAACTTAACTCAACTACCAACAAGATAACAAATGGCATAAACAACAATTAAAAGTACGGAATCCCGGATCTAAAATCATAAAATGGGTCGAGTCTAAACCAGAACCGTTATAATCTTCCCCCTTAAAAAATTTCATCCCTAAAATTTAAATCAAAGCAATAACCATCGGATCTTAATTCCATTGACCTTCCACAATAGTAGTAATGATAAAACCGAGTCCTCCAATACAAAACATTACAATTCAAATTCTCAAAACATTTACAATGTTTACATATTACAGCATGAATAAAATTTTCAATACAAGTCTCAAATATCCACAAATAGGTCTGGATACATCTCATAGACTTCCGCTCACGCTCTCAAGTCACTTTCTCGACTCCATGGTGTTATTACAACACCTTAACCATTGGGATAGTCTTGCCCCTCAAGACTTGATCTTGAGTATCTAACCCTCGAATTGGTCTCTCTTCATGCGAGACATCATCATCTACCTCTAACTTTGTCCAATCTAGCACATGTGAAGGATCAGGCTCATATTTTCGGAGCATACAAATATGAAACACATCATGAACCACGAATAGTTAGGGTGTAAGGCCAAATGGTAAGCTACCTCCCAAATTTGTTCTAGAATCTCAAAAGCCTAATAAATCTAGGAAACAGCTTGTCGCTCTTCCTGAATCTTATCAAACCCCATCTCGGCGATATATTCAAAAACACATAATCCTCCACCTTAAAAGACAAAGGCCTCCTTCTGCGGTCAGTATAACTATTCTGGTGACTCTAAGCCGAAACCAACCTCTTACGAATAAGCGCAATCTTCTCCACCGTTTCTTGGACTAATTCTGAACCTGACATAGGTGCATCACCCATATCAGCCTAACACACAAGGGAGCTACAAGATCGGCCATACAAAGCCTCAAAAGGTGCCATATCAAAGCTTGCATGGAAACTATTATTGTAGGCAAATTTCACCAAAGGCAAGTTTCTTTCCCACAACCCATTAAAATCAAGGACGCAAGTCCGAAGCATGTCCTCGAAAATCTAAATAGTGCGTTCGGACTGTTGGTTAATTTGAGGATGATAGGTGGTACTAAAGGTCAATTTAGTGCCCAAGGCACCCTGTAGTCTCTACCACAATCGAGCTGTAAAACATTGATCCTTATCCGAAACAATAGTTACTAGGACCTTGTGAAGTCGCACTATATCTCTAACATATAGGTCGACAACGTAGTCTACAGAATCATTGTGCACATAGATATAAAGTGTGCAGATTTGGTTAACCGATCAACTGTTACCCATATGACATCATTACCCTATTGAGTCCTCAGAAGACCCACAACAAGGTCCATTTTGACACGCTCTCACTTCCACTTGGCTATAGGCAAAGGTTGCAACAAATTTGCTAGTCGTTGATGCTCGGCTTTCATTTACTAACAAGTAAGGCACCTCAAAACAAACAAGACTACATCTCTCTTCATCACCCTCCACCAAAACTGGCGACTAAGATCGTGATACATCTTTGTGTCTCCCAAATGTACCGCAAGGCGTGAATGATGGAACTCTCGGAATACTTCCTCTCTAAGAGACTCTGGCACAAAAAGTCGATCTAGATACCTCACACTCGAGTCGGAATAAACATTCAAGTCTTTCTCTACCTCCCACTAGATATCTTTCCTTGGATAAATTCCACTTCGCAATCACCCCGTTGTGCTTCTATAACTCGGCTTAGTAGAGTAGGTTGTGTAACTACAGTGAACAAAACAGTCAACTCGACGAACTCACCAAGATGCAAGTCAAACTTGCCCGTTACACCCAATATCTCCCATTCTTGGATGGTGATACTAGCTACACTGCTTATGGATTTCCTACTCAAAGCGTCGGTCACTATGTTAGCCTTCCCTAAATGATAGTGTAACTTAAAATCATAATCCTTCATAAACTACATCCGCTTCCTCTGTCTCAAATTCAAATCATTCTATGAAAATCGGTATTTTAAACTCTTGTAATCGGAAAACACTTCAAATCTCTTCCCATATAAGTAATGCCTCCAGAGTAGGCAAAAATCACCGTCGCTAACTCTAGGTTGTGAGTGGGATAGATTCTCTCATGTGTTTTCAATTACCGTGAACCGTACACTACCACATTCTTCTCTTGCATCAATACATAACCCAAACCTTCCTGAGATGCATCAAAATAAATCGAATAACTCAACCCTCTCTCCGGAATAATCAAAACTGGAGCAGTGGTGAGTCTAACCTTAAGCTCTTGAAATGACTTTTCATAAGTCTCACTTCACACAAATTTATTTTCCTTCCTTGTCAATCCAGTCAATGGTAAGGCCAATCTAGAGAAATCTTTCACAAAACATCAATAGTACTTGGCTAAGCACAACAAACTCTGAATCTCAAAGGCATTCTTAGGTCGTTCCCAATCTTACACTATCTCTATCTTGGATAATCTACAGTTACCCCTTCCCCGGACACTACAAGGCTTAGAAACTTAACTTTACTGAGCCAAAACTCACACTTCCCAAACTTAGCATATAACTGGTGTGTTTTAAGCAACTCAAGCACAACCCGTAAGTGTTCTCGTGTTCCTCTTCAGTCGACAAAGATAACTATGAATTGGTCTAAAAACTCATGAAAGATTCGATTCATCAAATCCATAAACAAAGCTAGTGTATTAGTTAGCCCAAAAGGCATTACTAAGAACTCGTAATGACCATGCTTCGTACATAATGCCATTTTTTGAATATCATCCTTCTTCACCCTCAACTGGTGATACCCCGATCTTAAATTAATCTTTGAAAAATAAGGAGACCCCTTTAACTGGTTAAACAAATCATCTATTCATGACAATGGGTACTTGTTCTTAACAGTTACCCGGTTTAACTTCCGGTAATCGATACACAGGCACAATGTGCCATCTTTCTTCTTAACAAAGAGAATCAATGCTCCCCAAGGCGAAGAATTAGGGCAAATGAAGCCCTTATCTAGCAAATCCTTAAGTTGGACCTTCAACTCACATAACTCGGCAGATGTGAACCTATATGGTGCCATGGAAATCCATGCTGTGTCTGGCGCTAAGTCAATTGAGAACTCAATCTCTCTATGTGGTGGCAACTCTATGAGATCCTCCAGAAAAACATTCAGATACTTTCGAACTACCCTTGGCAATTCACTCTAAATCATACTACCCTTGTCGGCTACTGTGATAGTAAAAAGGAAACTCAACTCTCCTTGATCCTTAAGGTCATACAACAGAGGAATTGGGCTATCACCTCAATCACACATAAAATAGAAGCACTCTCCTGATGGTGTACACACTGATACCCTCCTATGATGGCAATCTATCGAAGCCCAATAATGAGTCATCTAATTTATACCCAGGATTATGTCGAAAGTATGCATATCAAGAACAATAAAAATGAAAGATAGTCGGTGATCTGTGACCTCAATCTCACGGGAGTGGCATACTTAACCTAATGCTACCCTACCTCCAATAGGTGTCTCAACCCATAGAAGAGACTCCAACAGTTCAAACTCCAAACCCAAAATGGATGCAAAAGAAGACGATATGAATGAATGAGATGCACCAGTATCAATCAACACATTGGCAATAGAGTTGAACAACAAAAAGTTACATTTCACTATGAAGGTACTAGCAACTGATCCGGCGTGGTAACAACATACACATGCCCTAAAGACCTTTGATCTATCTGCTCACCCCTCAGAACATAGGCCTAAAACATGGATTGAGTCAATGTGATCCCTTGATTGGCCCTTGAGCTTTATGCTGACTGTGCTGCCTGATGGCTCTGTGTCTGTCTTGAACTAGATGCACTAGATGTGCCACTAGACTGAGGGCAAAAGCTTCTCAAGTGCCCTGACTACCCACACTGATAACAGGTAGGCGATTAACCCGTCCTTTGACTTTGGCTCTGAGAACGAGCTGAAAACAGTGCAAACTGTTGCCTTCCTTATCTCTATGGGCAAACTAAAGACTTGTGGCCTAATTGACCACATTTAAAGCATGTGAACCCACTCTGATTATCTCTCACTGACCCCAAATTTGGTACAGGAATGGTGGATCTAAACTGTATAGCATGGGGCCCTTCATTCACTCCTTCTTTATTTGTTGTCCCTAGTGTCCCCTTGAGCATCCTGACTTCTTTGCCTAGATCCCCTCATCCACTCCTCCTTTATTTGGATCACAGTCTCTAAGTGGGCCGCCGACTCCACAAGATGGTCGTAATCCCTAATCATTGACCTAATGACCTTGAAAATGAGCGCGGTCCTCAACCGCTTCTCAAACTCGATGTAACAGTGTTCTTCCGTCACCACAAGTTCTGGTGCAAGCCTCGATAAACTAGTAAAAGCCGCCTTAAACTCAGCTATTGGTGTATTCAACTATTTGAACTTCATAAACTACTCCATCAACTTCTCTCTTGCTGTGGGTGGTAAAAAATTGTCCTGAAAGGTAGTGACAAAAGTCTCCCAAGTCACCCCAATACGCCCTCGTGCATACTTCCACCATTGATCCACATCTCCTTTCAGCTGGAAAGACTCTAAGGTCATTCTCAATCTATCATTCTCAACGCCAAGCATCTCAAACATCTTAACCATCTGTTCAAGCCACTCATCAGCCTTTAGTGGCTCTTTTGGATCCCTTAAAAACACATCCGAATTCAACCGGAAGAACTCCCTCTTCAAAAAGTATGGCCCTATTTCTGTGACATGGGTCTGGGCTTGATACTTAACCATGAGAATGTCTATGGATTCCTGCAACGCTCCTGTTATTTGACGTGCTAAGGCGCCCATGGCTTGCTGACTCGCTGGCTTAGCCACGTTGGCTTGACCAACTCCCTCCTCTATCGCCTAGGCCTGCCACACCTACCCTCATTACGTCCTCATCCAGGTATTCTAATAAAGGTACACAATAGTTTCGTACACGTATAAATGTACTGAAATTAACTCACTCACATCCTAATACAATGGACAGAAATTAATTCATTCCACATAAGCACCGAGTCACGTAATCACAAATGAATTCTCTTTCCAGATAATTAATTGTTTCGCGACATTGCCAGAGTTCTAATTAGAATAAGCAGTGTCAAGTGCTCTTCTAATAGGACTTCTAGAAACTCATAGATCTAATAAATATCTCAGAAATCAAATCTCATACACATCTAGTCACAGAAATATGTTATCACATAACATACTAGGCCTACTTCTAACATTATCTAGCGAGACAAACCCATTGTGGTAAAAACCACGTCCCATGATCCTAAAGTATTTAAACTCGGTAACTCTGATATCAAGTTGTAACACCCCGAAATAATAACGACAACTCATCTCATGATATTCAATAGAGAACATAGACATGCGAAATATTAGCATTTCATTCATATACCTTTAACACACAAAAGATGGCATATGCGAATATACATTCATAAAATCTAGATCTTGAATCTATAGCATATGCCATATAGGAGTGAATTGAAATAAAAGGTAATACAGATAAGTTTATACCCTAATGGCTACATCTTTCCAAGACATTACTTGGTTAGAACAAATGGATCAAGTCCAAAACAATTAAAAAGCCCGAGGCTTGTATAAAAGATAATTACAAAAAAAAAAAACAAAAACAAAAACAAAAAACAAAAAAACAAAACAAAAAATAAGCTTTTAGCTCCACGCTCCTCCCAAGCTAAGTCCTTGGTGGAGACATATCATCAGCACTTAAAAGTTGTTTTCCACATAGGGTGAGCTAAAGCCCAGTAGAGATACTTTAACACTAAGTATGAAACTTAACGAAGTCACAAAGTGAATGCATATGCATATAGTTTGCCAAACGTTATACAGTTCTATCTCAAAACAGTGCAATGCCATCATTATTATATTTCAATTCATGAAAATACTCCTTTACATTAGAAAACAGGGCAGTGGATACAAAACACTGGAAATCTCTAGGTACGTGTCTGCCAATAGGCTATATAAGCACTGTCAAAGCCATTTTATTTGTACTAACCAGAAGGATCAGCACGTAACCATGCGGATTTCTAGACTTTTATCAAGGACACACAAGCCAACAATATAAACTACAATTACACCTCCTAACCAGATTCACTAAGGCATACACTCATTTTTTTTCTCAAAATAATACATTTTCAATGATTAAATATGAGAGAATGCTCAATGCAAGATGTATGAATAATTAGTTTCAATTGACCTAATTCTTATGCAATTTCTACAACAATCAAAGCTATCCTCCATTGGTAGCCCAAAACAGATATTTGTACTCAACAGATAACTTTTCAATAATAGATATAATCTCACAAATTTCAAAATGGAAGTGATTTTACATATCCAACTCCACTCTCATCATCAACAGATACATTTTTCCATATCTTTTAAAAAAACCCAACATCCTTTATTTTCTTTTCCTAAATCAAACATCAATAATTTTCAAACAAAACTTCTTTTATTTCCAAGAATCACATTTAAAGAAAGATCCTTCCACATTTCAACACAACACATCGGTATACACACTACCACAACCCTTCTAAAGCATTTATTTGAAAAACTCCTCTTTTATATTTCAATGGATGATGGAGTATTTGAGATTTTAAGCAAGAATTAGAGAGAGAATAGGAAGAAATTAGAATTTGGAATGTTTGAGAGAGAGAGAGAGAGAGGAATGAAAAAGTGATTGAAAAATCATTTTTTTCCGAACTGATATACGCACAGACCGCTCAAGCGACCAAACCACTGCTTGAGCGTCAGACACAATAAGTGAGATATCTCGAATGACAAAAACACCGCTCAAGCGTACAATGACCCCCTCCCAAAAGTTTTACAGACTGTAGAGATTGCTAGAGCGCAAGAAATACCGCTCGAGTGAACAACACCCTACTCCCAAAAGTTTTGCAAACTTGCAAAAATACTGGGAGATCTAAAAGACCGCTTGAGCGAACAAACACCCTACTCCCAGAAGTTTTACAGACCTGCAAAAATACTAAGAGATCTCAAAGATCGCTTAAGCGAACAAGAAGAAAATTGGATAGAAACTCCATTGAAAAACTAACTCCCAACCTGTTTCAAATACAACCAACAACTCAACTCAACTACCAACAAGATAACAAAGGGAATAAACAACAATTAAAAGTATGGAATCCCAGATCTAAGAGCATAAAATGGGACGGGTCTAAACCGGAACCGTTATAATATTGTTGAAGGAAATCTTGGAGTAAATGGAGTATGCGTTATGATTGATTTTTGGAGTAAATTTGGAAGGAGAGAGGTTTTAAGACATTAAATGGAAGAAAATATTTAGGTGAAATTTAGCCTATTATTTACAATAAAATTAAATAAAAAAATTACCATAATAATCGATTATTGGAGTAATTTTTTTTATTGGAGAAAAAATTAATATTGAAGATTATTGAAAATAATTACATGGCAGTCATTTTCCGATGTCAAATTAAACTTCACTTAGATTATGTAAATTTTTATTTTTTTGAAACCTAAAATATAATGCCTTTAGATTGATCACGACCAAAAAACAATTACCATATATAGGAAGATTATGGTAGATTATTGGAAAAAAGGGAGATATATTAAAAAAAAATGAGCAATATTATAGGTAAAAATTTTACTAAAATTCTTAATAAAAACATGTGTCCAAATATCATTGGATGTCCAAGTATCATTGCTTTTGTTAAAACTAATCAAATTTAACCTCTTACACTTTCAGTAAAACTTTTAGTAGATGTGACAACTCACTTCAAGTGACTGTTGTAGCAGAGATGAGGTGCTCTCAGTAGTTTGTTTTGCAGGTTGAAGGCTCAAGCGAACAAGTGGTCGCTCAAGCCAAGATAAGGGGTTCCTAGTATCTCATTTTGCAAGAAGAGATAGTGAAAGGTCTCGTTCACCGCTCGAGCGATAAAAAGACCACTCAAGCAGTCTATGCAAATTCACCAACTTAAAAGTCACTTTTTAGATCATTTATTTCACTTTTCTTTTTTCTCTTCTTTCCTGTCTCTCAAATTTCGAAAACCCTAGATTTCTCTCTCAAGATATCTTGACTCCACTAAGATTCAAGCATAAATCCCTTGCAAGAAGTGGAGTGTACATAAAGATCTTACTTCCTACCGATTGGATTTCGATTCTACAAAGGATTCTTCCTAAAGCCTAGCTTTTTTGCTCTTTTCTTGAGGTAAGGTTACTTTTAACTTAGTATCTCTTTATTTTGAAGATAACTATGTGGTATTGTTGTGACCATGATACTTTATTTTGATGATTGAGCAAAAGTTGAGTGTTATAACAAAAAGGGATTTTACCCAACCTTTATCAAGATTTGAAATAAACTCTTATGGATTATGTGTATTGATGTTGAGAACTATCACATATATGAAGAGGGCGTAAAAGCCCCAAATTTATTAGAAACCCTAGTTTTGATTTTGATGAAAGATGATGTTTGGATGGAATTGAATTTCAAATCATGAAAATTAATGGACATTAGACATAAATAAGTGGATAACTAGATTTTTGAGTGCATTATTAACGTATGTTGAATTGAGATTTGTGGATTTGGAAATTGTTAATCCATGTATTGTACATTTTATTATTCATCTCATGTATTTATGAATGCTTGATTACTTGGAAGGTGGTACAAACAAGGAGGTAAATAGTGTATGAGTCCGAGTAGGGAGTCGGCTTTTTGAGAACGATGTGTTGTGTTGGTACCCACGCGGGAAGTTAGGTGCCCAAGTGCCCTATCTTGAGCTTATTGCCAGACAAATATGGAAAAATGTTTTTAGGTGTCCACTGGTCATGTTGTATAATAGTTGACAAAAGTGAAAAAAATGAATGATTTTGGATGCCCACCACCTGCAGTATTAATAGTCGGCAAATGTGGGGATAGTTTTGGTTATAAATCTATGTATGTGTAATATGGGGCTCCTACGAGGGATTCATGGCATATTTACCACCCCAGTATTGAGAAAGGTTTCGAGTGGAGCAAAGATACATTTGTTTTCTTGTTCTATATATTTTTTAACATAAATTTCAAATTGTGTTTTGGGTTATGATAATGTTGTGTGGATGTTCAAGTAATTAGATACTCTATTAAATGTATCTCTACTGGGCATATAGCTTATCCCTATCTAACATTTCTAGGAATTGGTAATGTGCCACCACCTCAATGAGAAAAAGTAGACTCTTTTGTTTTGATTGGAGCACTGAGGCTCGTGGATGTTTAAAGTGGAAGCTCCGAGCTTATTTGTTTAGGACCGTGAGTCCATTTTTGTTGTAACAAAGCCATGCCTTGAACTTTTTGTGTAAGCCATCAAGGTATCTTATTTGTATCCTCTAACTTGTTGAACTATGTCATATAAAAGTGTAATTAATAGATTGAACACAAATCTGTAAATGGAAATCTTAGTTCAATGAGAAAGAAGACCTTTTGGGTTAATGTTATTATGATGATGGTAAGAACTCGGTTCAACTATATTTTAATTAATGTTTTACCGTAAATTATTTGGGGGCGTTACAGTAAAAGTGTTAGTATCTATAGAATTATTCTAAAAGAATATCAAATGACATGAAGAAAATTGTAGCTTATCTTACAAAATCTTATACAGTTAATATAAAAAGCCAGCCTTACGCATAGGAATGGCCACGTGACGGATTTATAGTCCTTCATCTTCACTTCTGCCTCATATCATATTGGGGAAGGATAGGTCCGTGGAGTGGCTACGGGGGCAAGGGCAGGTTAATGTTATAATTTAAAAATAAAAATATTAATAAAAATTATAAATAATATAGCGTATTATAAATAGGCATTTATAATAAATGAAATTTCGAAGAGTTAAGATGAGAAATAAATAAACAAAATGAATGCTAAGTGTAATATTTTGAATTTAATTTTGTCATAGTGTTGATATATATATATATATATAGTAAATATAAATAGGAAGAGGTTTGGGACGGATTAGAACAAGGTGAGGGAAGCAAAACCTGTTCCCACCGCACTTCTTTATTGGGGCAGGGAAAACCCATATGCAGCTGTATGGAGAATGTGGGGCTGGAGTGGGGTACGGAAAACTAGTCATCCCTACTTACACAAGGTCCTTTTTTAAAAAATAAAAATCATATGAACGCTTGACTCGACAAGGTCCTTTTTTTAAAAATAAAAATAATATGAACGCTTGACTCGACTTAGGTTGTAGCTCAAGTGGTCTCATAAGAACATATAGGTGTCAATGAGATAAGATCTCAAGTTCATGTTAATGGAGTGATGTCAACTTACTGTAATAATTTAATTCTATTATTCCATCAACGTGTTACCCTATGACTATCTATATTATATATTAAGTAAAAATAGATTTTTAACCCCTAAGACCTGTGGGAGTTTCAACATCTCAATCTGAATTTTATAAATTTTTTATTTAAAAAAAAAAAAAAAACTCAGTATTTATTGATTTGGTCAAAATTCTCTTATCAGCCTTTATTAACTTTTTTCAATCCACATGTCTTTCCAGATGCCAGCATTTATTGATTTGGTCAAAATTTCCTGATCAGTATTTAAAATCCCTTCATACAAATAATTATAGATACAATCTGTGTATAGTTATTGCAGTACTCTTTTCAACTTTTCCCATACACTATGGTTAGTGATAAGATTGTTAAATTATTTTTATAAAAAATCTTTAAAAACATAATTTATATATTAAAAAAAATCTAAAATAAATATAAATATTTATAATTATTCTATACATAATCCGAATGATAGGCTAATATATATATATATATATATATCAAAGGCATGGTTTAAAAAAATTTACTTGACAATAAACACTACCATTCAAAGTCTAGAAATCAATGTATAGGATAACCTTTATGTAGCCTCATTTAAAAAAGAGGACCAGTTATAAATTTTATTCATAAAATTGTGTGCATAGTACATAGCATGATAGTTATAAGAAAAATGTCTCGTAGTTCAAATTTTGTGGTTCAAAAGTGGCTCAAATGGCCAAAACGACATCGTTTTGGCCATTTGTATGTTGTTCTGTACTCAAAACGACGTCGTTTTGGCCATTTGAACCACTTTTGAGCCACAAAATTTGAACCGCGTAACATTGTCGTAGTTATAAATAGATTGACAATTTGACGGGGGTGGTACTCCCCATTAATGTTTTTGTTTTCTCACTTTTGTTTTTTGGTTCTTTGTTTTAAATTTTGTGCATAGTACATGTAATATGCCAGGTATAAATAGATTGACAATCTGACAAGAGTGGTACTCCCCATTAATGTTTTTGTTTTCTCACTACTTCTTCTTCTTCTTCTTTATTTTATTTTATTATTATTATTATTATTATTATAATGTATATAAATGTATGATATAATATATACTTTGCTGTCGATGGTGCAATCCGCACCTTTTTCTTGTTTATATTTTATTTTATTATTTATATAATACAACATAAATAATATTAAGATATGATATATACAACAATTTATATATAAACACATAAAATATATAGAAATATAGAGAATCATGTAAAATTATAAAATAATACAAATTAATAAAATATATTTTAGCAAGTTAAATGTGTTATATTTAGGCTTCGATCATCTATCTAGAAAAACACATACAAAATTATTTTTTTCCTTTTCCTTTTATTTTTTTGTACTATCTATCTAACCAAACTAAGCTTTAAAGAAACTTAGATTGCGTCAAAAAATTTGTGTAATGCATGATTTTTATTTTGTCTTTTTATAATTTGAGCAATGCTATATGCACTAAAACTCTTATTAAAAGAATGTGTCCAAACATCATTGGATGTCCGAGTACTATTTTTGACAATCAATCATATTTAGTCTCTTGCCTGTTTAGTAAGATTTTTAGTTTTAGGTATTTTGTGATTGGCAATTCTGGCAGACAAAACTCTATTCAATTATAATTGTATTCGCTCTTTTGTTTTTATGAAAATGAGAGTATTTAGATGTAAATTCAATCAATTTACAATTTATGCTCGAGCAGAGTAGTTTGTGTTAAAGGAAAGGTATGTGCGCTCAAGTAGGGAAGTCGTTTATGCTAAAGCGGAGAAATGTTCTCTCGAGTGATCAAGACATGCTTGCTGCTTCTCAAAGTCTCAGAGAAAGATTCTGCAATATCAAAAAGTTCGCTTGAGCGACCAAATGTGCACTCTAGTGATTTAAGACGATTACAGCCATTTTAAAGTGCAATTTTGGACAAATCTTAGGAAGACTCTTAAGATATTCATTCCTGAAGTGCAAAAAACAAAGAGAGTTCTCTAGTGTGATCTATATGTGTACCTTGATGAGTTGAGAATGATCTATGGATGAACAAGCTTTACATTAAAGATCATCTAGGGATTTATCATTCAAATACACTTTCCTAAAGAGATGGTCATTGGTGGATTTCAGAAACTTGAGCTTGGAAGGTTTGGTGGATTCCAAAGTGTCTCATCGTCGTGAATTTGACATTGATGCTGGGAATTCAACGTTTGGTGAAGCAATTCCGAAGTGAAGACAATATTGTAAGAGACACAACGAGTTAGGTTCAATTTGGGTGTAGATTCACTAAGTAATGGAAGATTCTATTGTATAATTTATTTGTCTTCTTAGTGAATTATTTTGTAGTATTGTCACATAATTTTTATCACAATTGGAAGAGTCCAATTACTCCACGTTAAATCGTTGTGTCTTGTTCTTATTGCTTGATAGTAGATCTAATTCAATTATCTCGTAAATGAATTAGATCAATGGTTGTTTGATTGTAAATTGTTGATAATTGTTGATATTGACTCCTAATTACAAATAACAATCTCAAAGGTTTTTCAATAGTGCTAGAATTTCAGTCATACAAAGTTACATTTGTTATTTTGTATTGAAAAGTCAGGGAGCACATTCTCTTCAATCACCGGACCGTATTGCTTAGGTTCGTGAGGTCTATCACAGGTCTTAAATCGATGATCGAAATTGATGATTCAATAACTGCAATTAACCTAGTCTATCATATTTGTTTTCCAAAATATGAATTGCTTAGTTTTCAAATAATATTTATAATTCATTTTTTTGCAAATAAATGTCATAAACTAATATGACTATGGTTATCGAATCAACCTAATTTTTTTTCATGGATGATCTAAATACTGCCCTCGTTTGGCATGTTGGTTTTGGGGGTTAAAATGTTAAAATAGTCACAAAAAGATAAAATATGCTAAAAAAACTAATAAGATAAAATGTCACATTTAAACCATAATCATTTCACTTTTTCTCTCACAAAAGTCAAAAAACCTAACCCAAACGAGGCTTTTTAGCCTATGTTAAAATATTCAAAAAGCCAACCTACTTCCCAAACGAAGCCACTGTGACCAAAAAATTGAACGGTTTAAAGTATCAAAATGGAAACCAAGGTAAGCCTTACGGATCCGAACATTACCGTCTAGTGCAAACTAGAGAAAAGCTTGTCCTTAAAATGTCGAAAAATTAAAATTAACAAATATAATTGCCTAAAAAATTGGGGACAGATCTTCAATTTCTAAATTCTTCTATCCTTGTGTCTTAACACATTTCTAACTATTATATCATATTTAAGATTCAACTGACTCGAGATTTTTACTTAATTCAATAGTTAGTAGTTACGAATATATTAAAATAAGAGAATAGAAAATTTTGAAGCCAAATCCCATAATTCCTAAAAAAGGCTAGGTAAATTACAGATATAACCTTTGAGGTTTGTCGAAACTATAAAAATTATAAATATTTCATTATTAGATTTTTTTTTTTTATTTTTTATTTTTTTTATTTTTTTTTAACTGACCAAATGGAGCCATTCCTCCATTGACCTTGTTCACTAACGCCCGTAATCGACCAAAATTAAATGCTTGGGACCATTATCAAACACCACTCACCACTCGGCGTCATCAATTCCTTACCAAAACTTTGTCCTCATCGATGGAAAATACTCGTTGTACCTTTTCTAATATTGTCATGTCAAGGGCTTCAATCTTATAAATGTGTCCATATGTATGGAGACAAGATGGAGGAGACGTTGGTTAGGGAAAATAACCAGGAAAATGGTTCGGGCTCCACTAGGGGTGACCCCCTAGGTCCTAGTGGGCTCTGATTGATCAATTTTTTTTTTTTTTTTTTGACCCAATAGCCAATCCCCACGTGTGGCCGGGGCGCGGGGGGAGGGGGGACTTTAGTGGGGTCTCAACCGAAGTCCAAATAACAAAGGAGAAAAAGGGGGGGACATGGTGGTAGAGGCCAGAGAGAAGGGACAGTGGTCATTGGGTGGTCAACAGTAATTTTTGACAATTGATTATTGGTTGGTGGTTCTCGAATATTTTGAAATTACTCGTTAACGAGTACATGTACATTTTTATTAGAATTGCATGCCATAAAAATGTATAATTATATTAAATTTTGTTAAGGGTTTTGATACAAACTCCCACAAAATCTAACCCTCATGAACTCTGTGCACCTGTGAAAGAGAGAGGGGAAAAAAAAAAAAAAAGTATATATTTGTCTTGTCCACATCAATTGAGGGTCATGGGAATCACCAATTTTAGGAGTCTCAAGTATTAATGTCATTAAGATATTCATTAACAAAATTCTTATCTTAAAACAATAATAATAATAATTAAACCTAAATGCAAAATTATGTGGAATTGGGTTCATGGGAGTGGGTACACAAGGTTTTTTATTTATTTATTATTATTTTTTGCTATACGATGTACGATAGGATCAGAACCGGCTTTAGGTTAAGGTCATTGAGGCCTATGCCTTAGGCCCAAAAAATTGACCTAAAATAGGGTCTCAAATTTAGAAAAGTATTATAATATATCACAAATATAAATAGGCCCAAATTATTTTTATTGTTTTAGGACCAATCTAAAGAACCAAAAAATATTCTGTTGAGCCCATATTTGTTTATAAGTGTGATTTAGTCCAATTGAAATTAAAATATATACAAAATGTTGGTGGTCCTTGAATGAGAAACACTACATACATATATAAAATGTTGGTGACCCAAAATAGGGCCCCTAATTTTTTTTTTAATTTTCTTTCTTTATCAAATTTTAGTGGAATAAATAAATTTGCCCAAATTTTTTTTACTTTTCTTGTTTATCAGATTTTAGTGGAATAAATAATTAATTCAATCTGAATCACATTCTTACCCAACACATTCAATAAACAACAATGCAACCACACTCAACCACATTCATAAACAACATATTCAATAAACAACAATTAACTCAATACATATCCAACATATTTTAATTGAATAAAGTTTTCCTAATTTTGGTAACTTTTTTTTATTTTTTATTTTTATATGAATACATTTTGATATCTATTTTGGTATCAATCGACAATAGTGATACAAAAAATGGTGATTTTATTTTTTTTTTTTTAAGAATATAGACCTCTGTTTTTGTTTCACCTTAGGCCCAAAAACTTAGGGCTGGCCCTAAATACGATGTGCAAAAAAAAAAAAAAAAAAAAAAAAAAAGTCACAGTCACTCCATCAATTTAAATTCTAACCTTTACTGTCTCAAAAAAAAACAATTGTATAAACTACTAAACCAACTATCCTGTCTAATTCTTTATTTGGTTTGCCAACCCTTTATTGTGAATTGTAATGAAAGTCATTTATTCATAGTTAAAAGGAGAAGAAAGTCAAACGCCTTAATTGTACACATGCAATGCAACACCACCTTCATTTAATTTTTACTAGCATATTATTCAGGTTATGTACGGGGTATAAATAAATAATCAAAATTTATTTTTTAAAATTAAAAAATAATCTAAAATTTATCTAAAATATGTAATAAAAATACCAGATAATCAATTAAATACATGCCATAATTTAATTAATAAAATTAAATAATAAATTACAAAAGTTATATTTATGATAAAATATAAATACATTTCATTTGATAAGTTTTTTAATTTTAGTTTACCATATGATAGTAATAAATTACATTTATTAATAAAATAAGATTTTAATATTTTCAGAAAATTAAAAAAAAAAATAGTTGAGAGTTTGAACCTTAAAATACCCTATTGAATTGTAATTATATATTATATAGATATAGATTATTTAAAATTGAAAAATATAAATATAAATTACTCGATCATAATATATGTAAATCTCTACATAATATATATATTAGTGTGTATGAAAATAATGAGTTTTGACATGTTTGTTAAGTAGTAATGACCATAGTGGGGAAAAAAAAATGTTGTGAAATTTTAATTATATAAATCATTTTATACTTTATGGTGAAGAATTTAAAATATTTTATTCGAAAATATTTTACAGTGAAATATTTTTTGAGTGTGTGATTTATTAATTATTATTTTTTAATTGGAAAACTCTTGTTTGTTTGATTTTATGGAAGGAATGATTTTAGGGAATGATTTTAGGAATGAAAAATGCATTCTTTGTTTGTTTGGTTTAATTTTGGGAGATAAGTTTTCAAAAAATATTTTGAGAAGAGAGTTTAGAAATTTTTATAGTTTGTTTAATTGTATATTTTGAAAATAATTTTAGAGTTTGGAAGTTTGGGATGATTTGATATTTTGTTATAATTGAGTAGATGTATGTGAGAAAAAAAGTGATTGAAAAAGAGAGAAGAGAGAGAAAAAATGATTGATTGATATGCAAGAGAGAGAAAGTAATTTTGAAAATTTTTTGCGAAAAATTACAAACCAAACAAAATTTCTAAAAAAAATTTTCAAAATCTTTTTCTCAAAGCCAAACCAAACAATGCCAGTATGTGATTTATTAATTATTTTTTAAATTAAAATATTAAAAAATTTAGATTAAACATTTGGAGCTCTTATATTTCTTCTCATTAAAAACTTTTTATTTATATATATATATATAGACAGACAGACAGATAGATAGATAAATATGGAACAACTCCACAATAGGGACCTTTTTGAACTTCTAGCATTAGTGTTCTTCTCTCCTCTTTGGTCCTTTAAACATTAATGATGCCTAGCTAGCACATATCATAAGACGTGAGAAGTAGGGAAGGCAATCGGGCCGGACCGGATCGGGTTAAATTTAAGGAGGTGGTGGAGATATGACGAGAGTGGAGATATGTCGGTTACTAATTAAAAAAAATATATAATAAATAAAAGAATAAATATTAATGAGTAATAAGAGAATAAATATTAATGAGTAATAAGAATTAAAGATATTAAAAATGAGAGATAAAGAAATAAAAATCAAGATATATATATATTAATATTTTAATATTTTACTCTTATTACATTTATATATACACATAAAAGTTATTTATTTATTATAATCCGAGCGAGAAAAAAAGGAAAAAAAACCTTCATGAATTGAAGGGATGCGGAAGTGGGCCAAATTACCATCCCTAATTGGAAGACTTATAAAGGAGAACAATATTAGTAGAATAACCATTTTTTACAACATATTTCTCTTATTACTTGTTTTTAAATTTCTTTTATATTGTCTAGGAGAATAATTATAAATATGAAAAAAAAAAATTATATCAAACATACCTTGAAATTTTATGTTAAATCCATTTTTTGGATCAAATTTTGGGGGTTTAATCCAACCTTTTATTCTATTCTATGATAATTCAAGCTACACTACCACAAGTCTTTTTAGAATGGGTAAATTACAAATACACCCCCTGAGATTTGATTAAAATACAAATCGTCTTCTGTAATTTTAAAAATTACATTCCATCCCCTGAGATTTCTAATTTCATAACAAATTGCTCATTTTATTAATAAATTATAAAGTCAATTAACAGTTTTTAATAATGTTAAAAATATGTTTCAATTAATAATTTAAGTAATTTTATTATTGTATAAGAGAGCAATTATGAATTTCATTTTTTTAGTTAATTCTGTTAAATAAAAAATTATAATAAGAGAGTATTTGTAGTTTTTTAAATCATAAGAGACAATCTGTATTTTAAACAAATTTAGAAGATGTATTTATAATTTACCTTTTTAGAATCAATCGATTCCCAAGTCATTCGTTCTCCCTGTCAAATTGAACAATTATAGCCTAGAATGAGCGGAAGAATAAATAACTCAATACAACAACAAAAATTCCAAAATAAGGAAGAAATATTTTTTTGCATTTCACAAGAATTGCTCCCCCTAAAAATGTAACACATATACAGCCATATAAGTAAACAAAAATGATTAAAAAAAAATATAATCATCTTAACATTATTTTAAAATAAAATGAATGTATTATTGGCATGTATTATTATATATAAAAAATATTATACTTGTCATATTCTAATACTATATTTTGTTAATCATTTAACGTGGCACAACCAGAACCATGGGACTTGTGTTGTTTTGAAGCAGGGTGCGTTGCCTGCTTGAAGCTCTTGTATCTCTTCTTTCCTTTTCTGTTATATCTATCTTTTTTTTCCTCTTTTTTAAAAAGCAAAAAACAGTTTCACATGGATTTCATTAGGGTTAAATACTTTTTGGGTTCTCAAAATATGAGATTTGTGTCATTTTAGAACTCAATATTTAAATTATGTTAATTTAATCCCAATATATAAAATGTGTTTTAATTTGGTTTTTAAAAAAATTCACATGGATTTCATTAGGGTTAATTATATTTTTGGTTCTCAAAATATGAGATTTGTGTCATTTTAGATCTCAATATTTAATTGTGTTAATTTAGTCCCAATGTATAAAATGTATTTTAATTTGGTCCTCCAACCAAACTCTATCAATAGACATCATTTAAATTAAGGTTAATGTGTAACTTTAGAAATCAAACTGAAAGTATAATTTTTTGCATGAATTTCCACATTAATGTCACATATCACAAGTCGGTCATTTTTTCGTAACGGAATTAGATTGGAAGACTAAATTAAAACACTTTCTATATATTAGGGATCAAATTGATACAATTTAAATATGAAACATTAAAATGACACAAATATTATACTATGTGGAATAAAAAATTGACTTTAAAATATAATATAATGGGCTAGGTTTCTCTTATATTCACATATCAACATGAGAGAACTTGAGGGGCCGTGTAGCCCACCATAAGTCATGTTTTAATGATCTGAACCGTTCATTTTTTATGACTCGCTGAGTAAAATATTCATGCAAAAAATCAAGATGATCGGATATTGGTAACTATATATTTGAATCAAATTTGTGTTTCAAAAAATTCTTAAAATTACATTTGTAGTTCATTTTATTAAAACAAATATGATTCAAACATATAGCTACCGATGTCCAATTATTTTGTTTTTTTGTATGAATATTTTACTTAATAAGTCTAAAAAGGTAAACGGTCGGATCATCAAAATCGGCTCTAAAATGGACTCACTAAATTCAAATATGGTCTCAAATTGATATGACAATTTGAAAGAAACTAAATCCTAATATAATAATATCTGCCCTTGGTTTGGTACCCCATGCATCAATGCAGCATGCTATAGGGTTTCCTAGCCCAGGAGACTATCCACAATCTTCATAAATGAATCCAATACTTTGTGGGGGTAATATATCTACCCTTGGTTTGGTACACCATGCATTAATGCAGCATGCTATGGGGTTTCCTAACCCAGGAGACCATCCACAATCTTCATAATTGAATTCAATACTTTGTGGGGGAAATAAATAAATAAATGCAGTCATGATGCAATTATTTATATTTAAAGAAAATAATATATAAATTTACTTTCTAAATTTATTTTTTAGATTTAATGATGTGTAATTGATATGATTAGTTAATGATTAGAGAATATATGAGAAAGAGTGTTGTCTTTAATATCTTAATTGATTTATAGTGATTTTGGTTTAAGACCCGACCTATTTGATATTCTGAATTTGGATTTTTTGGTTTTGTATTGCTATTCTTGTATTATTCCTCTTTTCTCTCCTTGAGTTTGGCTATCGGAATGTGTTGGTTGTGTTTGTAACATGTTGGTACCTTGTTTTTCAAAAACATTATTGCCTAGAATTTTGCTTTTATGCTTGAGTAGTCTTTGTGAACTCTCAGTACTTTTGCAGGCCTGCAAAACTACTGGGAGAGTGTATTCTACGCTCGAGCAGTGTTTCCTACGCTCAAGCGGTCATGTGCTCGAGTGATGGTCTTTTGTCTGTAAAATAACTGGGAGTGTGTATTTTACGCTCGAGTGTCACTTCTTAAGCTCGAGCGGTGCAACTTACTGTGTCTGAACGCTCAAGCGTCACTTCTTGTGCTCGAGCAGACTGTGCGTATATCAGCTCGTAAAAAGTCACTTTTTACATTACTTTTTCATCTCTCTCTCTCTCTCTCTAAACATTTCAAAATCCTAAATCTAAAGCTCCTCTCTCTAGAACTTACTTTCTCTTTCGTTTGTTAAAAAGGTCGAACTCACCTAGAGCTTCATTTTCATTTGAATAGAGTTAGATTTCGGCTTCATCTGAGTTTCATCTGTTCTTTTCTCGTCTTCTAGCTTTGAGGTAGGGATTCTCTACACTCTTTTATGATTTTTAACTTAACTATTTGTTTTTATAAAACAATCTTGTGATTTTGGAGGATTTTGAACAAACTTAGGGTTTTAGTTTAAAATCAAAAGAGAGGTTTTCAAATGAATGTATTGAAGATGGTTGTGGGATTGAAAATGAGATTAAGTTATGATAGAATTGTTGAATTGATACGTGAAAAGGATTGTGGAAGAAAAATGGGTTTTGCCCTAAATATCTCAAATATTTATTTTGTATAAATAAATAGAATTGATGTTGGAAATGTGAAATTGGATGGATATTGATATGGATGGTGGAGTTGGATATATATTATCACTCACATCTTGAATTTTGAAAAATTTATCTGTATTGAGATTTTATATCTGTTTTGAAATATCTGTTTTGAGCTATCGGTGGAGGATAGCTATGATTGTTGTAGAAATTACATGAGAATTAGGCGAATTGAAACTAAGTTCTCATTCATGTGCATTAAACATTGTTGCCCATTTAATACATTGCAAATGTATATGATTTTGAGAAAAATTGATGAATGTGGAAAAGATGTGTGTATCACCAAATTAAGTTGGCATGTGTGTTCAAGGTAAAAGTCCCAAAAAACGCGCGTATACATAAGTAATGGTTTCCGCGGACGAAATATTTGTAAAATGGCAATAGTAACGCTTGTGTAGGCTATGTTTATATGAGTGTGGTTTGATGGTTTCCCGCAGACGAAATATTCGTAAAAGGTTGAACCGATTTGAGAATTCTCCCTTGTTTTCTACTGTAAAGAACATGATTTGAGAATTGTGATATAAACTGAGCATGAGATGGTTTGGGAAAGAAATGTAAAATGTTTTGACATGAGCATTGCATATACATTTCACCTTTATATTTTTGCTAAGATTCATATATTCTGTTGGATTATTTCTACTAGACTTTGGCTCACCATATATGGGAAAACTATTTTCAGGTGTTAGTGATATGCCTCCACCAAGGACTTAGCTTGGGAGAAGTGTGGAGTTGAAGGCTCAGTTTTGTTATTTTGTATTTAATTTTTGTATAAGCCTAGGGCTTTATTTGTATTAAGCTTAAGACTCACTTTAGATCGATTATGTCTCAAAATATGTATATATATATAAGGGATTTTTTTTTAAAGATCTCTAGTATTAAGATTTTATAAAATAAATGATATGTAATATTTTCATAATAGTTGGAGTCTCTCAATATATTTTTCAAAGAAATTTTGATCCAGATAAATTTCAAAACACAAAGAAATTTCAAACAAAATTCTCTGTGTCTTCAAATTTCTCTGGTTTGCTTAATTTTTTTTAATTTTCTCTATGTTTTGAAATTTTCTCTATGTTTTAATTTTTTTTTTTTTTTTGATTTGCTCACAATTTTCACTATATTTTGACTAAATTTCTTTGGTTTACTCACAATTTTTTTTCTATGTTTTGACCATATCAGATAAAATTGTGTTTTGACTCAATCAAAGAAAATTTATCAAAAAATTAACATGAAGCATAGAAAAAAAAATAAAAAAGAAATATTGTTGGAGATGTTGATAGGTCGGAAGCCACTGGAAGGTAAAAACTGTTAGAAAAAATGGTTTTATAGTGATTTTAATGTGAAATTAAAATAGGTCACAACTACCGATTGAAGTGAGATCAAATGAGTTTAGATTCTTTGCAACAAGATCTCTATACCACAAAAAGAATGACTAAAAATATTGAGAATTGAATGAGAAATTGTATCATAAAGTTGGCATTATGCATGAGGTATTGGAATGGTGTAAAACCACCTATCCCACACTGATTGTAGAGGAAATCATTTATGGGTATTTAAATCCCAAGTTTTTTTATAAGGGCATGAATTGGGGGTATCAAAATTTTCCGAATCAAGGGAGTTATAGATGTTTCAAGGATAGATTTTGGCCAAAACTATGATCCAAGTTGGTTATGAAAAAATTTCCACATGCACAGCTTGGGGCTAGGTTTGAACTGAGCCGGATTTTTATGAAAATTGGGCCGGAATGGGCAATGGGCCGTTATGGGCCACATTAAGGCAGACAGAGTAAAAAGGCCTGGTAGTTAGGCCGGTTACAGAGCCTGGTAGTTAGCCCGGTCCCTGACGGCCTTGGGTTAGTCCGGTCCTTGAGATCTTATTGCTATCTTGGCCCGGGAGAGTACTACAGTTAGTTCGGTCGCCGATCGCTGTGTGCAGTCAGTCCGGTCGCAGCATAGTATGGCCAGTTCAACTGTATGTGACAAAATGCTAGCACGGAGTAAACCACACTATGGTTAGCGCGGTTTATGCAGTAAGAGTTGAAGTAAGTACAATGAAAGAGAGAACCAGGCTAAGTATAGTTCGGCCTAGTCTACGGCTCAGCGTAGCCATGCTTACTTCGGTCATATGGAAGTCCTACCATGATAAAACCATCTCACTTGATTTAAGCAGTGAGAGGGGTGTTGAAAGATAAGCATTATCCTTCAGGAGTATGAATCCTAGGAGGACTCTGCATGGAGGAGTAAAAGTCCTACTAGGATTGTGCCACGCAAAACCTATAAAAGCTCACAAACATCATCTATGGGGAGGTAACACAACTTTGTTTTCTGAATACACAGAGCTTTTGTCTATTTGTCAAGCTTACTGACTTAGGCATCGGAGAGGTTTCCGGCACACACCTGCCGGCTAGCTCACGTTTGTATTTTCAGGTGATAAAGCGACGTCGTACAGAGGAACGCAAACTTGATCAACAGGATTATACGAGAAGGCTTATTTCTTTCCCGTATAATTGGCGCCGTCTGTGGGAAGTAAGGACAAAAACAAACCTCTTAATCAAGCTTTTCCTCTTGAGAATCAATGGCACACAACGAAGAATTACCACAGTCTGCCATTGACAGACAAACTCCAGAAGGGGGTGTGAGGCGCGAAGGCCTACCTCTTATCCCTCCCATGGGGGATTTAGAGCCACAAAGACAGAATCCCAGGAGGGATACAAGAGGGAGAAGGCGGACTAACAGCCCTCGTCACTCTCATTCACAGAGCCCAGAAAGACAAAGGCGGATGATAATTCAAGCTACACTACCACAAGTCTTTTTAGAATGGGTAAATTACAAATACACCCCCTGAGATTTGATTAAAATACAAATCGTCTCCTGTAATTTTAAAAATTACATTCCATCCCCTGAGATTTATAATTTCATAACAAATCGCTCATTTTATTAATAAATTATTAAGTTAATTAACATTTTTTAATGATGGTAGAAATATGTTTTAATTAATAATTTAAGTAATTTTATTATTGTATAGGAGAGCAATTATAAATTTCATTTTTTTAGTTAATTCTGTTAAATAAAAAATTATAATAAGAGAGTATTTATAGTTTTTTAAATCATAAGAGACAATCTGTATTTTAAACAAATTTAGAAGATGTATTTATAATTTACCTTTTTAGAATCAATCGATTCCCAAGTCATTCGTTCTCCCTGTCAAATTGAACAATTATAGCCTAGAATGAGCGGAAGAATAAATAACTCAATACAACAACAAAAAAATTCCAAAATAAGGAAGAAATATATTTTTTTGCATTTCACAAGAATTGCTCCCCCTAAAAATGTAACACATATACAGCCATATAAGTAAACAAAAATGATTAAAAAAAATATAATCATCTTAACATTATTTTAAAATAAAATGAATGTATTATTGGCATGTATTATTATATATAAAAAATATTATACTTGTCATATTCTAATACTATATTTTGTTAATCATTTAATGTGGCACAACCATGGGACTTGTGTTGTTTTGAAGCAGGGTGCGTTGCCTGCTTGAAGCTCTTGTATCTCTTCTTTCCTTTTCTGTTATATCTATCTTTTTTTTCCTCTTTTTTAAAAAGCAAAAAACAGTTTCACATGGATTTCATTAGGGTTAAATACTTTTTGGGTTCTCAAAATATGAGATTTGTGTCATTTTAGAACTCAATATTTAAATTATGTTAATTTAATCCCAATATATAAAATGTGTTTTAATTTGGTTTTTAAAAAATTCACATGGATTTCATTAGGGTTAATTATATTTTTGGTTCTCAAAATATGAGATTTGTGTCATTTTAGATCTCAATATTTAATTGTGTTAATTTAGTCCCAATGTATAAAATGTATTTTAATTTGGTCCTCCAACCAAACTCTATCAATAGACATCATTTAAATTAAGGTTAATGTGTAACTTTAGAAATCAAACTGAAAGTATAATTTTTTGCATGAATTTCCACATTAATGTCACATATCACAAGTCGGTCATTTTTTCGTAACGGAATTAGATTGGAAGACTAAATTAAAACACTTTCTATATATTGGGATCAAATTGATACAATTTAAATATGAAACATTAAAATGACACAAATATTATACTCTGTGGAATAAAAAATTGACTTTAAAATATAATATAATGGGCTAGGTTTCTCTTATATTCACATATCAACATGAGAGAACTTGAGGGGCCGTGTAGCCCACCATAAGTCATGTTTTAATGATCTGAACCGTTCATTTTTTATGACTCGCTGAGTAAAATATTCATGCAAAAAATCAAGATGATCGGATATTGGTAACTATATATTTGAATCAAATTTGTGTTTCAAAAAATTCTTAAAATTACATTTGTAGTTCATTTTATTAAAACAAATATGATTCAAACATATAGCTACCGATGTCTAATCATTTTGTTTTTTTGTATGAATATTTTACTTAACAGGTCTAAAAAGGTAAACGGTCGGATCATCAAAATCGGCTCTAAAATGGACTCACTAAATTCAAACATGGTCTCAAATTGATATGACAATTTGAAAGAAACTAAATCCTAATATAATAATATCTGCCCTTGGTTTGGTACCCCATGCATCAATGCAGCATGCTATAGGGTTTCCTAAACTATCCACAATCTTCATAAATGAATCCAATACTTTGTGGGGGTAATATATCTACCCTTGGTTTGGTACACCATGCATTAATGCAGCATGCTATAGGGTTTCCTAACCCAGAAGACCATCCAAAATCTTCATAATTGAATTCAATACTTTGTGGGGGAAATAAATAAATAAATGCAGTCATGATGCAATTATTTATATTTAAAGAAAATAATATATAAATTTACTTTCTAAATTTATTTTTTAGATTTAATGATGTGTAATTGATATGATTAGTTAATGATTAGAGAATATATGAGAAAGAGTGTTGTCTTTAATATCTTAATTGATTTATAGTGATTTTGGTTTAAGACCCGACCTATTTGATATTCTGAATTTGGATTTTTTCGTTTTGTATTGCTATTCTTGTATTATTCCTCTTTTCCCTCCTTGAGTTTGGCTATCGGAATGTGTTGGTTGTGTTTGTAACATGTTGGTACCTTGTTTTTCAAAAACATTATTGCCTAGAATTTTGCTTTTATGCTTGAGTAGTCTTTGTGAACTCTCAGTACTTTTGCAGGCCTGCAAAACTACTGGGAGAGTGTATTCTACGCTCGAGCAATGTTTCCTACGCTCAAGCGGTCGTGTGCTCGAGTGATGGTCTTTTGTCTGTAAAATAACTGGGAGTGTGTATTTTACGCTCGAGTGTCACTTCTTAAGCTCGAGCGGTGCAACTTACTGTGTCTGAACGCTCAAGCGTCACTTCTTGTGCTCGAGCAGACTGTGCGTATATCAGCTCGTAAAAAGTCACTTTTTACATTACTTTTTCATCTCTCTCTCTCTCTCTCTCTCTCTCTAAACATTTCAAAATCCTAAATCTAGAGCTCCTCTCTCTAGAACTTACTTTCTCTTTCGTTTGTTAAAAAGGTCAAACTCACCTAGAGCTTCATTTTCATTTGAATAGAGTTAGATTTCGGTTTCATCTGAGTTTCATCTGTTCTTTTCTCGTCTTCTAGCTTTGAGGTAGGGATTCTCTACACTCTTTTATGATTTTTAACTTAACTATTTGTTTTTATAAAACAATCTTGTGATTTTGGAGGATTTTGAACAAACTTAGGGTTTTGGTTTAAAATCAAAAGAGGGGTTTTCAAATGAATGTATTGAAGATGGTTGTGGGATTGAAAATGAGATTAAGTTGTGATAGAATTGTTGAATTGATACGTGAAAAGGATTTTGGAAGAAAAATGGGTTTTGCCCTAAATATCTCAAATATTTATTTTGTATAAATAAATAGAATTGATGTTGGAAATGTGAAATTGGATGGATATTGATATGGATGGTGGAGTTGGATATATATTATCACTCACATCTTGAATTTTGAAAAATTTATCAGTATTGAGATTTTATATCTGTTTTGAAATATCTATTTTGAGCTATCGGTGGAGGATAGCTATGATTGTTGTAGAAATTACATGGGAATTAGGCGAATTGAAACTAAGTTCTCATTCATGTGCATTAAACATTGTTGCCCATTTAATACATTGCAAATGTATATGATTTTGAGAAAAATTGATGAATGTGGAAAAGATGTGTGTATCACCAAATTAAATTGGCATGTGTGTTCAAGGTAAAAGTCCCAAAAAACTCGCGTATACATAAGTAATGGTTTCCACGAACGAAATATTTGTAAAATGGCAATAGTAACGCTTGTGTAGGCTATGTTTATATGAGCGTGGTTTGATGGTTTCCCGCAGACGAAATATTCGTAAAAGGTTGAACCGATTTGAGAATTCTCCCTTGTTTTCTACTTTAAAGAACATGATTTGAGAATTGTGATATAAACTGAGCATGAGATGGTTTGGGAAAGAAATGTAAAATGTTTTGACATGAGCATTGCATATACATTTCACCCTTATATTTTTGCTAAGATTCATATATTCTGTTGGATTATTTCTACTAGACTTTGGCTCACCATATATGGGAAAACTATTTTCAGGTGTTAGTGATATGCCTCCACCAAGGACTTAGCTTGGGAGAAGTGTGGAGTTGAAGGCTCAGTTTTGTTATTTTGTATTTAATTTTTGTATAAGCCTAGGGCTTTATTTGTATTAAGCTTAAGACTCACTTTAGATCGATTATGTCTCAAAATATGTATATATATAAGGGATTTTTTTTAAAGATCTCTAATATTAAGATTTTATAAAATAAATGATATGTAATATTTTCATAATAGTTGGAGTCTCTCAATATATTTTTCAAAGAAATTTCGATCCAGATAAATTTCAAAACACAAAGAAATTTCAAACAAAATTCTCTGTGTCTTCAAATTTCTCTGGTTTGCTTAATTTTTTTTAATTTTCTCTATGTTTTGAAGTTTTCTCTATGTTTTAATTTTTTTTTTTTTGATTTGCTCACAATTTTCACTATATTTTGACTTTCTTTGGTTTACTCACAATTTTTTTTCTATGTTTTGACCATATCAGATAAAATTGTGTTTTGACTCAATCAAAGAAAATTTATCAAAAAATTAACATGAAGCATAGAAAAAAAAATAAAAAAGAAATATTGTTGGAGATGTTGATAGGTCGGAAGCCACTGGAAGGTAAAAACTGTTAGAAAAAATGGTTTTATAGTGATTTTAATGTGAAATTAAAATAGGTCACAACTACCGATTGAAGTGAGATCAAATGAGTTTAGATTCTTTGCAACAAGATCTCTATACCACAAAAAGAATGACTAAAAATATTGAGAATTGAATGAGAAATTATATCATAAAGTTGGCATTATGCATTATGCATGAGGTATTGGAATGGTGTACAACCACCTATCCCACACTGATTGTAGAGGAAATCATTTATGGGTATTTAAATCCCAAGTTTTTTTATAAGGGCATGAATTAGGGGTATCAAAATTTTCCGAATCAAGGGAGTTATAGATGTTTCAAGGATAGATTTTGGCCAAAACTATGATCCAAGTTGGTTATGAAAAAATTTCCACATGCACAGCTTGGGGCTAGGTTTGAGCTGAACCGGATTTTTATGAAAATTGGGCCAGAATGGGCAATGGGCCGTTATGGGCCACATTAAGGCAGACAGAGTAAAAAGGCCTGGTAGTTAGGCCGGTTACAGAGCCTGGTAGTTAGCCCGGTCCCTGACGGCCCTGGGTTAGTCCGGTCCTTGAGATCTTATTGCTATCTTGGCCCGGGAGAGTACTACAGTTAGTTCGGTCGCCGATCGCTGTGTGCAGTCAGTCCGGTCGCAGCATAGTATGGCCAGTTCAACTGTATGTGACAAAATGCTAGCACGGAGTAAACCACACTATGGTTAGCGCGATTTATGCAGTAAGAGCTGAAGTAAGTACAATGAAAGAGAGAACCAGGCTAAGTATAGTTCGGCCTAGTCTACGGCTTAGCGTAGCCATGCTTACTTCGGTCATATGGAAGTCCTACTATGATAAAACCATCTCACTTGGTTTAAGCAGTGAGGGGGGTGTTGAAGGATAAGCATTATCCTTCAGGAGTATGAATCCTAGGAGGACTCTGCATGGAGGAGTAAAAGTCCTACTAGGATTGTGCCACGCAAAACCTATAAAAGCTCACAAACATCATCTATGGGGAGGTAACACAACTTTGTTTTCTGAATACACAGAGCTTTTGTCTATTTGTCAAGCTTACTGACTTAGGCATCGGAGAGGTTTCTGGCACACACCTGTCGGCTAGCTCACGTTTGTATTTTCAGGTGATAAAGCGACGTCGTACAGAGGAACGCAGACTTGATCAACAGGATTATACGAGAAGGTTTATTTCTTTCCCGTATAATTGCCGCCGTCTGTGGGAAGTAAGGACAAGAACAAACCTCTTAATCAAGCTTTTCCTCTTGAGAATCAATGGCACACAACGAAGAATTACCACAGTCTGCCATTGACAAACTCCAGAAGGGGGTGCGAGGCGCGAAGGCCTACCTCTTATCCCTCCCATGAGGGATTTAGAGCCACAAAGACAGAATCCCAGGAGGGATACAAGAGGGAGAAGGCGGACTAACAGCCCTCGTCACTCTCATTCACAGAGCCCAGAAAGACAAAGGCAGAGGATTGATCCTCAAGCTCTGGAGGATAGCGTCAAGGAGTAGGACGAATTGATACGACGGATGGCGGCGGACATGGAATCTCTAAAGCGCCAGGTGAAGGGAAAAGGAGTGGCGACAGGAGAGGGGCGCACAAACAAGATGCCCTCTCGCCACTCGAAAAATCGTAGTAGGAATACTACACCCTCACAAGCAGAGAGCAGAAGCCTCAGGACAGGTGTAGACGTCCCCGAACGCCCCGGGAGGGAATGATGTCCCCCGTTCCGTTCGTTTTGGGCTCACTACAGTTCAGGACTCTAATTGTCACGGTTCTTAATCTGAACAAAAGAGTCCAAATCCGGCAAATCGTTTTGAGAAAACAGATTTTTGAAAGACGTGCCAAATATGGACTGCTTTGCCAGATACAGAGTCGCCACCTAAATATTTTATTTTTGGGAAAATTTAGGAAACCCTGACTCGTTTGCCTAAGGCCACGTGTCCGTCATCACCAAAGTTGCCTCGACTCGGGAACTTGGGTACGATTGGGGAAGGTCACTTCGTGAGCACCCCCGCTCGCCCGATCAAAGATTAGCCTCTACTAAACATGATATCTGGTTTTGAAAACATTATGTGTTCTTATTCCGGTTATTAGCCTAGATTTACTATGTGATGTGCACAGCATACAAGTATAGACTGGATCGCCTAAATTGGAACAAAACATTTCATGCTTGTTTTTGAAAGATGGTTTGCTACCCGTAAGTAGGCTTAAAATGCAGATTTTGCCACCCTCAGGTGGGCTTAGAAAATATGGTTTTGCCACTATCTAGTGGGCTTAAAACTCACAGTTGATGATTTGTCCCAATCCAAACAACCCAACCTTCACCCACAGGCATTCAGGCAGTTATATCATATAAGCAAATAGCCTCATGGTAAGCATGCTATCATGGCAGTCACTCACACACATGCGAGGATGCTAAAGCACAAAAACTTACCGAGTACTCCAAGCCAAAACAGAAGCTAATTAGAAATCATGCATGATCCTAACTATACAGAAATGCCTAATGCAACACATACAAAAATGCAACTATAGCAGGCTCGGCTATTCTAAAGATGGTGTATGAGATGCAACAGCTAACAAGTACTCAACTTGAAATTGAAATACAAATGCAGTTAATATGATACGCCGAGCCCGGTGCATGCAAAACAGATGAATGAATGCAAACATGCTATCATACTGTATGCTAATTGAAACATGCCCTAATCTAACCATTATAAGCTGGTAAATAAAAGGGAGAAAGACGTGGGGTTGGAAGACATACATCACACTCACGCACACTTATTACAGTTGTGCCCTCACTCGGAGGGTCCGAATAAATAATATACAATCCCAAATGAATAATTACACTCCGAATAAATGCAAAATCCTAATTAATTAACAAATTAATCTAGGAAAACGGTAAACTAGCATGCAAGCTAGGGAACTGTCTCAACTCTGCTCCGGATGATGAATGATGCGTGTTTGAGGTGCTTTGCGGGGAAATCCACTGCGATGCCCCAATTAGCCTCTGTTTGCAGTTGATGCCGAAATGCTGTGCGAGGCTTTTGAAAGCCGCTGATTTCTGATTTGCTGCAACGGAGAGCAGAAAAGGGGCATGGCAGTGTATTTTCACATATGTATGCTTGACTACTCTACAGGGAGCGTAGTCCTCGATCCTCGTGCCACCAATCACGTATATCGATGCATGATGGCTGAGGAGTCGAATTGCACGACTTAATATGAAATGAATGCACATGAAAACAAAACAAAACCTAAACTCCATCATGGGTAATCCGGAGTGTCGGTGACCGGGAATTGAGGCACGTTCCGTCACTCGGAGTACGAAACGTCCCTCGTTTCCCGTGCTCGGGCTAACTCCTATCCCAAACACAATGCAATATGCATGACATGCATGAATGCAACTAAGATACAACCTAACATGCACAATGTTATGAAATGGCATACGCGATGCACGAGGTAACATGGCATACACAATGCGCTAACATACAACCTAGCATATGCAATGCTATGAAATGAAATGGCATACACAATGCATAATGGACTTACACCAACACAAGTGGACCTCAGCCACACTCACATAGGAGGTCATTAGGATGGAAATGAGACACTCGAGATGCGTGCACACATGCACGCAAACCGAGGATCGAACCTAAGGCACGAATGCCACTCTACCAAAGCATGGTAAGGCATGGAACATGATATGCAAACAAGCAAATTTCACCACTAAAACATGATGCTAAACAGCCCCGAAACATGGCAATATGGCACCCGATGCATGAGATGAACCCCGAAACTCAAAACTAGGCATACGCAATGACCTATAGCTATACAAAGCATACATTATTTGATCATGAAGCATGAAGACAGAGTCAAGGCAGTCCCAAAACATGAACTTTTCTAGTTCAAAGCATGGCCAAAAGGTGCTAGCAAGATGGACTAAATAGCATGCAATTTTGACCATCAAACATGGATTACATGGCACGTATATGAAGCACATGGAATTTCACTAAACCAGCAAAATCAGTGAACTAAACATGCCAAAATACGCCAAAATACACATGGAAAAGACAGTCAACACATGCACAAATGAGGGCTCCTTTGGAAAGGCATACAAGGAGTTATTAGGCACATACAAGATAGACATGTGGCAGCCCCAAATCAACTTTAAAAATCAAATATAATAGTCTCAAAAACTCACCAAATCAAGGTGAGAATGACCCCACTCTGATTTGGAGGCTCAAAACAGAAGCCAAGCCACTGAAATCCACTGGATTTCAGTGGCTAGAAGGCCGAAACAAAGCATGCAACAAGGGCTAGGATGTAAGGCTCAAAATGGGAGGCAACCAAGCATACAAGATAGCATATGACCTCAAACAGAAATGAACCTTAATAAAACATGAAGATGATGTCAAAACAAGCCTTTTCCAGTTTATAACAAGTCTCAAATATGAACACAAATAGGGCTAATCTATCATGCAAAAATGGCCCTAAAAGAGAGAATAGAGACAAGGGACAGCAGCTGACCCAAATGGCAAAGAGCCCTTCAACAAAGTTGAAGAGGGGCTCAAAAAAAGACACTTTACAGTTTATAGAAAGCCACGAAAATGAACACAAATGAGGCTAAACTAAACTCATGCAAGAAAATGAAAAAAAAGAGGGAGGGATAAAGAGGCAAGTGGCATGGATGGCCTCAAACAGAGGAGAGCCCTTCAACAAAGTTGAAGAGGGGCTCAAAACAAGATTTTTTTTACAGTTTATGACCAAGTCCAAAATAGCTCACAAATAAGCCTAAAATACTATGCAAGAAAAAGGCCTAAAGGAGAGTTTAAACACAAAGGGTGAGAAGGAAGCCTCAAACAGAGAAAGGCCCTAATCAAACATAATAAGGAGCTCAAAATAATACTATTTCCAGTTTGGGTCGGAGCCCAAAAATATAAGCACAAGGAGCTAAGAAAGCATGCAAAAATAAGCTTAAAAGAGGGATAAAGAGGCTCACCCTTGTAGTCCAAACCTCCAGCAGCTTTTGGTCCAAGAAATGGTGCTCCTAAGCTCTGGAAAAACAGCCTCAAGTTTTTGGAATGGAGTATGGAGGTTGTAGGCTGAGGGTGGTGTAGAAATGGTGTGGGAGCAAGGTGGTTTTGAGCTTGGAGTAGAGAGGGAGAGAGATTTAATGCAAGACTCTCAATGAATTTTCTAACCTTCCAAAATGCAGCTGGAGATGCTGGTTTTATAGAGGGAGAGAAGGGAAAAATGGGGGGAAAACAAATTCAAATTTTCCCCCCAAAAGGCCAAACCCCGGATATAGCATCTGGGGGAAAACAAATTGCACAGCTGGAACACACTTGGGAGGGCAAGAATGGCCAGCCAGCTCAAAAGGGCCAAAATGGTCATCCGACCAGCTAGGTGGCCGGCCTGCTACATTTGCTGGCCGGCCTGCTACTTTTCAGGACAAAAAAAAGTCTGCCGGAAAGACAGGTGGCCGGCCAGTGATTGGGAACTCCAATGGTGGCCATTCAAGTGTCCAAATTGAAGCCCCAAAAGTTATCTTTCCAATGGCGCAAACCTTGCATTAAAATTCCTCCTGTGTAAAAAGTTATGCCTGTTTTGGTAAAGCCGCGCAGATTCGGTTCAACCGGAGTGATGCCCTACTTCAATCAACCATATCTCCCTCGTCCGGAATTGGCTTTAGGAGATTCTTGAGTGCAAAATGAAGCCCCGAAGTCTTCTTTCCAACGGTGGTGGCCTCATAGCTTGATTCCAAGTATGCAAATGAATAGGCCCGATTCGGCGAGGGTTGCTCGACTCTTTCTTAACAGTTGCCAATTTTTCTTCCCTCCCCAACTGGGTTTCTTCCCTCTTCTCTTCTTTTCTTCAACTTCAAACCCTAAGTAAGGTGTTTGAAAGATTTTTCAAGATTTCATCTCTCTTTCATTCATTTCTGCTTTGTCCTTGCTCGGTTTACCGAAAAGCGCAACATTTACAAAATGCGAGCGTTAGAACATCGTAGAAACTTTATTCCAAAAACGTTTTGAAAGAGAGGTTTTTAAGGTCTAAAATCTTTTGATCAAGATTGTTTTGGTCCAAAAAAGGGGTATGAAGTTGAGCTTTGACTCTCTCCTTGCCGAAGAAACTGAACCTTTCCCCTGCACACCTTTCTTTGACAAACTCGGAAGTCAACAATGACGGGAGTGAATGTCAAAGCCCAGAGACGACCCATTTTTGACAAGGCCGAAGACTTGGACAAACAAACGAAATACAGACAAATAAATGGTTGCGCCCGCAGGCTGCCTACGTATCCCTTTGCAAGGAATCAAACCAGCGTAGTTCAGGGGCAGGATGCAAAATGATATGCAGAAAGATTTTGATAATTGGACTCATACGCTACGCGAAGCTGGTTTGAAGATTGGACTTATACGCTACGCGAAGCCGGTTTGAAGATTGGACTTATACGCTACGCGAAGCCGGTTTGAAGATTGGACTTATACGCTACGCGAAGCCGGTTTGAAAATTGGACTTATACGCTACGCGAAGCCGGTTTGAAAATTGGACTTATACGCTACGCGAAGCGGTTTGAAAATTGGACTTATACGCTACGCGAAGCCGGTTTGAAAATTGGACTTATACGCTACGCGAAGCCGGTTTGATAATTGGACTTATACGCTACGCGAAGCCGGTTTGATAATTGGACTTATACGCTACGCGAAGCCGTTTGATAATTGGACTTATACGCTACGCGAAGCCGGATATCACTCATGATCATGCAAAGAGAGCTGTAATGAAGCAATTATGCAAAATAAATGCAACATTTTAAGCGAATGCAGGCAAGCAAGTAAACTCGAACCAAACTATACCTCATGCAGAAAGGATGTAAAAAATTATGGAATCTTCACGAAAATGTGCGATAGATACACAAGGTGAACGAAGTGTGTGATTGATGCACGAAGCGAGCGTGTGTGATAGATACACAAAGCACGTGTGTGATAGATACACAAAGCGAACGTGTGATAGATACACAAAGTGAAGCGAGTGTGATGGATACACTATATGAAGCAAAGTGTGATGGATACACTAGGTGAGTGTGTGATAGATACACAAAGCGAACGTGTGATAGATACACAAAGTGAAGCGAGTGTGATGGATACACTAAATGAACACAAGTGTGATAGATGCACTTAGTGAACAAGTATGATTGATATACTGAAGGTGAACACGAAGTGTGATAGATGCACTTGGTGAACAAGTATGATAGATATACTAAGGTGAACACGAAGTGTGATAGATGCACTTAGTGAACAAGTATGATGGATATACTAAAGGTGAACACGAAATGTGATAGATGCACTAAGTGAACAGAGTGTGATTGATACACTAAAAGCGAACACAAAGTGTGATAGATGCACTAAGTGAACAAGTGTGATGGATACACTAAAAGTGAACACAAAGTGTGATAGATGCACTAAGTGAACAGAGTGTGATTGATACACTAAAAGCGAACACAAAGTGTGATAGATGCACTAAGTGAACAAGTGTGATGGATACACTAAAAGTGAACACAAAGTGTGATAGATGCACTATGTGAACAGAGTGTGATTGATACACTAAAAGCGAACACAAAGTGTGATAGATGCACTAAGTGAACAAGTGTGATGGATACACTAAAGTGAACACAAAGTGTGATAGATGCACTATGTGAACAGAGTATGATTGATATACTAAATGTGAACACAAAGTGTGATAGATGCACTTAGTGAACAGTATGATTGATATACTAAAGGTGAACACGAAGTGTGATAGATGCACTTAGTGAACAAAGTATGATTGATATACTAAAGGTGAACACGAAGTGTGATAGATGCACTAAGTGAACAGAGTGTGATTGATACACTAAAAGCGAACACAAAGTGTGATAGATGCACTAAGTGAACAAGTGTAATGGATACATTAAAAGCGAACACAAAGTGTGATAGATGCACTTAGTGAACAAATGTGATGGATACACTAAAGGTGATGATGTGAATATGTGCATGATAGATACACAAAATGAGGATGTGTGTGATAGCTACACAAAATTAGTGAAGTGTGATTGATACACTAAAGTGAAGAGAATGTGATTGATACACAAAATGAGAATGTGTGTGATTGATACACTAAAGAGCGTGTGTGATTGATACACAAAGTAGGCATAGTGTGATAGATACAAAGCGAGTGTGTGTGATTGATACACAATATGAACAAAGTGTGATTGATACACTAAATGAATGATCTTAAACGAAACTTCTTTGAATGAACCGTACATACAATATCGTGCATGACTGAGAAAGAAACTTGATAGGTACAATGCATTACAATGCATGATGCTTACGGAAAGCAATAAATGGACAAAGCGGCGCTTTAGAAAGCACCTCATGAGGTGAGTGGCGGTGAACCGCTCTTCTCCGACGGGGATCTCCCCTTGTGCTCTTCGAACACTTTACCTTCAACTCACAGTACAAAGGCTCTGGAGTGCTGGCAAGGTTCTACACGTAGAACACTTTGGATGCTACCTTTCTTCATGATCATTTTCACAACTTTCCCTATTCTCCAACGGGGTGACAGACTAGGTTGGTTCAGTATCCAGAATTGAGGTGCATACACGCTGTCGCAACCTATGGGGCTTCCATACAGATTTCAAGCCGGGGATACACCCCTGGGTATTTAAACCAGACTTTAGTCTCGGAAATCCCGAACCTTTGCGTTCTAGGCCACGGCCATTCGAACTCTAGTTTCCACCGTCGCAGTTGGTCTCCTAGGAACTCATTGTGAACACAGCCAAGATGACCCTGGCAAGGAACTGGTACTCAGAGAGAGCATTTCTGATTGCCATTCTGGCTTGAGGCAGACTTGATCTTGAGCTTGAGGTAGAGGCACACTCATACTTCGGAGCATTGACAAGGCCTGACAAGGTGCATACGGAATGCGATCTCGGAGCTTACTGAAGTTGGAACAAACTCAGATGCCCGACATTTTCCTCTTTTGCTTTTGCTTTGCAGTCCGGAACCATTATAGCTTCAGATAGGTCCTGGTTCCACTGTTCTCACATGACCTGGGTTGAACCCTGCGGTTTTATGAAAGAACAAATTCTGTTTTGCACAAATGTGGAGAACGGCACGGCACTCGGAGCACAAAACGATTTTATTTTTGAAATTGAGAGATGAGTTTTCGACCAGGTATTGAGCCTACGACTGAACACAGCAAAACAACTCAACAAGGAAATAAAAGGCACACAACCTAGACACATCGAGTAACACTCGAAACGACTCAAAACAAGAATCGAGATTAAAAAAAAAAAAAAAAGACACGACACTCAGACGTGCACAGGGAGCCTGTTTCACCGGGTAGTGTTTCCCACCCTTTCTCATTTGTGATTCTCACATCACTCTGGCACTCAATCTCTTGTTTTCTGAAAAAGCCCTTTTCTCACTTTTTCTCTCATCGCACATCTCTCTATTCTTCAATCTCTCATTTTTCAATCCCTCCCCTGGGTGGTTGATGGATAAACAGGAAGTTGCGGGCTCTTGCCCCTAGCATGCTGCTAGATTCTCTTTCTTCCGTTCACAGCTAGTGAATTCCTCCCATAGAGGGTTGCGCTACAACTGGGTGTGTAGCAAATCTGCAGCTAACATCGGTTGATGATGCTTGCTGGGGAGTTTGGACGTGATCAGATCTGTCCAGATGAGGAGTGGAATATCTTGCCCCATTCCAGTTCGTGCTTCGCACTTGGCTTGATACCTCGTTGCTTGGAGGGTGAGAGAGCTTTCAGCCCTTTGTTTGCTGCTTCCTTTCTGGCGAATACGGTGCCCTTTCCGGCAAGTAGAGTGCCCTTTTAGGCAAGTGCATTGACAATGGGGAAAAGACAGAACACCTGACTCAACTGTGCCCCTAGTTCATTATTTTGACCATTTTTGTTTTTGGCTTTCTACTAAAACAATTTTGACCAAAATGAGAGTTAGATTAACATGCTTGTTCAATTTTTGATTTGAAATCATGCAAGTCAGGCTATGAGCACTGAAAATTTTCCTTTTTTGGGTCCAAGAAATGGTCCAGTTTTGGAAAAAAGGAATACTTTCGAGAAAATTAGTCAACCTCAGTAAAAATTCTCAAAAACTATTTTTGCAAACGGCCACTGCTCAACGAGCATGGAACCACTCTTGAGATGCACAACCTCAGATCGAAGGAAAATTGCCCCTTGCTTGAAGGAGCTGCATGGCAACGGAAAGTTGCCCCTTGTTTGAACGGCACTGCAGCGCATTGAATGGCAACGAAAAGTTGCTCCTTGTTTGAATGGCACTGCAGCGCATTGTAGTCAGTCCTTGGAGCGATGATTACAACCGAACTCTCGGATACAGAGAAGGCAAAGATGATCAAAAACCATTACATGGACACAATCGAAGTTGAATTGTTTTACGGCTGGACTTCAGAATGAAGTTGCCTACGTATCCCAAAGCTGGGAATCAAGCCTTACGTAATTCGGGGTTAAGGTACACTCCTTTTTAGGCTCTAACTTTTGCCAAGGCGCCCGTCGCGGTTTTCGACCTTGCGAGCTTTGTTCTTCTTTCTTTCTTTTTTTTTTATTCTTTTTCTTTCTTTCTTTCTTCTTCTTCTTTTTTTTTTCTTTTTTTTTTTCTTTTCTTTTTGCATTTTTTTTTGTATATTTTTTTTGTCTCGCTCTAACTTTTGCCTGGGTCGCCCTTCTGGGTTTTCGACCCAGCGAGCCTCTCAAAGGGTAAAAGTGTAGCTTGGTCCATGCCAAATGGTTGTAGGGTTTTGAAGTCATCCGTATCCCGGAGAGTGGCTGTTGATTTGCAAAAGGACTCATCTTCGGCTCTTCGAGCACATCTAACATCTTTGCCCCTAGTTCGAAGGGTGCTTCCGTCCTAGCTTCGCAAGCTGTTTTTGGTGACATCTGGTCTTCTTGATCTGATTTTCTTGCCGCTAATTCATGGGCTGCTTCGAATCTGGCCACTCAGGCCTCACATTGTAGTTGACCGTTGAACGTTCTGAATTCAAGTTCAAGGTTCGAAAGTGAGGAGTTAAGTCTCGGGGCTGAGAGCGATCCTAAGCTGCACAATCTCAAGAGTGATTCCACACAGGTCTTCGCAAGATCGCGCAAAACAGTTTTTGAAATCTTTTAAGAAAGCGACAAATCGCTCGCGCTGAAGACAATGTAGAACCAATCTGGATCAAGTCAGGATCCTTCTCAGTACTCACACTAACAAGCATGTTTTCATTCATTAAGGGCTTAGCACGCCTCTCTTCCTCTCAGTTGATCAAATTTTTTGCAAATCCCGAGGAATTCCTTCCTCTTCGTTTTTCACCACAGTGTTCAAAAAGTTTTGAAAAACTCAGGTCATTACAATGACTTCAAGGCACAGAAAAGACAGAGTCCTTAGTCAAATACTGTCATCTCCTTCAGAACTTCCGGCATAACTGGCACAAGGCAGAAGCAAACGCGAGAGCGTAAAAATCACTGCTGTTTCATTCAAAAACTGCTGGCACAACTGGCTCCCCTGGCAGAAACAGACTCAAAACAAAACGAAAAGACAAACGCAAAAGAAAATGGTGACGCCCGAGGTAATACCCCCGGAATCACCCGACTCCTATACAACAGGACTGACTCGATATAACAAGACAGACCCGAAACAAAAAGACTGACTCAAAACGGACTCAAAACAACAAGACTGACCCAATACCCAAGTCAGAAAGCACAAAAACCAGCATTCACAAATGCTCAAAACAGTGCGTGCCATACGCCATATCTGGAGTAAATCGAGTGCCATCCGCAGGTGGTTCATCCCCCGATCACATAGTCACATTATCCCCCACAGGTTCACTGGTCGAGTGCCGATAACTTTGCTGGACTGGCGCGGGGATGACCCTGTTGTCAAACAGATCTTGTACATCATGGCGCAGACGAAAGCAACTGTCAGTGTCATGACCGGTTTGTTGATGGTACGCACAGTACCTAGTATGGTCATGCTTTGGAGGAGAGGATCAGGTAAAGGCCGTTGATCCAATGGTTTCAGATGTCCTTTCCGGATTAAGACCTCTAGAGCCTTTGACAAAGGCATATAAAGTGGGGTGAAAACCCTCTTGACTCGGGGTGGATATTTGGCCGTCTGTGAGCTACTTCCGGACGCACCGGTGAATGGGGTAGCCTTTTTTGATGTGGTGGTGGTGACCATGCCCACTTCAGAAGATCTTGCAGCTGCATCACCACTGGTGGTCGCATTCGAACTGCGGGAAAACGCCCGCCTAGGCTGCTCCTTCTCCTGGTCAATAAGGCCCTGCTTCATGGCATCCTCGATCTGTACTCCCATCTCATGCAAATCTGAAAAGGTAGGGAAGGGGAGCACGATCATTTTCTGCATTAGTTTGGGCTGGAGGTTGCGTACAACCATCCGTATTTGATCCTTATCCGTTGGCCTAATGGTCATCATTGAGGCCTTGGCCCTCCAGCGGGCCACGAATTCTGAGAAGCTCTCTTTAGCTCTGCCTCGTCGTCTCAAGATCACGGGTCGTAATCTCGATTTGGGTATTGTATGAATATTGTGCGACGAAGGCCTCGGCCATCTCTCCCAGCTTCGTTTCACTGAATCCTCCAATTTGGCGTACCAGATGGCCGCAATACCCGACAGGGTCCTGCCAAAAAGGGAGAGCTTCTGTAATCTTGTCAAGCCCATGGGGCGCAGAACATCTGAAAACAAACTCAGGTGGACCATGGGATCTCCTGACCCGTCAAAACGGTCGATGTGAGGCATCTTGAACCTGTCCGGCAGTGTCACAGCTGAGTCAGTGTATCCGTCCTCGATGTCCGGGATGGACTTTTACCCTGGGATTTTTTGAATAGCTTCTCAAGCTTGCTCAATTTCAGTGCCGTAGGGTCTACTTCGAACTCGAAGGGAGAGTCCGGGTGGTTGATAGGTGTATGTGCCTTGGATAATTGAGGTGGAAGCGGGGGCGGAGCTAGCCCGTTGGAATGTCTGTGTCCTCCTGAACGGCCTGGACATTCGGCAAAATGTTCTGGGCATTTGGCAGGACATTCTGGGTAGTTGGTGTCTGCTCGGGTAACGGGACCCCTGGTGGAGGAGGAACTGGATGTGAGGCCGATGCTCCGGCTTGCTGCTGGAGCGGGTAATTAGCTCCGCCTGTTGGGCCATGATTGTGGCCTGCTGTTTAGAGAACTCTGCTTGGCGGACAGCGTCCTCCTGCATAAGCTTCATACTTTCTGCATTTGACGCATCATTGCCTCCATCTCTGACGTGTTCTGCTGATCCATCTAACTGACTGGTATCTATCCCTGCAGTAGAAACTGAGACCTCAGCTGACTGTTCACTGGTGGGGTGGATAAGGGCCACTGATCTGGTAACTGCTGAACTGGTGATTTGTGCCTGACTGGCCCTTTTACCCTGCCTCTGGCAAAGGAACACTGATTGCCCTTGAACTGAATCTCTGACCTGACAAAGTCTATCAGCACAAGTTCGATGAACCTCGGGGGATATCGGAGCCTTCTGAAGCTATGGTTCCAGGACTACCCCTAGCAAAAGAGAAAACAGACAGCACCTCAGCTCAATTTCACCAAAACAGATATGAGTAGCAGGATGACTGTGCCCCTACTGAATTCTGCCAAAATTGCCTAAACTGATACCCTCAGGTAAACTGAATCCCAAATATGAACTGGTGCCCGCAGGCTGAATGCCCAAATACTGAACTGGTGCCGCAGGCCTGATGCCAAACTTGTAAACTGATACATGCATTCCTGTAGAGACGCACTCTAAAAGCACATAGCAGATAAGTGAGAGCCAAAACACCCCTATGTTGGGGTAGGGTTTCCCTGTCCTATTTTGTCAGGAGCTAGGGTTTCACTACGCACGCAGCGGTTTCAAACAACCTATATCGGGTAAGCAACCTGTCCTAGTTTGGAATGGTCACTACGGATTTCCGAATATAGGTCGAATGGTCAAAAGGGTGCCCGGTAAAACCGGGGTTTGTGTTCCCATACTGGCAGAGCCCACAACCGGTCAGCCTTATGGTCATGCCTTGACAAGACAAGCCTCCGGCAAACCGTTCAGGAATAGCAGATGGCAAACACGGTGTCCTAGGCGCACCAATGCAAATGCAATGCAAAGAAACACATAAGTGTAGCAAAACCAGATATCATGAGTTCGAGTCAAGTTCTCTAAATCCCCAGCAGAGTCGCCAAAACTGTAGACGTCCCCGAACGCCCGGGAGGGATGAGTCCCCCGTTCCGTTCATTTTGGGCTCACTACAGTTCAGGACTCAAATGTCACGGTTCTTAATCTGAACCAAAGAGTCCAAATCCGGCAAATCGTTTTGAGAAAACAGATTTTTGAAAGAAGTGCCAAACATGGACTGCTTTTCCAGATACAGAGTCGCCACCTAAATATTTTATTTTTGGGAAATTTAGGAAACCCTGACTCGTTGCCTAAGGCCACGTGTCCGTCATCACCAAAGTTGCCTCGGCTCGGGAACTTGGGTACGATTGGGGAAGGTCACTTCGTGAGCACCCCCGCTCGCCCGATCAAAGATCGGCCTCTACTAAACATGATATCTAGTTTTGAAAACATTATGGTTCTTATTCCGGTTATTAGCCTAGATTTACTATGTGATGCGCACAGCATACAAGTATAGACCGGGTCGCCTGAATTGGAACAAAACATTTCATGTTTGTTTTTGAAAGATGGTTTGCTACTCGCAAGTAGGCTTAAAATGCAGATTTTGCCACCCTCAGGTGGGCTTAGAAAACATGGTTTTGCCACTATCTAGTGGGCTTAAAACTCACAGTCAATGATTTTCCAATCCAAATAACCCAACCTTCACCCACAGGCATTCAGGCAGTTATATCACATAAGCATAGCCTCATGGTAAGCATGCTATCATGGCAGTCACTCACACACATGCAAGGATGCTAAAGCATAAAAACTTACCGAGTACTCCAAGCCAAAACAGAAGCTAATTAGAAATCCATGCATGATCCTAACTATACAGAAATGCCTAATGCAACACATGCAAAAATGCAACTATAGCAGGCTCGGCTATTCTAAACATGGCATATGGAATGCTACAGCTAACATGTATTCAACTTGAAATGAAATACAAATGCAGTTAGTATGATGCGCCGAGCCCGGTGCATGCAAAACAGATGAATGAATGCAAACATGCTATCATACTGTATGCTAATTGAAACATGCCCTAATCTAACCATCATAAGCTGGTAAATAAAAGGGAGAAAGACGTGGGGTTGGAAGACATCACACTCACGCACACTTATTACAATTTGCCCTCGCTCGGAGGGTCCGAATAAATAATATACAGTCCCAAATGAATATTACAGTCCGAATAAATACAAAATCCTAATTAATTAACAAATTAATCTAGGAAAATTGTAAACTAGCATGCAAGCTAGGGACTGCCTCACTCTGCTCCGGATGATGAATGATGCATGTTTGAGTTGCTTTGCGGAAAATCCATCTGCGATGCCCCAATTAGCCTCTGTTTGCAATTGATGCGGAATGCTGTGCGAAGCTTTTGAAAGCGCTGATTTCTGATTTGCTGCAACAGAGAGCAGAAAGGGGCATGGCAATGTATTTTCACATATGTATGCTTGACTACTCTTCAGGGAGCGTAGTCCTCGATCCTCGTGCCACCAATCACGCATATCGATGCATGATGGCCGAGGAGTCGAATTGCACGACTCAATATGAAATGAATGCACATGAAACAACAAAATAAACTCCATCATGGATAATCCGGAGTGTCGGTGACTGGGAATTGAGACACGTTCCGTCACTCGGAGTACGAAACGTCCCTCGTTTCCCGTGCTCGGGCTAACTCCTATCCCAAACACAATGCAATATGCATGACATGCATGAATGCAACTAAGATACAACCTAACATGCGCAATGCTATGAAATGGCATACACGATGCACGAGGTAACATGGCATACACAATGCGCTAACATACAACCTAGCATACACAATGCTATGAAATGAAATGGCATACACAATGCATAATGGACTTACACAAACAAGTGGACCTCAGCCACACTCACATAGGAGGCCATTAGATGAAATGAGACACTCGAGATGCGTGCACACATGCACGCAAACCGAGGACCGAACCTAAGGCACGAATGCTACTCTACCAAAGCATGGTAAGGCATGGAACATGATATGCAAACAAGCAAATTTCAGCACCAAAACATGATGCTAAACAGCCCCGAAGCATGGCAATATGGCACCCGATGCATGAGATGAACCCCGAAACTCAAAACTAGGCATACGCAATGACCTATAGCTATACAAAGCATGCATTATTTGATCATGAAGCATGAAGACAAAGTCAAGGCAGTCCCAAAACATGAACTTTTCTAGTTCAAAGCATGGCCAAAAGGTGCTAGCAAGATGGCTAAAATAGCATGCATTTTGACTATCAAACATGGATTACATGGCAAGTATATGAAGCACATGGAATCTCACTAAACCAGCAAAAATCAGTGAACTAAACATGCCAAAATACGCCCAAATACACATGGAAACAGCCAACACATGCACAAATGAGGGGCTCTTTGGAGGGCATACAAGGAGTTATTAGGCACATACAAGATAGACATGTGGCAGCCCAAATCAACTTTAAAATCAAATATGATAGTCTCAAAACTCACCAAATTGACCCAAAATGTGTTAACAAAGCATGCAAGATAGGGTCTCTTTGGAAGGCCAAAATGACCACCAAACAAGTCAAGGTGAGAGGGGGTCACCCCCTCTGATTTGGAGGCTCAAAACAGCAGCCAAGCCACTGAAATCCACTGGATTTCCAGTGGCTAGAAGGCCAAACAAGCATGCAACAAGGGCTAGGATGTAAGGCTCAAAATGGGAGGCAACAAGCATACAAGATAGCATATGACCTCAAACAAAAATGGAACCTTAATAAAACATGAAGATGATGTCAAAACAAGCCTTTTTCAGTTTATAACAAGTCTCAAAAATGAACACAATAGGGCTAATCTATCATGCAAAAATGGCCCTAAAAGAGAGAATAGAGACAAGGGACAGCAGCTGGCCCCAAATGGCAAAGAGCCCTTCAACAAAGTTGAAGAGGGGCTCAAAACAAGGCACTTTACAGTTTTACAAAGCCACGAAAATGAACACAAGTGAGGCTAAACTATCATGCAAGAAAAAGGCCTAAAGAGGGGATAAAGAGGCAAGTGGTAGTAGCTGGCCTCAAACAGAGGAGAGCCCTTCAACAAGTTGAAGAGGGGCTCAAAAAAAGACTTTTTACAGTTTATGACCAAGTCCAAAACAGCTCACAATAAGCCTAAAATACTATGCAAAAAAGGCCTAAAAGAGAGTTTAAACACAAAGGTGGAAGGAAGCCTCAAACAGGGAAAGGCCCTTAATCAAACATGAAAAGGAGCTCAAAATAAACTATTTCCAGTTTGGGTCGGAGCCCAAAATATAAGCAAGGAGCTAAGAAAGCATGCAAAAATAAGCAAAAAGAGGGAAAATGAGGCTCACCCTTGTAGTCAAACCTCCAGCAGCTTTTGGTCCAAGAAATGGTGCTCCTAAGCTCTGAAAATAGCCTCAAGTTGCTGGAATGAGTATGGAGGTTGTAGGCTATGAGGTGGTGTAGAAATGGTGTAGGACAAGGTGGTTTTGAGGCTTGGAGTAGAGAGGGAGAGAGATTTAATGCAAGACTCTCAAATGAATTTTTTAACCTCCAAAATGCAGCTGGAGCTGCTGGTTTTATAGAGGGAGAGAAGGGAAAAATGGGGGGAAAACAAATTCAAATTTCCCCCCAAAAGGCCAAACCCGGATATAGGATCTGGGGAAAACAAATTGCACAGCTGGAACAACTTGGGAGGGCAAGAATGGCCGGCCAGCTCAAAAGGGCAAAATGGTCATCCGACCAGCTAGGTGGCCGGCCTGCTACATTTCTGGCCGGCCTGCTACTTTTCAGGACAAAAAAAGTCTGCCGGAAAGACAGGTGGCCGGCCAGTGATTGGGAAGTCCAATGGTGGCCGTTCAAGTGTCCAAATTGAAGCCCCGGAAGTTAGCTTTCCAATGGCGCAAACCTTGCATTAAAATTCCTCCTGTGCAAAAAGTTATGTGTTTTGGTGAAGCCGCGCAGATTCGGTTCAACCGGAGTGATGCCTACTTCAATCAACCATATCTCCCTCGTCCGGAATTGGCTTTAGGAGATTCTTGAGTGCAAAATGAAGCCCCGAAGTCTTCTTTCCAACGGTGGTGCCTCATAGCTTGATTCCAAGTATGCAAATGAATAGGCCCGATTCGGCGAGGGTTGCTCGACTCTTTCTTAACAGTTCATGCCCATTTTCTCCCCAACTGGGTTTCTTCCCTCTTCTCTTCTTTTTCTTCAACTTCAAACCCCTAAGTAAGGTGTTTTGAAAGATTTTTCAAAGATTTCATCTCTCTTTTATTCATTTCTACTTTGTCCTTGCTCAGTTTACCGAAAAGCGCAACATTTAACGAAATGCGAGCGTCGGAACATCGTAGAAACTTTATTTCAAAAACGTTTTGAAAGAGAGGGTTTTAAGGTCTAAAATATTTTGATCAAGATTGTTTTGGTCCAAAAAGGGGTATGAAGTTGAGCTTTGACTCTCTCCTTGCCGAAGAAACTGAACCTTTCCCCTGCACACCTTTTCATCATGTAAACATCAGTCGCGTCCAAGTCTTAAGGGCGGTCAAAAATGGGTGTCTACACTCTTCCAAAACTGAGCTCCTAGATCTCTTCCATGGTTGTTTGCACGGCCATCTCTCGTCTGATTGTGTCAACCCTTTCTGCTACTCTCTTGACATCTACTACCAGACTTGCCTTCACAAGTGCTACGGCTGCATCATCTTCAACTCGGATGTGCTCATTGATGTGTTGCATGAGAAATTCCATAGCTGACGGTTGATTCATTGCGAGCGAATCTCTTAGTCTATGTCCGACTGGAAAACCCGCGCTTATACTGAGTGATTGCAAGGTTGGTCAGGCAATCAAGGATTTCATTGAAAGTCTCCCAGTACTTGGCTTTATTTGCCTTCAAAGAGTCGCCTGGTTTCATCTTTACTTCCAAGAGATGGTCAACTTCCTTGGGCGTTTTGGTGTTTGTCTTGAATTTGGTGACAAATGCCGCCACTAACTGTTGCCACCCCTCGATGCTCTCCTTCGGCAATCTCTCAAACCATTTTAGGCCTAATTCGCCAAAACTCAATGGAAAAATAAGGCACATCAACACATCGTTCCACCTGTGTCTAGTCATACCTTGCCGAAAATGGCTTAGGTGCATGTAGGGATCGGTCT